>KB671621.1:717504-814673 GCA_000349105.1 Anopheles epiroticus
AGATGTATTTGAATATTCAACGGGGCCGCCGAGGGAAGTGTTTTATTTTTGGCATTCCGTAAACTTTTTACAGCCACAATCACAATGCACACGCATCTGAAGCAATTTCAGTTTTATTACTGCCGTGTAAAGGAGGGGGGGGGGAATGTCGCCATGAAACATAATCCCTAACCCCACTGGGTCCGGCATTAGGCCTCCCCAATCAGATGGTGACGCGCGATGGAGACAGGAAGTGTGTACGAATGGAACGCGTTAAATCACTTTTGCGCTATAATTTCCGTTTTTTCTCACACCCTTTGCTATGCCGTTGGGTGGCGAAGGGAACGGCCGTACAAGAACGTTTAGCAGCCCGAAACAAAATGAGCCGGTTCGTCGACCGGTTCAAATTGGAAAGATTGTTGGAATACATTTGTTTTCGTTTTTTTTAATGTGGTTTCGTTTCGTTAATTGTTTCGCCTTTCGTTCGGGAAAAGAAACTAGAAACATTATTTTTTGTGTGGAAACTCACACAAGCTTCGAAGAAGATGCTCCAAAAATTGTGCCGTATTTCATCATTTGTTAGTTTAAATCGATTTCTCAACCCTCCAACACACAGTCAGCGTGCAAATAAGTGACAACCGCTACAGCAGCAGACAACAAAACCGCTGGCGAGAGCGTTTCCCTTCCCGATGCCGATTAAAATATCACAATCGAATAACAACCCACCCACCCAAGGTAATAAGTCACACGCAAGGGGAGGAAATAGGAGTCTTCAAAAATTCGATTCGATTAAAGGGCGTCCTGCGGGCCGCCATTTCTCATCCCCCGGTTTGCCGTTCGAGCGGAAGCGAAGAAGAGGGAGAATTGTTTTGGAGCTGTCATGCAAAGCGATACGAAGGACACGAAGGACACCAACCAACAGGGGTTGGAAAAGGAAGGAAGGGAGGAATCATTCCGAACACACATACAGAACCGCGCTCGCTGTATGTATCATCCGTAATGCTGTACGTGTGTGTTCCGTATGGTTACAGATAATGATATCTTCCAGCCCAACGATAACTCGGATCGCTTTTCCCTTAGTTTTCCCTTCCAGCATGGCGCAAAAAAGGGACAACAAAGCTATAGCTGATAGAGTGTGTGGGTGAGAAGGTGTAGTAAGAGAGAGAGAGAGAGAGAGAGAGAGTGAGAGAGCGGGACAAAAAACAAGAAAAAGATGAAGCACCGCAAATCTAAAAGTCACAAATGCGCCACCACACCACCCACCGACTGTAATTCATATGCGCGTCTACACCCAAAAGGGGACACAAAAAGGAAAGCCCAGCACCCATACCCTCCCACACACACACACGTACACACGCAAAGTCGCGCACCCCAGCGAGCGAACCAACCAGTAAGCGTCCGCGCGCGCAAAGGTCCACCTTTTTCTTATTAATAATATTATCAAAATGACTCCACCTTTCTGTCATAATAATAAATTGTTTATGACGGCACAGCCGAGCGGGACGAAAACAGGGGAGAGCGAAAGAGAACGAGACTGTCCGGTGTTGATTGGTGTGAGCGATACGGCACGCTTTTCCACTTCGCGTTCGGCTGTCCCGCTTTCGCGCTCTATGTACAGCGCAGCCTGCTTGAGTGTGTTGGTAAGCAAGTAATACCGGACGCTGCCGCTGCTGCCGCCGCCGTCCTCGTCGTTGGTAAACACAAAGTTATGCTTTATGCTTTATGAAAGATAGCCCCGAGCGGCGCCGAAGAAACACACATATAGAAGGAAAAGCGCGTAAGGTGGAAAAACGCACATAAAGGAAAACATAGGATGGAAAGGGGTGGCAGCGCGGGGGGAGGTAGGAAAAACTTGTCGCACCCTTGGGTTGGGGGATAAATATTGGGACTTTTTTTTTTTTGTTGGCTTTTATGTGTTCGCTTATGTGCTTGCGGGTGTGTGTTTGAAAGAAGTTGATAAGTATTTTTCCTTTGAGCAGTGAAATAAAGTCATTTATTCAAACGGGGGGAAAGCTATTGATATTTGCCTCATTTTTCATAACCCAGAATTTTATTTTAAATATTTTCAATACGTTCCTATTAAACAGTACACTCTGTAAGCATTTTGTGTAATAAGCAAAAGGCGACAAACATGACTGATTGCCTGCATTCTGCTCATAACATACACATATACTGCACACGGTTCGTGACGTATTTTTGATACATTTTCATCACCCCGTGGTTGGAAACAACCCCTCATATTCCGTCTATGTACTACAGATCGATCTTTTCCCCTACCTTTTCCATCTCCTGCTAGATGACTGTGTGTGTGTGTGTGTGTGTGCGCCTTGCATTAGTCGACTATTTGACGCGATTTCATATCGTCTTAGCGAGTGGAGGGGATGAAATCGATGAAGCAGAGCTACAGGGTGTTTGATGCTCGATTATTATGCTGCTGCTGCTGCTGCTTCATAACTGTGCGAGCGGTGGGGGTAATAAGCAGCATACAGCATCACACACACGCGCGCGCACGATCGTAGTGTGCGTGCACCATTCAACAGCGCGCGGCTGCTGCACATCCCTTTACACCCTTTTTCCGGGCACGACGAGTGAGCGAACCAGACGGTCCCGTCACAGCATGCCGTACTCTTCACCCTCGCCGCACAGCCTGCTAGATGTGTGTGTGTGTGCGTGTGTATGGGTGTGCATGTATACACAGCGTGTTGTGTGGTGCGCTGCGTGTCGGGCATAACGCCGCTGCGCTCACCTTTGCTCGGCGGAGTGGTTTAGTAATGAAAAATCCGCGAAACAGTACGCAGGCGGCCCTCTCGCACGCGATTCCACATCGGTTTTTTCGTTGTTTTCTCGCCGCCGCTCCGGTCGAGGACGTCGTGTCGCGGCTGTTTGCGGGTGTCCGGTACGGTGGCAAGTTTTTCCGCTGTTCTCCGCAACGGGACCGCATTTTACCCAGTGTTTCGCGCGCGTGCCAGTGTTTGCTGCGTTTTTCGGGCAAATTGTTGCGCCGCTGGGATTGATTTTCCATCGCGTTCTTCCCGTTGCCGTAACTGTCACTGAATTAGCAAGCAGTGGCTCAAAACTTCAAACACAAAAAAAAGGATTACAAATGAAGTAGCAAACCAGTGTGAGCGTGTGTGTGTCCCCGGGAAAAGCGGAAGCTAGTGAACAATTATTCTGTGTGTTTTTCACATACCTCTACACGCACACACACATACATACTTTCGCGGTAGTTCGGGCTCGAAAAGTGAGCAAGTTTACGGAGCAACAAATAAGCGACAAATCAGCAAAAGGCAGAAAAGTGAAAAATTCGTTCGAGTTTGGCAGTGCATTGGTACGAATTTAAAACAACACCATGTTTAAGTGAAAACAGCAGAAGAAAACGTGTTGTGGAATACAGTCTGTCCCGCTGCTGGAACCTTTTGCTTTTACCGAGAGAAAAAAAAAATTGCAAAACAAGTGAATAATACATCCCGTGCAAAAAACGGGAAAAAGGGGTGAACAAAGTAAAAGAAGGGCGAGAAAGAAATCGGTTTTGTGTGCAGCCAAAAGTGGAAGCAAGTAAAGTGTGCATCCGATCGTTTAACCTACCGCACAAATAACACACGTATGCTGTCACGGGTTTTGATGGCACGGTGGAGCCAACCTTTCCGGTGGTAGTGCGTTGTGTGCCGTAGTGAAAGAAGCTCCGTTCGCAAAGCAGGCAGCAGGCAGCAGGCAGTAGTACGTGCAGCATCAAACGCAATGATTCAGGTCGACCCGGTTGGATATGCGTCAAATGTGAAAGATGAGTCCAGCGCTGATGAAGGTGAATTTCCACTAACCGACCCCACCAAAAACAAAAAAAAAAGAAAATGTCACTTAACGCCCGCCAGCGTGTGCGTTCTTTGCCGACGGCAAATCACTGTCCCCCAAACACTGATCACGTGCGAGCCGGAAGCTCCGGGGTGTAACTTGGGGCCGAGCTGTTTATTGAGAGTTTCGGTTGAGAGGTTAAGCTGGCTGGCAAAACTCAGCCATGAAACAGATGGATGGTGGAAAAACAGCGAGCAATCAATTATATTTCCAACATAACATTTGCTCGGTAAAGCAGAGCTCCCCATTAAAAAGCAAGGAGAGGAGTAAACAAAGATCTGCTGACCGAGCGGGTGGTTGGCGTTTGTTGCAGGAGGAAACCCGGGTACGGCCCCACTGGGTGGTTGAAAAATAAATAAATTTTCCCCCCTGCTCCACCCACGGCTCTCCAGCAACATGTGCGCTCTCGCTTGGTACGGGATTTTCCCCCAATTTAAATGTTGTCTCTTGCGCTTCTTCTAGTATTTTTTGCCTGTGCGATCACATCCGCAAAAACCGTTTGCGTTCGCTTCTAGCGCACCAGCCAGTGCACCCTTTGGCCACCGGGTGAAAATGAGAAAATCGATCTGCGGCTGGCCCCGGCCCATTAGCAAGGGGCAGTGTGCGAAGCGTAACGCTTTTTTTGTTGCTGTAAAACCGCAATCCAGCTCACACACACACGCACACATTCACCACGTCCCGGGACGCTGGTTTCTATCTAATCGATTTATTTTGCATTTTCCACTGTACACAAGCAGGCCAATGCTTTATAGTGCCGGGGTTTTGATGCGCGCCATATGCAGCGTTAACTGGTAGCTTTCCAACACGCTAACACCTTGGTTTACCGATTTATTAATCGGAAACGGCAGACCGGCCGGTGGCTAATATTGTAATTAATAAACTGATTTTATGTGACTGCTGCCTTACATCTGGTGATGGTGGCCGGTTCGGCAAGACTGAGAAAGAGCGGCTGTAATTAAGCGCGACCTAGATGTATGGATGGATTTAGATAAAAGGATTGGATTAATTGATGTGTATCACCGCGACACAGTGCACAGTGGCACAGTTTTTTTTTAAAGTAAATGTGTGATAAGTAGGCAGCAGAGATAGACATCAGTGTCGTTAAATCAGAGTGCCTCTATCAAAGCAAAAATATTGGGTTAATTTTTGCCACAAAGATAAGATAAACCACGGTGTTGAATGTGCCATTTATTGCAAATTGTGGCACACGGTATCGTGTAGCAAAGGCAATTAAATTGCAAAGCGATGTTAATAAAATGTCTTTCTCTAGGGTGTGTGGAAAACCGGATCCACAATTGCACCCTCTTTGTAATAAATACCTTCACAAAGGCTTGATTTTCTTTGTACATTTTGAAAAAAAAACTGGTAATTTTAATTTATCATTATTAGAGATTAAGGTGATAGGCCACGCTTTCTCTACATACAATGTTTAGTGGCTCAAACGAGATCTTAGTATCCGTTCGGCCTTGCACGAGTCGTTCTTGCTGCTCATCAGACCATCTAGGCATCCTTTCTGATGGGTGATAAGAGGGGATCTTAACGCGACCGACACATCGTAGCTCTACTTTAGCATGAGCTTATCTTAACTTGGAGAACTAGTCCAATAGATTTGAGGTTATTTCCTAGATTTTTGAAATCTTTAATTACCTATTCGTACGAAATCAAAAGGAATTCATTTCAGTTCGGAATTTGTAGAAATTATTCTGCCAAAACTGAAAAGTTTTAGGATGATTGAAGCACCATCATTTTAGAAGTACTGTTTGAACCTAAAGATAGACAGTACCTAATGTCCGCAGATTCGTTTAGACAATGATTTGTAAATTTAACAACTTCATGGGAAAGATTTTAATCATTCTTGATTGAGCCCTATGAAACGATAAATTCTGAACCTAGAACCGTTAATTGCAAATGAGACTGTAATAATAATAATGTGACATTATTTCTGAAAACAATGATATCTAACCTGTGGGAATTCTCCTTGATGCTTTAAAATTGTTTACTAAGGGGACAACCCTGTAATTTGTTTTCTGCAACATTTTTTTAATTCTGGCAGGTTTGGTCAAAAGAGTTTTAAAAGAGTGTTACGAACTAGTTGTTTCTAATGAAAAGCTCATTGTAGTTCTTTTGAGTGCATCGTTGCTTCATAATCCTATTATTGGAAGCTTAGTAATGCTCCATTTTTACGTACTGATTAATCGCTTCCCTTTTACCTTGTGCTCTTTGTCTGTACTATTGCCTTTGTTTAATGCACTGATTGCATCAATTCGCAACGTAAGGTAGCCTATTTAATATGCATCTGTTCCAACAAGCTTAAAGCTTTGTTTTACTTCACATTTAATCATTCGTCTTTGGACACTTCCAATTTGCTTTGATCGCAGTAAGCGCAAAATGGTTTTGATGAATGTCATCGTTTTGCGAGCGCGAGTCGATCATGATTATTATGAATGATGATGGTACGTTGTAAAGAACAAAAAAACACAGCCACACACACACACGGGAATATCGCGACGCCCGTCGTTACAATGGGCGGAGTTACGAGCGCGTTATGATTGCTTGATGTGTTGCCCGTCTGTCGGGGTAAATTGTTCGGCTCGGGGTTGCCGATTTAAAAAAGGGAGGGATGCGTATCTTTTTTGTCTGTTCCCTTACCCCGTAGGGGTTATTATGCCGCTGTATTGTGTCTAGCTTTTGTCGTAGAGAACCCCCGGGTTGGGGTTGGTTTCATGAGAAACGGGGTGGTGGTGGTGATGCATTTCGGCCAATCCGATCGATGGATTAGCAACATTATCGCCGTCGATTCGTTCGTCGATTTAATCGACACAAACACAGGGACAGACACGCCACACAGCGGCAAGAGGGAACCATAATCTCATAAATCGAAAAGCGTTCGGTGGCGGTTGCTCTACTTTTTCGACCAGCCCTAGAAGCTGTCAGACAGGACGGGGCAGGCAGGAAGGGAACAGTTTTGTTGGTCCACTGCCAACAATGCTCGTTGTGATGCATTTGATTTGCAACGGCACGCTCTGACACTGTTGTAAGAACAGCGCAGCGCACTGGTTCACACTTTGTAGCAGCGCACACAGTTATTGAAAAGCGGTTTAATTTCACGCGCACCGCAGTGTAATGCGCCATTATTCATCCGGCAAGGTCGTTTATAAGTCACCATTACATCACAAAAAGACGAGCGAGACAGCTTACAAAAGAGCTACAAAAACCGGGGAAGCAAGAAAAGAGTTTGTAGCACTATACAAAACCCTTTCAAGAAAGCTTTTGGTAAGTTTCTGAGAGCAATAGAAATCTCAAAATTCCATCGTTTCCTAAAAGGGACACCTTTAGCCGCCGACCAACTTGTTTGATATCGTCATTAAAGACGCTCGTTCGGGCTTCGAATCCGAACTGGTGGAATGTAATTTTCCCTAGATAAACTTTAATGATACCGAGTCCAAAACCGGGGGCACCAAAAAAAGGACACTCTCCAAGGTGCGCTCGATGGACAAAAGCGGCCTGCAACCGAAAAACCCAAAATGACCGTCATTAAGTTGGAAGATAATGGACGATGTGCACTGGGACCGAGGATCCGGCATCTTTTCACTCTCGTAAATGTTTGGCAGTTTAGAATTGGGTTTCCTGTTTACTGTCCATGCCACAACAATAAGTGAGCATTCTAGGACGAGGGCAAATCCTTTCTACGAGTGATTAAAAATTAAGATACACACTCTGTCGGGATGCAAATGGCAAAACCCTTCGTAGCACGGGGACACTTTTCATATCGCAAGAGCAAAGCGGCAATGGTGCTTCACGATTAAATGAGGCAACTTTTGGGAAGCCTGTTTGAGGTCATTTTAAGAGAAAAAAGATCCTTAGAAGAGCTACCATTCAAAGGAGCAGTCTGAGGAAGATTCGGTTGGAAGAGCATTCCAGCCGCCAGTGCAAACTTCTGACGCATGGTGACGATTTTTCTGGGTGACTTTCTGGGCCACAGAAAAGAAAAAAACACACACACAGCCAACAAAACGGGAGCAATAAAATTGTAATCCAGCACCGTAAAATGGGGGACGCCCGGGATGAAGATAAGACAATTTTATTGTTATGTTTTTCCTCCCTCCACAGCACACTCCCGATGCTTGTGTTAAGCTTGTTAAGGCAGCTCCGACCGTTGTCACAGCGGCAAATGTCCGGCTATTGCCAACACCGTTTCCTTTTCGTGTTCCTCAATTCGCACTATCTGGTTCGGATTATGAATCGAGGTTTTATAGGATGTCAATCGTTATGGTTTTGTGTCTGCTGATGGTAAATGATATTCACCGCTCCGGATGTTGATCGTCACGCGGTGAGGTGTTCGGAGCGTGCTCCGAGACATGTCTCTCAAATGGGGCAATAGCCAATAAATATTGAAGTCCGACGGCAAGAAGTCGTCGTTTGTTGCTCGCTCCTTTACATGGCTTACACCGCTTAGCGTACGACTAATTGGAGAAGATCTTGCCCGCTCAAGGATAAACAGGTTCCGTTCGTTTCTATTGATCAAATCTGTGTTTGTGTGCGCGAGTGTATGTGTGTCTATAAATCACCCCTTTTTTGGGAGGGCGGGCAGGAACTCTAGCTGGCAGTGAAAGCCCGAAAGGAAGAAATAGACGTCCCTACATCCCGAGTTTCTGTCGTCTTAATCCTCCAACTCGCTATGTTTTCCTCCCGCCAAACCCCTTGCAACATGCCGGAAGAAAAACATGCCAAACGTCAGCTCTTCTTGCCCCTTAGACCGGGCCATCCGTCGCCTCCTAATCTCGGGGGTCTTTGCGTGTCGTTGAAAATGGGCATTAAGCGCGGTGTGTGCCGGATCGGATATGGATAAATCGGACAGATCGTGTCCCTCCTTGATCGTTGTCCCCTTGGCCTTTGTTGGAGAAGATCAGCAACGTCTCATACCTGGTAATTGCGTAGTCAGTGATTTTGTGCTTTTTTCACTGCCACCAACAACCATTTGGAGGTTCTCCCTCTCTCCTTCCCTTCCCGATCCGCTCAACCACTGAACTCGTTTTGTTTCGCACCGATAAGGGAAGGCGAGTGGAACGACCGGTTTGGTCCGGCGGAAGGGCGGTAGCAAAAGGCATAAGAAAACAAACAAAGCGGACAGCATCACAGCATCGGAGGGGGGCTCTAATGTGTGTACACCGGGACGACGCGCCACAGTTTTGGGGGGTACTGCTCGTTGTGGGTTATCGCGGCCGGGAAGCGAGCTGCTAAACGGAAGCAGCCAGAAGTTCGCCCGGCCTGTTCGTGTGTGAAAGCCAAGAAGGAATAAGATGCAGAGACATAGAGAGCTCAGCGTCAAATGTCAAATGACCGCGAAAAGCGAACATCCAAAAGTCGGGTTCTTGGGAGTTGTTTCGAATTTTAAAATGGACGCAATGGCGACATTCCAACCAAAAGCTCAACGCAAAGTTTTCTTATGCTTCTCGCTAAAACAGCAACAAAAAAGAGAGAAGCAAACTCAACTCCACTAGTATTGATTGATCGCCAGGAAGTATGCGAGACCACAGCGTGCGCGACAAGGCAACCCGAATCATAAAACCGTTCGAGAGCAATCGCGCAGCACGCAACCCGGCAAAGATGATGATTTCCCGCGATTTCGGCGCTGTCGCCGTTGTCCGTGATTTCATCTCGTGCCTGCTGCTGCTGCGTGTGAGCCCTCGGCCGTGTGTGTGTGTGTGTGTGTGGGGGGGGGTTAGCGTGATAGCGTTCGCAACCGGAACCTGATCGTTCCAAATCGATTCAGCCCAATTCCACCATTTTGTTGCTTCACCGCACAAAATTAATAACTCGTTTTCCGTTTCGCATTTTGCGTGCATATTTCGGCCATGATGGGTTTGCGTTGCTTTTTAATATGATTTTTTTGGCGCTTTTGGCGTTTGGATTTGTTCGGAATGCAAAAAGCGTCACGTTGTGCTCCGATTTAAACGAGTGTGCTCTATGTATTTGACAAAAGCCAGCCCCACACGAACAGTTTTCCAATCGACGGTCCATTCGGGAGGGGTGCTTAAAGCAGCCCAAAATAACAATAAATAACCAACTCACAGTGGTTGTAGTAACTACTGCTAACTGCCCGGCGAGAAGCACAACTGAAGCGTCAGCTTCATTGGGGGTTGATTTATTAATTTAATTTGCCAGACGAATTATAATTAGCCAGTGCGAGGAAGGTGGGCTTCTTTTTTGCAGACTTTTGCTGACACCTTTCCTCGGCCGAAAAGCTCACCCGTCAGGCACATTACCATAAAGTGCATAATAAATATTTTACTTTGTGCTTTTCGGTGCGCTTGGTAAGCCATTGCGGGACTCGATTTATTCCGAGGGTCACCTCGCGCTTAACGAGGTATGCCGATGTCTTCTCTGCTTTTTTAGCATAATCGTTTGAGAAGGTTAAATTTCGGTCCGGCGAAAGAAAATGGTATCGTTTGTGCAAATACACACATTAATAGTAAGTGGTTTTGACTGTTGCCTAATTTAACAGTTCAAAATTCAATTTGAATATTTAAACTATCGTCGCACAGGCACAACAATTGGCATGTGCGTGACATGAGTTGCAAGTTTTATTATTTGTCCTTTTTGTCTAAAATATGGCCCTCAATCTTGCCCTTATCGGACATGTTGCGAGGCGTCTTTTGCTGAATGTTTTGCTGACTTATTAATTTCACCCCGAACGTGCGTGTGTGTGTGTGTCCTCTCTGTTCTCGACACGGGGCTATGTGTAAGGACGAAGTGCATACCATTCAATTGATAGTGGAAATGAATCCCTCCGATTCCTCCGAGTCGGCTTCGATGAGGCATTGCAATTGATAAGCAGACAGCAGCTCAGAGGGAGAGAGAGAGAGAGAGAGAGCGGGTGGGCATGAGCAGTGGGAAGAGGTTGTCGTTTGCTAAAAGATACACTTCACGTATCGAAAAAAGGTTTGTATGCTTACGAGCGTACGTTTGTACTTGGCAATAAAATAAAACGCACCAATAACACGTACAAGCACACACACACACACACCGAGTGCAATGGAATTGACCACATCAGAAGGAATTGGACTGTACGACTGGCGATGTTCGATGGACGGCACTGCAGCACACAAGCGAAACGCAGAAAGGAAGAAAATCAATTTACAACACGCCTCTCCGTGCTTTTCGCCGTGCAAAGCAAAAAGGGATTTGGCCGTTTCGACCCTTTTTGCTTGCTTTTGTGAGATGAATGCTGGGGGGGAGGGGGACCGAGATGGGATGTTGCCTCAAAGTTTGCTGTACGTGTGTGTGTGTGTGTCTGCTGCATCTGGAAGAAGAGCACCGGGTGGGTCAGTTTCGGTTGGACTGAGTGAACATATCGATTGGAGGAGCTCTTCACCGGACACGATGACCGGCGTCCGACCGTCCGAACCGATTGGAAGGTTATTGCATTCAATTTCAGACTTACACTTTTCCTTTCTGGCCGAAACGCAAGCATCAACTACACTCTCCCCCTGCGCCCACCCCTGTTTTCCTGTTGGACGTTTTTATCGTTCGATTGTCAAACAGTGTTTTTATGAAATGTGGATGAAATGGGGCCTTTATCCCCAAGACTGGGACCGGCCAGCATCCCGTTGGCCGGTCGATGGCGAAGCAGAGCGCCCATACATATACATAGGTGCATACATATAGGGGGCAGGTTTGCTTATCGGTGCAGCCCCGGCATGGTACACTTCTATGTGCACAGATAGAAGCAAATAAATTAACACTCGGCACTCGGGTTGCGGCTGTTGCTGGCGCGATTGGTTCGACCGAAGATGGCACCGTCACCGTTTTTGCGCACTCGTGATTGAAGGGTGCTGTAAATGCTTGGTGGGTTTTACGTTGACTCTTTGGTGATATCTTTGAAGAATTGCCATGTGTATCGTGTGTGGGGAATCTGCTTTATTTAATAAGACACACACACAAAACATTCTCTTGCATGGTTTTTTATTGTTGAAAAATTTGAACCAATCGTTGCAAAATCTGAGTTGTCGTTTCATTTTTATGTGTTAAATTTAACTTATTACGCTTTTAGAACTTCTCATCAATATCACTAGAATTTTTAATAAAATACTTTAGTTATTTTTCAGCAATCCTTATGCAGCTGTTTCTGATTTCCTTAGGTTGATAGCAATAATTTTAATTCTTTTTATTGCTGATTTTTTTCCTTGGATTTTTCTATTTGTATATTGGGATGCAAGAAGTTTCAAATTGTGACAACTGGAATGAAAATGATTGAAGTACAGATGAACTCACAACCCAGTAGAATCATGTTACTGATATGATGTTACTGATAATGATCAGCTGCTGGGTAAAGCTCCAACGCTGCCAAGTTTATTCTATTTAACATATATAAATGATATCTATTTAATGATTTGATGATTTGAATAATTTACTGTTTTAATTCTTATGCCCTTAAAGTTTTTCAAGCTTATGTGCTGAGAAACGGACTCTATCTCAGCTTCAAAATTAAATAAAAAGTAAAAAGAGTTTAAAAGAAAGATACTTGAATCTTTTTTAAAGTATCGGTCACAAAATAAAAGAGCAATTAGTGCAATTCAAACGATTTAAATAGACTGCAGCAAATATGAGGGGAAAAAATGCGTATTCAAAATGTTTCAGTTGTATTAGTTCCTTTTATTTCTACTTACTGAAGTCCAGAGTGAAATATCTCATAAGCAATTCAATTTTCAAGAAATCAATCCACTTATTCCCTCCCTTGTCGAATACAGTGCATCCAGAAAGCCTCTCGAAAACGGACGTAACCAAATTCTCTCCTTTAATCAGTTCCCCTCAAAAGAACATCAAGGATACCGCGTTTGCTTTAAGCTCCTTCTCTTCCCTTTTCCTTCCCTTTTCCACATAAATCAGGACACAAGCGGCGGGATAATGAGTCACATCTGGGCCGGTGGCGGCGCAGACAGACCGACAAAACTGTCAACATTGCCGAGCCCATATGCATATGTGCGCCGTCGAAGCGCGTGATGCACCGATGCACTCTTGGGGTCCGTTCCCCAATCCGCCAATAAATAACGGCATTGAATCATTTGGAAAAGCCAACGCAAAATGCGTGTGTACGTGGAAGAAAAAAAAAGTCACGGACTGGAACAAAAACAAGACGAATCATCCTGCTTCCCGGTGGTAAAGCGAATTGATTCCCCCCGTCAATGCGCAGGTTCAAACTCTTTTTTCCAGTTGGAACGCACCGCGATCAAACACATGTTGCCCACCGTGGCTGAGTGAACATAAATCCGAACCGGAGTAAAATTTATAATAAATATTATATATAAATTTAATGCGCCGACAACCGATCGGGCAAAACATGTACACCCTTTAAAAGATCGGCACGAGAGAGCTTTTAGTTCGATGCGTTCCTTTTCCTTTTTCCCGATGCGTTGGAAGGATTGGAGTGGCCCCACCCGTCGACTCCCCCCCCCTGTCCGCGGGCTGTCCATTTTTGTTGCTTTTATTTATTGATTTGATTTTCAACTCACCTCCGATAAGTTCGTTCCGACGTTGCCGTGTCCCTTTTTTATGTGTTCCTGCCCTGGCAATTCGCGATCCGTTCGGCGAGTGCTGCGACTGTGTTTAATTCTCGCCTTCTGCCTTTTATGCCTAATAAACGAAACCTAAATGGTGCGAGAAATCGTGTGCGTGTGTGTGTGTGTGAGCGCGGGCACGCGTGCCCTTCCTCCCTTCTCGCCAAGGGTCCAGCACATTGCCTACCCGTTTGTGCGTGCGCATATCAGGGATGATCGTCTCGACAAACAACGTCATCGGTAACCGACACGTTCTCTCTATCTTACCCTCTCTTGCTTTCTCATTCTCTCCCTCCCTCTCTGCTGAGCGTCATCTTTTCCAACCCATCAGTCCCAAGCCGGGATGGGACGGGAGAGAACAGAAAGGGGATGAGGATCAGGATTTTGATCGGTAAATGTAATGTTTTTCCCGAGTTTGTGTGTTTTTTGCTTCGCCTGTGTGCACTGATCACACACTGATCGAGTACACTGATCGAAAGGCTTCGGGAAGCCCGTGCAACAGATGCCTTCAGATGCAGTGCGTGTGTGTATGCGTGACAGACAGACGGCCCTTTGGGAATGGGGGGCCACAAATGTCGATCCGTGCAGCGATCGTTCTACGCGAGCCCTCTTTGCTGAGTCCGTTGTGGAGCGATCGACATGAACGGGGCAGTGGTAGAGTTTGCCATTTTCTTGAGTATCTTTCTCCTCTGCAACTCTGAGGGTTTTATGCATCGTTATTAAAATATGGAGTCCTCCCGTCCTGTGCTCCCTTTTAGCGCTTAATGTAGGAGGCAGCCTCGTCCGATGACGGAGGTAGCCTTCATCGACAGAAACCATCACTCCTATCCTTCAACCGAGTCCTTCCAAGGAGAAACGGACACTGGAGCACGCGGTGGTAGTACGTGTCGGTACATTATTTTTTTTTTTCGTCGATCGGTACAGCTGTGATTCCAAATGGGAATGTGATCTCATTAAAAAACGGGGGCTCTTCGGGGCCCCCACAATTTATTGACGCTTTTCATTGGCGCGGCGGTGCTAAATGTAGCTGCAGGGGCCGCAGCTTTATATGGATTAAATTTTTGAGGTTAAAGCGATCAGTGCTGATCGTTGTTTATTACCCGTCGCTCCATCGATCAACTCGAACCCAAACAGGGGGATGGGAAATGGGTGCCTGTTCGATCGGCTCACCGCGTTTGCCCCCGCCTTATCATGACGAAGCCCCGCCGGACCCGGGTTCATCGCGTTTGCTTGTAATGCCCATCGCCCATATCGGGCGCATAAACATGCCAAAGGTGTAATGCGCAAAAACGGGGCAATTTTTATCACCACCAACCCGGCTACACCCTTTGGCATGTGCGGAAAAACCGGCACGAGGCACAGGGGAAGGGGACCAGGCGCGATGGAACGCGAATGCAAAATACGATCGTTTCTTCCCGGTAAAACAAGTTTTTCCCTTCCAGAATAGGGAGCCCGGCCGGTGGATGAAGGAGATGGTGATCGGGTGCAGAGCATAATTTGCAAACGAACAGGACAGATTATTGAAAGCGAAGGAAACGATGGGCGAAAGCGAAGACAGGGGCACCTTGATGCAAGCGCCCAGAAAAGGGTTTTATTTAAATTTTTATTTCGATCCCAGAACTGGGGTTGGGTAATCGTTCGGTTTATGAAGAACTCATGTTAAGAACTGAACGTGAACGTCATGAAATCGTTTTGTAAAAATATTTTTTTGTTATAGTTTGTCTAAAAGTGGACGAAAAAGGATTTCGAATCGGACATAAGCTATATTCTAAATAATATTTAAGTTTTCTTTGGCAGTTTTTGCTACTTTTCAGAAGATGGTGGTAGTATAAAGCAAGGTTATGCTCCTTGTTCTCTGGCTTTCATATAGTAAAAATATACGTCTAAGTGTAATAAGAACGCGCTAACTAGTCCGATTCTGTAAATTTTACATTTAACAAATAGGAATACAATCGTACGCTCAGTTTTAGTTCGTTCACTACGAACTGTCACATCTCTACCCAGAACGAGTCCGAGCCCGCGAGAAACGTGTTGCCATAATTTTATCCCTTCTCCCCGATACCTTCCACGTCTTTGCACTGATTTTTCATCTCTCTCTTTCTTTCTTTGCTCTCCCAAACACACACAGATATGAAGGAGAATGGTTGTACAGATAACGAGCACACAATCGCGAAACCGTCGGTGCAATTGTTAGCGAAGATGTCGGAGGAATTTGCCGAAAAGGCGGCCGCCCGGCTCGGCGACCATCATCATCTTCATCATCCGCACTATCAGTCGGGCGCGGTGGCGGCGACGACAGGCCGCCATCAGTCGCAGGATCGCCCCGATGGCAACGAGGATAATTTAAGTGAGGATGAAAACAATGAGGACGAGGAGATGGCCGACGGACGCAGCTCGTCGGGTGCGGCCAACGCCGCTGCTGCGGCGGCGGCGGCGACGGTAGCGAACGATCGGGCTAGCAGCGATCGGGAGGAGGCTGGCGGGGACGATAAGAAGGGTGGCGAGTGTGGGACGGGCCGAAGTAGTCCTCGCTCGCCCGTCTCGCTGGTGGGGCGCGTCAGCGTTAACGAAGGTCTCGGTTCAATGCTGGCCGGCGGTGATCATCGTGACGAACCGTCGAATATTGCGGCGGCCGCCGCGGCAGCTGCTCTGGGTGGACCGGCGGCAGCGGCTGCGTTGGCAGCTGCGGCAGCAGCCGCCGCCGCTGCAGCCTCCAAAAACCCCAACCAACCGGGCGGTCTGCCAACGGGCGAGTTCAACCCAGCCGCCGCCTTCGGCTTCCCGGCCGTCCCGCCCGCGCCCGGCATGTCGATCCAGGCGTTCCAGAACGCGATCGCTCAGTTCACGGCGAACGCGCTCGCGAACAACATGGACAACGACACGGTGGTGAAGAATCTGGCCATCCTGCAGTCGGCACTGTTCACGCTGCAGCAGCAACAGTTTCTCCAGTTCCAGCTCATCCAGCACCTGCAGTCGCAGCTCGTCAAGAAACACACGGAGAAGGACGAGCTGGGCGGGCCGCTGCTCGGCGTCGGTATGCCCGGGCTGGCCGGGTTGGGCGTGGGTCCTGCCGGTGTAGATAGTGCAACGATCGGTTTCCTCAACAACAACAACAACAATCACAGCCAACACAATCACAACAGCAAGGGCAGCGGGCCGCATCATCACCCAAGCTCCGGCAGTTCGACGGGGAGTGGTCAGAACAATGGAAGCAGTCGACACCACCATCACCCACATCATCAGCAGCAGCATCAGGGTGTGAAGAATGAGCCACAGGACTTGAGGAAATCGTCCCACAGTTCGGTAGCCGACGGTGACGAGGAGGAGGAGGTGGAGGAGGAGGGCATTGAGGACGCGTTCAGCAAGAGCTACCAGATGGCGAACATGATGGCGGCGGCTGCAGCGGCCGCATCCAAATCGCACGTCCCACCGCACGTCAACGAGCTGTTACGGCCCTCGATCCATCCCGTGCCGGAAGAGGATCTAAGGTAAGTGTCCCTTTTCCTACTTCAATCGTTTTTGGCACCTTTTTGTGAACTCTTTTCGTCACGGGGAGTCTTGGAGAATCACAAGGACATTGCAATATACAGTTCAAAGCAAATGAAAGTGTTTTATCAAAACAGCGGCAAATTCTGCTGAATCAATGTAAAGAAAGCTGCATGTTTCAAATTAAATCTCCTGTATTCATACCGGAATCTCTTTATCGACCTGCATATTACAAAGTCCTTCGCGAGCATTGGAGCAATCGATTGCAACGGTTTTTGGCTTCTTCTTTCCCACAGGAAACCAAAGTCTTCGGACACGGGCAGCAGTATATTCGGGCTAGATAAGCGATCCTCGAGTGAACAATCCACCCTGGGCCAGTCCGGTAGTACCGGGCCCAGCTCGCTCGGAACTTCTGGCTCTTCCGCACCCACCACCCAGTCTCTCGTGCCATCGAGCGCAGCCAGCAGCGCCGCCGGCCGCTCGGAAAAGGACGAAATCCTTCCCTACCATCAGGACCATTCCGGCTCGACGGGGAGCTTCTCCTCGCTAGCCGCGAACATCATCACCGATCACGCACCC
Source organism: Anopheles epiroticus (assembly GCA_000349105.1). NCBI lineage: Eukaryota > Metazoa > Arthropoda > Insecta > Diptera > Culicidae > Anopheles > Anopheles epiroticus. The sequence goes on from KB671621.1 coordinate 734,955, forward strand.
TCGATGCTGGGAGAGCCCAACTCCCTTGCCATGTTGGAGAAGAAGGCACAGGAAGTGTTGAACTCTGCCTCCCAGGGCATCCTCTCGAACAATCTGCTGGACGAGCTGGCATTTGCGAACGACAAGTCGTCCCCGAACGGACGCAACGATGCCGCCCTGTTCAAGCACCGGTGCCGGTACTGTGGCAAGATCTTCGGTTCCGACTCCTCGCTGCAGATCCACATCCGGTCGCACACGGGCGAGCGACCGTACAAGTGCAATGTGTGTGGAAGTCGCTTCACGACCAAGGGCAACCTGAAGGTACACTTCCAGCGCCACTCGGACAAGTACCCGCACATCCCGATGAATCCGAACCCGGTGCCGGAACATCTCGACAAGTACTTCCCGCCACTCATCCCGCAGGAAGCGCTCAAAGAGCAGCAACAGCAACAGCAACAGCAGCAGCAACAGCAACAATCGCAACAACCCGGACAGTCGCCCTCTCAACCCGCTCCCCTACCAAGTGGTGCAGGTCCTGCCGGTCCTACCGGACCAGCCGGCTTTCCCGGCGTTGTGGACGGTCGTGGTGCACCACCAGGCTTTCCGCCGCGCGGATTCTTCCCCGACTTTTACATCCCGAGGCCACCGCACCCGTCGCAACTGCAGGATCTGTTTGGGGCGGCGGCAGCGGCTGCTGCAGCGAATGATGCCGCCGCACGCAATCCGGTAGATCTGTCGCAGATGAAGAAACCGGTGGAACCGGCACCACCTGCAAGGGATGCAACGCCCGAGATGCGAAGTGTCCACTCGCCGGAGCTTTCGAACGATGCACCAACGCCCGGGGCAAAGATTAAGCAGGAACCGATGGACGAATCGTTGGATCTGTCGGACAAGTCGACGAAGGTGACGTCGGGAAGGTCTACCAGCACACCGATCCAGCACCATCGGGATATGGACGAGTCGAAGGATGGGTCTAAGGACGAGCACCAGCTGATGGATCATCACACGGAGCATCTGAAGGAGCACGACAGTGGAGCGGGACTTGGAGCTGCCGGGGCGCTTAGCGCACTGAACAGTTCAACCAGCGAGAAGGAGTTCCCACTCAAGCTGAAGAATAACTCGATCGAGAACCTGGCGACCGTGCCGTCGGTGTCGCCCCCGTCAAGCTCGTCGTCCGGCTCACTCTATCAGGACACGGTGCTGGACCCGTCCTTCTACGCCGCACATCTGCCCCGCCCGGACAGCAACGACAGCTCGTGGGAGAACTTTATCGAGATCTCGTCGGAAACGTCCAAGCTGCAGGAGCTGGTGGACAACATCGAGAACAAGACGTCCGAACCGAACCAGTGTCTCGTGTGCAAGAAGGTGCTGTCCTGCCGGAGTGCGCTGCAGATGCACTACCGGGTGCATACGGGCGAGCGTCCGTTCCGCTGCAAGATCTGTGGCCGATCGTTCACGACGAAGGGCAATCTGAAGACGCACATGAGCGTGCACCGGATAAAGCCCCCGATGCGTACGCTGCACCAGTGTCCGGTGTGCCATCAGAAGTTCTCCAACATCTTCGTGCTCCAGCAGCACATACGGCTGCACACGGGCGAGATGACGGATCTTACGCCGGATCAGATCAAGGCGGCGGAGATTAAGGACTACGAGGGTGGCGTTCCACCTCCTCCCCACCCGGATGCGCTACGGTTGAACCCGTTCGGGATGCGACTAGCCAGTGAGTTCCACCAGCAGCAGCAACACCTCGCCCAGCAACAGCAGCAACAGCAGCAACAGTTACAGCAGCAGCAACACCATCAGCAACAGAACAAACGATCGCTGGAGCACTCGGACGAGGAGAACGACACCGAGAACGGACCACGGCCCTCCTCCGTGGACCGGGGCGTCACCACCCCGATCGGCAAGATGCCCAAGGTGCCGATCCACGAGAAGCTCAAGGTCAAGACGGGACTCACCTCACCGGCGATCGAGAGTCAGGTGGAGGATCTGCGCACGATGAACCTGCAGCGGCTCTCGATGCGATCGCTCCCGCCCGCGGACGATTCCTTCTCGCGTGACTCCTCCTCCGCCAGCCCTACCACCGCCGCCATGTCCTCCGATGCGAAACGGCTGCGCTCTTCCAGCCCTCCGAACAACGTCTCCCCCTCGGTACACTCCCGTCGCTCGCCGATCTCCACTCCGCCCACGGTTGGCGGAGCGGAACAGGCGAGTGCTGCCGGGCGGGCTGCTGCTGCGGCGGCCGCTGCCGTCGCCTTCCCGTACGGCCCACCGTTCCTCGGTATGCCCCAGTTCCCGCCCTTCATCAACCGGCCCCCGTTCCTCGGCAACGTGCCGATCGTTCCGCCCGGTTCCAGCATGCCACCGTTTGGCCTGTTCGGTAAGTACGCACACCCATGACCTCGTTCAGTCTCGCTTCCCATCCGCCTTCCTTTAACCCGTCCGCGCTCCTCACTCGTTTTACGTTACCCACTCACCACCGCCACTCCCCACCTCTGCCTCTTGCCTGCCTTTGTATGTTCTTGCTGCTGCCGCGCGTTTTTGCATTTTAAAGGAAAATCGAAACTTAATTTCACGATCGATCGATCGCTCTCTGGACGATCCTTCCCTCACAACTCGTTCCCACTCGTCTCTGTTCTGCGCCGTCCACATATACACCCTTGCAGTGTCCTCCAGGATCCTTCCCCCATTGCAACCCAACTTCCATCTCCTCCCTCCTCCCCCACACCCCTGCTCCTATTCTCCCCCACGTTAACCATATCGTTTCAGAACATTCAGATTTCTTATTACAGAAAATTTGATTAATTGTAGGCGTTCGTGGAAACACAACAACTTGTAATATTTGCTTTAAAACTTTCGCCTGTAATTCCGCACTCGAAATTCATTACCGAAGCCATACGAAGGAGCGCCCATTCAAATGTTCAATCTGCGATCGAGGATTCTCTACCAAGGTAAAGGAAACAAAAAAAAACCCAAATCAAAAACCCAAAAACAACCTGAAAAATCAAACCAAAAAAAACACAACCAACTTACTCCCTTTTCTATTTTCCCCGGTGTCTAAGCATTTCCGTTTTTTTTAAAGTTTATCCTTCTCTTAGCAAATTCTTTTTTTCTTGTTCGATTGTTACTTCCCTTCTTTTGGTATAAAAATAAACAACGAAAATGTTTATTTTCCTCCTATTAGTAGCATTCACTGATCAGTTTGTTACATACAGTTCCTTCCCTTGGTGTACTGTTTCTTTTTCTCCTCTCTTTTCTCCTCCCTTGTTCGGTTGTGTTTTCACGCTCTGTGTTGTTTTCTTCTCTCTGTACTCCCCAATTACCCGCGTTTTCTTTACGTTTTTTGTTTTACATCCTCAACTCCACTCCACACGTCCTCGTAGTGCTGCTGTATTTCGTAAAGCAAAACCCAGCATCCTCTCTCTGTATGTGTTTGATTGAGTGTATTTTTTGTATGGCTACGTACTCGGAATTGTTGGAAAGCAATACAGCGAACACACACACACACATAGTACACGAAAACACACCTCAAACCATAATCATGTTACAAACAGCGACCGGAAAAAAGGCATAATTTATGAATCCACATTAAACAAGGGAAAGAGAAACAAAAAGGCACGGTAAACGATCATATTTGTAGACAAATAACAGAAGAACACTCACGTACCTTTTGCGATCGTGTTTCTTTCATCCGCAAGCACACTTATAGTTTCACAAATGCTTGACAAATGTCAACATTGCACCGTTGACAAGTTATGAGAGCCGCGGTTGACAAAAGCGCTCCAAATTCCTTTTGTTAGGGATCGCGGATCGGGCAGGATAAAGGATCATAATCGGTACGATCGGCGGATCAGCTACGGGATATAGTCAGGGTTGACAGGGACAAAGGACAGATTTTCATTTTGCGGTTCGTTGATTCGCAGGACCGTAGGACTATTCTCAAAAGAGGAGAAAGCTCCTAATCACCGCACTTGAACAAACAACGTACAGAAAGGACACAGAATGAGGGAACGGGATCTTGAAAGGGAACGTATTGAGTGCGTGAAATGATATTTTTCCTCATTTCTTCGCTTCTTGTGTCACCACAAAAAGGTTTAGAAAAATATAATAGCTATTAAAATCTCGTTCGCAGTTTGTCATCATCTGCCGGCGGGACACAAAAAGCAAGCTGCAAGGTGTAGCTCTTCTGTGCGCAATTAAACTTCCTTTTTCCTCCTTACACAAAAAGATGCAACGAAGCATGAGGATAGAAATAGGTGAATAAATGTCGCTGGGAAAACGAATCCGTGTATCAAAAATTGAAGCAATGCACACAGAAATAGTACGACATTTCATGCTTGGCATTGTAAGATGTTTAAGATTTGGAAAGTAATAGAAGGAAGAACGAGAAGCAGGAAATGCGGGAATGCTCTAGCGACGAGCGATCGATCCGTTTGCGCGAGCAACGTGTCTGATGTGTGGTGACATTTCAGCGGTTCCGATGGTAAACCCAACCCACAATCGAAGATCGTTTCAACAGTTCATAAAGAACGTGCAGAGAAGCGCTGACAACTAATCGGCTTGATTTGTGGTGACATTTACTATGCGAAGGGAGGAATACATCTTTACTATAAAGGCAAAACAAGGAATTCCCCACACAGTAGTACTAATTGCAAATCGTTCGCCCGTACCCCCAACATCCACGAACCCTTCCTGTTGAACTATTTTTTTTTGCGAACGCATTCGACGTATGTTTTTATTTGCATAGTTTTCATCGCACGAAAGATCGCGCATAGCACGTGCAGATCGCTGCGGTGCAGAGAAGCGCACAGTGTGGTCTAAAATTACGCCACCGAGAGGTGCATCCTCTTGCAATTGCTTTTTATGTTGCTGTTGTTGCCGATGTTTGCTTCATTCCTGTTGCTGTACGTTTATTTTTGCGCGACATCAAGCGGATCGGTCGCCGCACAGGCAGCAGCAGCAGCAGCAACAGTCTTAAGAGTATCGATATCGACACGCACTTCCCTCTTGCGCAATACGCACACACATCTCATTGTAGAGGGGGTCTTTTTTCTTCGCACTCTCATGTTTTGAGAGATTTCTTTTCATCTTTTTATGTGCACTCTTTTCATCCTCTTATCAGCCAGTTTTGCTTCGTTGGATTGTTGCGTTTTTTTTTTTATCCCTATTTTTCACCTCACTTCTTACTTTTACCATAATCGCTTTACCGCTTGCATGTGTGTGTGTGTGTATTTTCTCTCTTCTTTCTATCTTTCTTTTTTATTATTGATGTTGTAGTGCTTGTGTCTCGTGTAATGTATAGACGCTAGACGCTTGTTATTTTGTTTCACTGTATCGTGTTTCATTTGCTTGACTTTAGTTTTAAATTCCCTATTCAATTGCGTGACGTCTGCTGGGAGGTTTTAAGAATCAGAAAAAAACACACACACACACACATACTCAAGAAAAGGAAAAAAGAAGCAGCGTACGCATTGCTACCGACTGCTCCACCACGGTCCCGGTCTGTGCAATAAATTAGTGAAATGTTTGCCTCCCGTTTTCATCGAAATAAATTCCTGATCGGAAGAAAGGTTTTGTGTAAAGAAATCGCTACAGGAATGAAATGGAGAATGTGTGGAATGGAGAAGTGTGGGAAAAGTGGCCGCGAGCAGCGAGAAAAAAATAGGACGTGATAGTTTGCTTTGGTAGTGTAGGATATTTTTGGAAATGATTGTTCGAAACGGATGCTTCTCGAACATGCGATTAGTGATCGTTAACATTTTCTCTAGAGTTTTCTAATTGTTCGTTTGCTTTTAATGTTTTGTGTGATGCTAGTTTTAGTTGATGCTTACTTGATGTATTAATTTTTCCTCTCTTATTCCTGTCTATTGGTCCCTTTTTCCCTCCCGTTTTCTTCTTCCCAGCTCACCTTACTCCTCCTTGAAAGAAGTTGTCTGTGGGATAAAGAAAAACCTTCAAACTAATCGAACCACTTTCTCTTCCCCCTTTTTTTCTCTCATTCGCCTGCTGCAGGGAAATATGAAGCAGCACATGCTCACACACAAAATCCGTGATATGTTCGGCAGCTCGGGTGGCAATTCCGGGGATGAGTCACGCACGCAAACCCCCCCGCAGGACAACCATTCGCAGTCGTCGAACGGTTCGGAATCGCACCACCAGTCGTCGTCGTCGTCATCCCACCAGCAGCAAGATGGCGGAGCACATGACTTTTCCTCTTCCGGCGGGGGCCATCACCACTACGGCGGTGGCAACCGGGAACGTTCGAAATCGGCCGGCAGCTACGACGAGGGCTGCCCCACGAAACCGATGGACGAGGGAAACGGTGCACCGGGCCCGGATGAGAACGGTTCGAGCAGCCGGGCGTCCTGCGCCTCGGACCGGGGCAGCTCACCGACGCCGCTGATGGCGGGCAGTGCGGCCGCTGTGGCCGCGGCGGCGGCTGCTGCTGCGGCGGCCGCTGCTGCCGCCGTCTCCAACAACAACTACAGCGAGTACGGCATGGGTAAGGAGGTGACCGATCTGAAGAACTGGTGCCAGAAGCTGAAGGAAATGCCGGAAAACATTGCCGCGAGTTGATAATGCAGACGTGACAGTGCGCTGGTAGGTTCGGGTGCTTCCGGGCGGGCGGCAGGATGCGGAACGTTAACTCCACACAGTAACGACAACACAGCATAACACACACACAGTACACGAATTTCTTTCTCTCTACCAAAGCAAATAGCTGAGCGAAGGTTGGTTCGGTTTGAAGGGAATGGCAGCATTGGGAGTTTTGACAAAAACAAAAATAAGAAATTAGACAAAAAAAAACATAATAATCAAAACACACGGAACGGCGAGGCTAGGGTGAGGGCGGAAGAAAGGGAGATGAAATCGCTGTGTTACATATCAACAAATGCTTTCAGGTTTTTTGGTTTAATCACCACTGTTCCCATTACTGCTCCTTCACAGATCTTCGTTTTGTAAATATGAGAAAAGTCGTGAAAAATTGTATCTAAACTTCATGGAGAAAAGACATACATTTGTGAAGTTGAAAATTCCTCAAAGTGTGAGCAACTGGAAGCCTATTAGAGTGCTTAAAAACGAGAAGAAATGTGTTAGAAGAGAGGAGGAAAATCACAACATAAAAACAAGGCAAAAATATGCTAAATTACCATCCCTCTCCCCTCCAAATCAACCCTATAATCACTGTATGTGAGTGAATGTGTGTGTGTGTATGTATGTATCATTGTGTAAGTGTAAGTAAATGTACAATGTTTCGTAGATCTTTGGTAAAACAAACAAAGCAAACGTGTAGTTCAAACGTTGAAGAATGAAAACGTGCAACAAGTGGGCTGCAATTGGATTGGAAACCCGTGGTGGATCAAATCAAAGTAAGCTCTGAGCGATAGAATATGTGTGCAAGAGTGTCTGTGTGTATGTGTTCGTGCGAGAGAGAGAGAGAGAGAGAGAGAGAGTAAAAGAAAGCGAGTTAGAGAAAGAGAGGAAAAGAGAAAACGTTTTGTTTGAATTTACACATAAGACGTGCATATTATCAAAGACAAGAAGAAAAAAACCCTTATATGTAGCATTAAGTTTTAGGTGTGTGTGTGTGTATAGCTGCGACAGCGAACTATGAATAGGATAGATAAAAAGAAAACCAACAAAAAGGATATAAAAAAACGTATAACACAAGAATGAAAGGAAAAAAACCAAACAATCTGAGTAGTAGAACATGAAAAGCACTGAACGCAGCGGAATGCGACACGTTTCAAATCAAATCAAACAGAGCGAGCGAAAGATGAAGAGCACGAATTTTGCTTTGATGGCTACTTTATTCACCAACCAAACAACAAACACTGTGTTATAATCATAAAATGAGCAAAACACAACCACATGTAACACAACAGATAAGAAAATCGAACTCCTAATGCACTCTCTCACATATTAAAAAAAAAACGAAACAACAACAAACAAAAAAAAGTTAAAAATGTAAGAAAAAAAAACTGTTTTATATTAAGATAAACATGTGCAAAAAGAAAAAGAAGAGCAAACCACGAGACACACGAGATGCATCATGCAACGCGAAACATACAGGAATTTTTGCAAAAAGGAAAAACAACGGTTAGTTTACGTTTTCTTTCTCTCGCTCCCAATACCACCCTCCCCCAGCAAAAAATAGGACAAACGGAAGCGTGCAAGGGGAAAAAACATTTTACTTTGTTGCTTATTCTCTTCATCACTACTCGAGCTACTTCTGCTGCTGCTAGTGAACGTGGGGGCTTTCCTTATCTCGGTAGTGTCGAACGCAATTCGAAAAAAAGAAAAGAAACGGAAACAACTTTTTTGTGATAATTTATGTTATACTACTGCTACTATTACTACTACGAACTACGACTACTACCTTAGCTACTGGGAATTATTATTATTATTCGTAGGTATTTATACTCTTACTTGTAAGGCGCTGTTTTTTTTTCTCTTTTGATTTTAATTTGTATTATTTCAATTATAATAAACCAAACCACTGTGGATGAAAACTGATAAAATGATATACTAGTTATCGTTGTGCGTTTTTCTTCTCGGTATAAGGGAGTCGGCAGGGCATCCGAAACAAAGGTGGAAAAGAAGGGAGTAGATTTTGTGGGTCTTTAATTTGATTTCAGCAACAGCAAAAGATTAGTTCTATTTTCGATATACTTACACGCATTCCGCTAGAAAAGGGCTCTTTCTAGAAGGAAGATACAGCGAGACTTAATTTAGACAAAAGGCCTCATCATCATCACCATCATCATCATCATCATCTTGAACGCTTCCGACACCATTATCTTTCCGGTCACGCAAAATTCCATTGCCGCTGGTTGCGTAAAACTGTAAAACCCTGGTCGCCCAAGGACGGGAAACATAATTACTGCCCAATCCTAGGGACGATGCAAGTCATGTCGAATCATCGTTTATTATGTAATTTATTCGTAATCCTCTCCCCTCCCACGATGGAGTAACGGTTCCCGGCTTTGGCAAGCCAGCAAACGGTTTGCAGTCCGTCGACACGGTATGATTTGACTTTTAATTTAAGCGAACGGAAACGATTTGTCATTTTACGTTGTTTCGAAAAGAAATGAGAAGGAGAAAAGTGTTCTAAAAAAAAAACAAACAATAAAACAAGTGTTCTGAAAAAGAGTGCGTTACACATATGTGTTTTAATTTGTTTTTGAGTTTGTTAAAAGTTTAATGAGAAATAATTTAGCTTCTACAAAAAAAAACTGTATCCATTCCACATGTCTGCTTTCCTTCTCCCCTCTCCTGTGCCAGCATAATCATTCCCATTGAACGCAGCTATGTGTTTCCCCTTTCTTGACCGTACAAAAAGACACCTTATAAAATTATCACCGACCCTACAACCACAACCAACCAGCGCTACAGCGCCACAGCGAAGGAAAACACGACGCATTTCTCCATAATTAAATAATGGAACGTATGTAGTCCCGGTGTAGGACGGTGCGCTACAGGCCACCGACACCGAAACTCGATGGTCGAGCTACGAATCGAAGCTAAGCGATGACCAACCCCCTCCACCCTATCGAAGCTAACCCCTCCTTACCTTTTGCCTTCGCATCCTTCTTAAAAACGGTCAAATGAAACGAAAACATTGACCATATCCACAATATAACACAATTCAATATTATATAACAGTGGCGTCCATTTTCCCGGCCGGTAGGACAGGGGAACAAAGAGATAAAAGTTTTTTTTCTCCCTTCCCTTCCTTTCTTTCCCACACAAAAAAAAGAAACCCATGCTTCTCCAAATGTGGCAGATTATACATAGAGGGCCCGATAGCTAGAGGGAAAGAGCCAGCAAGAAGCCCTTCACGGAGAAGAAGCGAAAGCCATTCCAATGCTCTAAGTCCTTGGAAAAACAATACTGTCCGCTTTCCTTCCCCCCCCCCCCAAACCCTTCCGATTTTACCATGAAACAGGAAGCCGATTTTGAGTGGGTGGGTGGTGGTGGTGCTGGTTCAATGGCCCACTGGTGTGCGTTAGTGTGTTTGTGTGTGTCCGTCCCTTTCCGCACCATCTTCAACCTGCTTAGCAATTTCCCGGGGAGCAAACTCTCAACCCCCCCGTCATAGGAATCGTGTGTGTGTGGGGCGAGTTGGTAGAGGAGGAAATATATGAAAATACATTACTCACATTTTTCTCATTTTCACTGCTAGCTCGGTGTGCGTGCATGCGTGCGTGTGTGTGCTGGTGGTCATTCGCTTTTCCACCGTGGAGGGGTTGCTTTTGCAACGGAAAGGGGGAAAACAGAGGTGACCGAAAATTTCTGCCCGTCTGCACCGCCCGACTGGAACCGTCCGGTGCGGGGAGACGTTCGAGACTGGACCCGGGATTGTTATTTCTGGTCGTAATTTTGGATGTGTCCGACGCAAAACTCATCAACATCCTCCAGCCGGACCGCCATCGTAGCCTAGTATCGCTCTATCTCCTTTTTGGCTGTGCCTCGTTAGCTGCTGACACGCTGGTTTTTCTTTTTTCGTGGCAACCTTCAAGCTCTGTACTGTGCTGACCAGAACTCGCAAAAGTTTCCGACGAAGAGGACACGCTCGTTCGCTCTTGTTAGGGTGCTCGTTCGTTTTTGGGAAAGGTTTATGAGTCGAGCGGCTACTGCCGGACGGTTGTGTGTTAGGGTACGGCTCGTTTGGTAGATTGAGTTTCTTGCCGCTTTCCGGAGGGAAATGGGAGACGCTAGAGGAGGACCAGTTTTCAACGCACAATTGTTATTGCTGTTTCATTTTATGTGTTTGTTTCATTTTTATGGAAAGTCAAATTTGTCCTTCTAACGAGCGTCTATGCCTTGCTGGGATGCAGAACTCTCGATAGTTAAAATCGATTAAGGGGAAATATTAAGATTTATTAAAGGTTCATAAATGTTACATAGAGAGCATAAGCTGAAATCTGTATTGTTGAAGCCAAAATAAAATAAATATAATGTGAAGCAAAAAAAATAATTCAAGCTGTCTAATAAAACCAATATTGTAATGTAAATTGCATAAATTCGGGCGGCTCCACCTAAACGCCATAAATTATGCAATTTGTGAATCAGGAAACGTTTTTTTTATTTTAAGTACGTATAAAATTGTTGTTCAACCATCTTTTTAAGTCGAATTATATCTCAATATCCTTCAAAGTAGAAATCTTTTCATATCCTTCATCTCGTAAGGCTACCCAGTCCTCCATCGTCGCTGGAAAGCATTACGCACCGCCTTCGATCCGGAAGCCGCGAAATGTGAAGAAGGCCCCTCGTAATATTGCGCAAATTCCCTCGCAATCGGGCAAATATATATACATGGGTGCTCGCCCCCTCGACGATTGGACGAATCGGATGGCAAGGATGAGCAAATGTAAGGAACAGAACGCGAACCGGAGCAACAAGAAACAAAAAGGCAAGCAAGAAAAGAATGCCTCATAAATACGGTATAAGCCACGCTTTAGAGCAGCGTCCGTTACGGGCGGGTGAGCGAAATGGCCAGCTACTGGCCCGTGGGTGGCATCATCAAACCGCATTTTTCCCGCCACCGGTCCCCTCGCTGTTGGTGTGTCCCTATCCCACGTGAGTGAGTGAGTGAGTGAGCGATATTCCTTTTCCCTGTTCGTGCGCTTATTATCTTACCGCATCAGGAAAACCCCTCATCTTGCCAGTGTCAGTCCCCGGGTGGCGGAAAATCCCTTGTGGAAAGCTTTAGCCCATCTCACTTGCTCTCAAAGATTGGTTCATAAGAGTTATCTCTCTTTCTCTCTCACGCACACATCCGTTGCGAAGGTCGAGGGAAATAGCGGACGTCTTCGGACAGGGCCAATGATATCCTTCGCAAGATATGGAACACAAGTTATGAAATATTTTGACCGCATGCGTGTATGCGCACACTATCTTGCGTCGGTCATCTCACTTTTTCGTATCATCCCTCTCTCTCTCTCTAACCCTCTTTCTCTTATACTAGCAGAGAAGCGTCATGGCATGCTTGTTGCTTTCTCTCTCAAACGCACACACCATACTCCATACGGTTTGCGCAGCGTGGTGGAGAAAAGTAAAGGAAAAGCGAAGCAAAAGAAAATGCTTGCTTTTTCGCGGTTATATATCCGGAAAGCCATTCGCTGGACGGTGCACGGAGATGGGTGAAGGTTTGGGATTTATGGACGGTGGAAAATCGAGCCAACAAAACTAGCTTATTACTAGCATCTAGGGAAGAAGAAAAAAAAAACGCACTGTATATACTTGGACAGAGGACGCACCCACACGGATAGAATTTCCTTGATAACGATGAAAAGGGAACGACGGAGAAGTTATAAGGTTTCCGTTGCCGCATTATCTTCTATCCGCGAGGAAAAGTGTCTTCACTATTGCTACTGCAAACTAATCATGAAACAGTGAGCGACCTTCTCTCTTTATGCCGTTTTTATCATAAAGTTCGATCTTGAAGTATAAAAAAAGAGAGAGAGAAATAAATAAGAAGCTGTTAAGTATCTTCTTTCACCACAGACACGATAGTGTGCACCAATCTAGAGAAATATTGCTACAAACCACAAAGCAGTCGACAACACCGTGATCAAGATGTGGTTGAATTCCGATGACCGTTCGCCTAGAGTCAGACCACTGCAACAACTCCTCCTAGTTTTGAGGCAGCGAGTAATGAAAAAAGAAAATTACTTTTCGTTTGGTCACTTTGGGCTGTCTTGCCCGCGATACCATGGCAACCATGGTGAGAGCACTGCGTCCGGGATGCGCATCAGCGCATTTTCTTCTTCCGCAGGTATTAAAAAGGTATGAAACGCTGAAGACTGTTGTACATAGTAAAATTGCAAACACCAGCAAACGAATCAGCACATAAACGGTGCACTTTTGCACACTGGCCAAAAGATGATGGAGGTGCTTACCGAGCGACAGAGGGAAAGATGCTTACAATCTTGTCCGACTCCGAAACGTCTTTAAAGCGAAAGAAACAAACAAATGAACTGGCTTCATCTTCTTCCTTGTTGCTATGCTTCCTGCTGGTGTTCTGGAAGCGATGCAAAGGAAACTTGTTTTTCACGGCAAAAGGACACCAGGATGTTTATCGTTGACCGGAGTGTTGTAATTTCTTCGGTCAACAGTTTCTTGTTGATTTGATAGAGCAAAAGGTTTGCGGTCGGTGCCGGACGAGGTTGGTGTTTCACCGCAACTAGTGTTTTGTCAGCACTTCAAACATTGTGCGAGAATCGTACGGCAAAGCAAACGGTTCCAGGCGAAACCTTGCCATTTCGAAACATGCCATAAAGTGCTGTGTGTGTGTGGGTGGATGATTGAAACGAAAATTCTATCACATGCTGCGAGAGGTTCTTGAATGATACAAATAAAGGTTTATTTGAAGAGAGTAGCAGGCAAACATATACTTGAACAAAGCTTTTTTTGTTACAAGTGAACGAATAGAAACGACTAACAGATCTATTCTTACTCATAATATCATCTTTTGAAACTTGTTTTTGAAATAAAACTATTTGTTTAAGCACAGCATCCATTGGTCAGAAAGTATGGCAATATTTTTAAATTATATCAAAACAGTCTACTCATTTTAATACTAATCAATCAAAGCCGTCAAAAATTCTATAAGATGATACAATTAACTTAAAAAACATCTTTTTTAACAAAATCATATCATTCTTTGTTAAAGCTACAATCAATTCAGCATAAAAAAACCAAGAACAAATTATACAATAGTGACTGCTTCTACTAACGCACCATTAGCGCCATCTATGAGAAAATGAGCAAAGTAAATGTATTAGAAATATTCTATTTCAAATGGATTTGAATGAATCGTGAAGATTTTTAACGGTACAATTATTTAGAGCAAAATATCATACGTCTGCCTAGTTTGCAGTAAATCACTAACTTAAACGTATTGGTTAGTCTACAAGTAAGTGATACTAAAGTATGGGTCTCAGTACAATATGTAGTTCACATATCATAGAAAATACATAGAAATAAGGATGTGATACTGATGTCAGCTAATAACATAATTTCCTAATATCCTACTGTCCTCTTATGGCACCTCTCTCTCCAGTATCCAGTACCTTACCGCAAAAGCCACTGCCGAGTCACTGGTTTTCGCCCAATCGTTTAACCTTTAACCTTACCACATTATCGATTGCATCACGCACATATGTCCTTAATTCTCCTTTCACCACTGTTAGGCTTTACAAAAGATGAAGGGAATGAAAGCAAAAAATATAGTGCACACTAATAAATTCCAACCAAAAACCAATCATTCAATGGACATCCCCCAACTGGCAACATATGCAAACACCAATAAAACTATCTTGGCGCGCTCTGGCTTTTTGTCAAATTAATAGATTGACCGTGTTGGCCCTACGTAACGGGCGGACCCCCTCTCTATATCGCTCATCGCCCGACAAAAAAAAAAGATGTCCATCCCACCATAAAACTAGAAACTGATGCCCAAATATGCGAGATGCAGGTTGAACCCTGACCCCGGAAAATCTTCCCAGTGTTGTAACCGGGGCACCGAAAGGTAATTTTCTCGGTACCGAAACATGCCGGGGTTCAACGCATTCTTAACTGCCCGGGTGAGCCGTCCCAGGGTGCCGTGCCGTGTGGAACCGTCATTAAAGCGGTACCCGGAACCGACCGCGGAAATGACTAGCCCGAGCCCGGGAAGGGAGAAGCCTGAACGAACAAAAGATTAACTCTAAACCACTTTGCCATCTGGACGCATTTGCTCGTTATACTGTTACACTGTTCCCTTTGCGTTGCTGGGTTAGGTGTTTGGTGGAATGGCCGTATGGAACAGTGGGTCGAGCTGAGTAAGGGAGTGGATAATTTGAGCGGTGCGAAAAATATTCTTTTGTTAAAGAAAAGTAGTTAAAATTTAGACAAAAATATACACTTCCAAAATATGATTCAAAACAAATAAGGCTAAATCTTTATTACATTAATTAAAATTTAAAACAAAAAGGTAGATGTTTTAATTTGTACAAGATAGAACACACCCTGCGTGACACTAGAATATGGTTTATTGAACATTTTCGAGAAAAAGGACACCCCATCCGAATAACACTGTCGGAAGCACAATTATGAAGATTAAGTCCCATTCATCCCAATCGTCCGTATCGCACCTTCCTGATCCCCCCTTCATACCTTCTCCCACACCACTGCCAGCCGAATCTCGCCTTTGTTTGAAACATAATTTTCTGCTTTATTGACCACGCGCGTCTCCTTTCGAAGAGACGACTGGTCACCAAAACCAAAAATTTATTCCGAGCGTGCACTTGCTCTGAGATTGAGCAGAGAGGTACAGTGCTGTCGACGTTATAACGGAGGGTGCCTAACGAAGGACAAAGCAACAAAGCAACAGAATCTACACTTGCAGTGATAATTTTCGCCTTTTTGCCCACCAACACGACGATGAATAGATAGAACGGGTTTCCGTACACACAAAAAGGGGGAAAAAATGGAAATGGTGCTATGTCGCCGTTTTAAGCCACTGTGCCAGTGTTAGCGTCAAGGGATAGCGAACCGTGCCGTCCCTCCCCGTCCCCTCAAGGTCTCCGAAAGGGACGGGATAAAGTACAAGAACAAGTGTACAATTTCACAGTCAATAGAGCGATCGGTGTGCCTTCGGCCGGTGAATCTGCATCTGAACCAATAAAGCCGGAAAAGGGGATTAAAATAATCTCCGAAGTTATTAATGGAAATGGTTGTCATCTTTTTTTTTTAGTTTGCATTCGCCCCCATCCACCACTGCACTGTCCCTGCAGCGGATGAGCAGGGTGCGAACATTCGTTTTGATTTTGACAGGAAAAACCGGCCGCCGAAAGGGGGAAAATCGTGGCAGAACATATTTAGTCCATCTAAGGATTTTATGGCTAACGAGAGAGAGAGAGCGAGAAAAAAGGGAGCAATCGTGAATGGATGTACGTAGCCTTGCTGTGATGTCCTGCAGAGATGAAGAAATTAGGGGGTTAAATCTAACACGATGCAATTATCCTCACCATAGGCACGAGATGCATTAAATCTCGGCCCGGAATCATGCCGAGTCGCTGGATCGAAGCGGAGATTATAATTGTTGAAATATGAAGGGACAAGGAAGGGAGGAAGTCAAGGACTTTTTATGGGAGGAAATTTAAAGAACACAATTTTTAAAAATTGGCCATCTTTTAAAAGGGGCTAAAAATTTAATTTATGACTCAGCCTCATGCGGTGTCTCTTTGAGCAAGTTTGAGGCAAGGAAACGACCACAAAGTTGCGTAAATTAATTAACTTCCTTGGTGAGTGCCTTTCATCGACCCAGAAAGTAGGTGAGTTACCTACCACTAATAAGTGCTTAAAGAAAACGCTTTTTTCCGAAGCAAAGTTTTGAAATGCAAAATTTGCGCCTATGCGTTGAAGCGTGCTGTTGGTTTTGGCGCTTGTACATTTGCTCCTGCCATACCTTTGCCTGCCTGCAGACCAACATCTTGGCGCCCTTCCACGAGTCGAACGCCCGAATCGTTAGCGCACGGTTCAGGGAGCGCCCGTTTCTTTTGATGCCTGGAAAACCTCGAAAAATGCTTCCCTAAGTGTTCTTCTTGATTTGTTTCATCTGGGCCGCTCCCAGCAGCGTTCTTTGCCGTTGTAAAAACAGCAGAAAAAAGCAATCCTCGTTTTGCGTCAAAATAAATGAAAAACACACTCTCAAGCGCACACCACCCGGAACGCCCGTAGGACTAGAAGAACCGTTTTCTGCAAACGAGAAAAGCCGTGCAAGAAGTAAGAGAGTTTTCTTATTGAAAGTGATGCTCCCTCGTCAGAATAAAGCAGAGAAAAAAAAAACAGAAAAGTCGATTATGGAAGAATCAGTGGCTAAGCGACGAACCTTTAGGGACCGTCTGGAAAGGCGGCTGGAGGCAAACTTTTGCCTCCCGATGCTAATTTCCCATTAAGCAACATAAATCATAGCATGTTTGCGGCCAGGAAGGCTAAGGATAGAAAATAGACCCCCCCATTATCTATCCCCTTCCCCGCAATCAGGAACAGCTTCATGTTGTACAACGGATTGTCGGTGTACTTTGGAGACTGTTTTTTTTTTCGTTTCGATGCGATGGGTTGGGATAAGATGACTTTTGGCGAGAGTTCAAATTTTTATGCTTCTTGTTTTGTATAGTAATTTTGCTGTTTTCGATCGGCGGCCTGGAGGGAGACGAACGATTTATGGAGACGATTGACTTTGAATGGTAAGCTTCGCTGGCAAAATGGACGAATGCGGATGATGGCGAGTCGTGATTGAGATAAAATATTTATGCCTCAAGGAAAGGGTCTTAGTAGGGATAGGAAAGTAGAATTGAGAAATGACATAAAAAGGAGTGAGTAATGAAAATGTTTTACATATAATAAAAGTATTGGTTTTGGTTCCTAAGTAAGCATTTTAGTTTTTCTTCACTTTCAACACAGTATTCTTTATTAATTTCCATTTTGTTTTGTATACTTTACCGTCTCAAATGCAAATATTTGATTGTTCTCATAAATAATCCTCTCTCTCTCTCGCTCTCCCAAAATGCCATTGTTTGTACCACTCTGACACCTTCTCGAAGCTGCCCGAGGGCGTACCAGACCCAGAAAACTGAAACCCCCCACCCAACAGCAACACTAAGATAAACCGATTATTCAAAGCGATTTTTCTTCAAACTCATTCCACCACCACGCCGCAGTGGAAAATTGCCTTCCTCCTGCGCTCGATCTGCTCGATATGAAGTTTTGAACGTTTGGCCGGTCTAGAGCACGAAACAAGGAAGAGGCTGGGCACGGTAGACTACGAGTAGGCGTATTTTCCGGACACTAGGCAAACAATGAAACGAAAAGTGTACTCAGTTTCTTTTTCTTTTGCAACCCACTTTTCCCGCCCGCCTGCACATTGATACCCACTTCTTGAGGGAACTAAAGCGTTTTTTTTTTATGTCTGCCCTAAAGGGAAAGTCGAGCGAAAGGTATAATCTCGCAAAATTTACATAAATGTATAATAAAATAAAGCATTTGTCTTTTGACCGTTTTTTATGGTGTAACAAAATACATCTCAATTTTATTTGTACGAGTACGGCTCAAAAACCCCTTTTTTCTGCAGTGGAAAGAAAGGAGGGCTCGGGGTTGAGTGGATCCCTTTGTTGCGTTCGGGTTGTTTTATTTTGTTGAAACAGGAAAAGCGGAACGGACGAATAGGAGCGAAAAAAAAGGATATAAAGAAAAATATTGCGGGTGGGTCGGTCGTTGAACAATTGCCCCTAAGCTCACTGGCGCTCTGCTGACTTTAGAAGCAGAAGTAGCAAGCAAGAGTACAACAAAAAAAAAATCCCGAGGAAAATGATGGCATCCCCAAGGCCTACGCTGATGTGGAAAACCCTCGGTAACGATGCAACCGATCGGGCAGAAAAGGTTATCGTGAACTTATTTTATGAGAAATTTGGGCCCACCTTCCTGCGGCGCCAGCTCTCGCGCCGCTCCGACCGCTTGGGATGGACGAAACAAAATGGACGAAACACATCTACACCGATCAGGGTGGCCAGTTGGTGGGGTAGGCTATAGGACAAAGGGAGGGGAGAGTGAAGAAAAGAAGATAAAATATACTATATTTTTTCCTGCCTTTAATTTTGTACCACTCTTCTTCTTCACGTGGTCGAGGCTAGAGAGCGAGCATTTTCCTTTATTTTCTTTTTCCTTCCCCCCCCCCCTAACGAGTGGGTGACTTTTCCCACCATCTCTCCCTCCCACCCACTCGTTTTGGGTGTGGTGTGTGTGATATAAAAAAATGAAACCCAACAATGGCCAACGCTGCCAGTTTCCGCCATATTTATGTTACCCACCGAGCACCGCCACCTCGTCCAGCTCGTTTGATCCTTTTTCCCCCGTTACGCTACTCCCCTTTTTTGCCACACCACTACCGGTGTGGTAAGGATGGAAAAATATTGATCTTCCACAGGGAGGGAGATGAAGCAGAAAAAAAGGCACACATAAACCTCTTTCCCCAAACCAAACCCGAAAAAAAGGGAGAAAGGCAACACAATAAAGGAAGCGAAGTAAGTGCCTCCCATCTCCTGGCGTAACCCCGGAAAAAAACCCGACCCACCTCCGCTCCATATCATCGTGCTTGCAAAGGTTAAACAAAACAAAGCAACCCGCCCCGCAAAAAAAGAGAGGAAAAGTAAAGCGAAATAAAAGTAAGCTCATCGGAAGTGAACGGAAAATCCCTCTTTTCCCACACCTCGCCAAGACCGTCCCAAAGCCAGTACACCGCGGAGAGGACAATTTGAGTTTTCCCGCTTGTGCGCGCGTATTCGCGTGTGTTTTATTGTTTTTTTCCTGCTCCTCATCTTTTGTCACCGGCGTCCATTTTGCAATGCGGGACCGGGGTGTTTTCCCCCCATCACACTGGAACTGAAATCGGAAGGGCGAAGGTGTGTGTGTATGTGTGGCTGAGGCGAGATATTACATTTTATCCATACAGATGAGATTTTTATGGCAATTTTTGTTTATCGGATTGGAGACTGTACCTTCACTTGTGTGTGTTTGTGTGTGTAGGTGTGTATGTGCGCAAGGGTGTCCCTTTTCCATGGCCAAAAGCGAAAACGGGGCCGAAGATCTTTGGGTTTTATTTATTTGAAAATTTATTGTTTTTGATAAAAAGGCTTTCCGTACGGGGGCTGGAACGATTGGAAGGTGGCAGCGATTTTTCGCCATATTGGAGGATGGTTTGCGTTTACGCATTTTCCTTCTGGTACGGGCAGCTGTGCAGCACGGCGCTGGTTCAAACCGTACGGTAAAGGATTTGTTTTAACGATGGATCAAGGAAGGGCGTTTTCGGGACCAAGGCCGTAGCGTGCGCCAACCGAAGGGAGGTGCTTACGCCTGAAAATGGTTCTGGAGAAGCGAAAAGCGTTGTTACGATTTTTATCGCGGCTTAAGATTTACGTCACGGAAACTTGAGATGTAGCACGTGCATGTTCAAAATTTTATAATAATGCTATCTGAATGGGGAGCGGTTTGCCTGCCGTTGCCGTCTGGAAGCGAAGGGAAGGATTCGTTTTGTCTTGTGCCGATAATACATTGGTTTTATCTTGTTTAGCTTAGAGTTGGCGGATGGATTGGAATTGATGCGACTGCGACAGAGCAGCCTTTTGTAACGGTGGAAAAAAAGGATGGCGTCGTAGAAGCGAGTTCGGTGTAAACCGTTTTGGAAGGACATTTTTGCTGCATAAATTTTGAAAAACATATTAAAATTTCAACATTGCAAATATACAGCAAAATTTGAAAATTTATAGGACCTGAATATTCGCTTTAAGTGATCTGAATGAAACAAAAAAATGACTCCTTAACGAAGTGAGAATTTTCTCGAAGTGTCTCTGAGGTAAAGTCAATGATACACAGTCTAAGTTAATGTCTTTAATTCGGTTTCTCTAGTCTTTTGAGCTGTCTCTTGTCCAGGTTTTACTGTTTTTAACTTAATTTATCGCAAAATAATCATATTATCTGATTTTTATTTAAAATATGCATTAAAAAAGATGCTGATTTATATTTACCTTATTAATTAAAATAGGTTTTTACATTCATATATTTCACAAAAAAAATGGATAAATGAAGCAACAATTTCTGTACCGTATTTCAAAACAGGTATCTCACACCCTTTCCTCAGTTTTCTCTTCCTGCTGAACGTTAAATACATAAATAGACTCATTCTCTATGCATCACACTAAAACGATTGATCAAGTATTCAAATTTAATTACAAAAGTAAACATATTGTACACAATTTCCCGATTTCGCTCTCCCTCCAAACGCTGGTACACATTATCCCCGCATCGCATTTCCATCAACTATACGCACCACGTCAGCCACGGCAGAACGGGCGCACAAAACATACGCCGGCCGGATACGGATGCCTTTAAAATGATAATAAATTGCCAGCAATATTTGGCCAATTGTTGGTCACACTTTACACCCCAGTGCGTACACTTTGCATAACCGATCCGGCCAGACGTTTCTTCCCCTTGCGTTACGAAACCTAAACCTCGGCAACTCGGTCCGGCACCACGGGAGAGGGAACCTTTGCCGTGCTTCAAAATGGGAGTTTTAATCAAATTTGTCATATTTTCCGGTGCCCCCGACAGGCACTCGGAGACTCGAAATCCATCTCCCCTCCCTCAGGCAGGAAATGGAAAGCGATCATCATAAAACTAATCGACACGATCCGGTACTTACTTTAATGAAATTTAAATAATTGAATCTACGCCATCTTTACGGTCATTTTCACGGTGGATTTTGACCGTTTATTAATATGCAAGGTTGTCGTTTTTTTTTCGTTTCGTTCCGTTTCTATAAAGCTTAGCTGGTGACAAATAATTTACGCTTGTCTCCTTCCTTGCTCTGCGTTCGGTTGTATTTATTTTATCACCGTAAGACGCCGTTTGCGAGAGATGGCTTCGTACGGATGATGCGCTTCTAAAGCGGCGTAACGAAATATTTAAATTCCTCGCACGTGGAAGCGACCCGGTGCGGTGCGGTGCGATTGGGAGGAAAATTGAATTTGCATGTCGGGGAAAATGCGAGGTGGAAAGGAAAATCCTACCAAAGCCAGCAAATCTTCCTTTACGTGGCGGCTTTTAATGGGCCAACGGTTGGAAGCTGGATGGAATTATAGGCTATGATTGCCTGCCGGTTAATAAAGCGTGTCAGTGGATTTTGTATTGATATTGCAATAAGAAATGGAGGAAATAATCAGCATGCAAAGAACATGATAGCGATAAATTCAAATAAAATTGTGTTTGTTCTTTTTGTTACATAAAAATAAAGGCTGAAAAATCGCAATGCCCAAACAGCAAACGAGACATGTTACACATTAAAGCCATGTCCACTCTCAAATAGGTTGCAGGTCGTTCGATTCTCCAAATTGCCACCGATTCGATTTCACGATTCCCCGTACACCCTTAATCGGGCGGGTAATATTTTATTTATATTGCTGCTCATATTTCTTTCACCACCACGTTCACCAAAAACCCGGTGTGGAGCGAGAAAACCATTGTCCAAAAATCACGCTGCATTCGTTTTCCGTTCCCCGATCCCGGCCTGGCCATCGTACCCGGGTCTGTCATTCAAACGAATCTTGATGTTTGCCGTGCAGAAAATAAAAAGGTGCGAAAAGTGAAAGAGTGAAGCTGCAGCGAACGTGCATCACCGCCACTCCTTGGCGGTGCTCCGGTATTCCTTTTTTGTAGTGCCACCGTCACAAGCCGTGTGTTCGGGTGAGCTTTTCCATAATGGGGTTTTCCAGTGGGCACGGGCAGAAGCCCGAGCGAAGGGCACGCGCAGGGATTTATTCACACTGTATTTATAAATTTATAATTTAAAAAATGCTCAGGTGTTCAAGGAAATATGGCGAAAGAATAAAGACCGTTCCCCGACACTCTCACACGTAGCGCGACACGACGTTGCAACAGCTCCTGGAACGAAGGACCCTCCTGCCCTCCAGTGGACGACTTTGATTTTGGTGCATTCGTTTGAGAACTGCTTCCTGTCTTTGGTGGTTAGTTTGTGGTAAACGGTCCGGTTCGATGGTTCGACCAGACAGAGTGGCATTATTTTATCCCCCGTTCCTGCGCCTCCCCAAATCCCCCCTTCGTCTCGGACGACTTTCAACTCCAATTCAATGTCAAAAATACCCCTTTGCCGAACGAAATGACGACACATTCGGAAACGTCTGTGCGGGATGGAATCCTTTTGCCAGCAAGGGGTGGTGGGTTTTCTGGCGAAACAATTTTTGAAAGATGCCACACGGGACCGGCGACCACGACCCGCTCGCCACGAGATCCATTTCGTAGATATTGATAATTCAATGAGGCGACCGCGATTTCTTTCCGTACGCGTTGTGTCCCTTTGATCATCGGCGAAATTCCGGCCACCGGAAAGCAGGGGCGAATCAATAATTCTTTCTACCACTTAAAATTGATGGTGAATCAAAATTTTCCCTTTTGACCTGCGTCCGCCGCGTACAGAACCGGCATGGGACGTTAAGAGAACCGTTTTGGGCCGGTGGTGGTTTAGTGTTTCACTTCCACCCCGTATGCCTATGCTTCTTTATGGAAAGGTGCGATTTTTTGTGTTGCAGATGCTGCTGCTGCTGCTGCTTCTGTTTGTTCTCTTGTCTGGTGAGCTGGCAAGAACTGGAAAAGACAGGCCCAGAGGGAAGGAGGTGATCTACAAAACACCACGAGACGTTGTCGCCGTGCTGTCTCTCGCGGTCTCCGGCCTCAACAGAGACTTTCGTGTGGCACAACACGACAAACACGACAACAGCGACCACGTGTTGACATACTCAGCGGCGGTGGAAGATTTCCTCTTTGGTATTCAATTATGCACGAGGCACTCTGCCAGCGAGAAGAAGGCAATGAAGCGCGGTTCGTTTTTTGTCGATTCAATTCCTACCTTTGTGGGCTTCCACAAAGGCGGCGTACGGTGGACCGATACTCCCTGGAATGCAGCGAACCTGGCAGCCCTGATATGGTCACAAGGGGTATTAAAATATTATAGTATACGATTTGGAAAGGGTTGTGCGACTGGCGGTGGCTATCAGTCATATTGGATTTCATTGGAACTCTAAATTGGTTTTGCATCAAAGTATATGTTATGATAAGAAAACATTTATGACGTTCAGAGTGATGTGTAAAAAGGTATAATTTATCGTTTGAATAAGCTTTTTTCCGCAATACGGCCGTCATTTTTGAAATAAAAAAAAGTTAAATAGTATGGAAGACATTTTAGATACCTGTGTTGGTTCAGACCTTTCATCGTTATGATATTTATCTACTTTATATTCATCATCCAAGTAGACATTTACAATTTTTCACGGCTCCAGTATTGACGCTTCGTTCTATTTTTTATCCACACCAGCTCACCCTGGTAGAGTTTAGCTGAAGCTGTTTTGGCTCGCACACTCGTTCTAATATTTTACTTTATTTTCATCGTTTTGGGATTCAAAAAAAATAGGAATAGACAGCATGATTTGTAGTTTCAATTTAATACATTTTCCTGATAGTTTTACTGACAAAATGTGAGATTACATAAAGAGATTTGGCTGGTAGGCTACCGTTCCTGTCACCGTTAGGAGACATTAGAGTAGATCCAGAGTGTGCTACCAAACTATGTTCCATGTAACTTTGCCTTCATCATAACTTCTATAAATTATGTTCTATTTTTTAAATTCATGCTCCAGAGGATTCCTTCTTTTCATATAAGCGTCGTTAATGCAACAAAAAGGCATGGACCTGTAAGAAACTGCAGACTTTTAATTTGTTTATAACTTTAAATCCATATTCTACCGAAAAGAGTTGTTCACCAATTCCAGCATGTTTAAATAATCGCAATTCCTAACACTTGAGAATGACTTAAATAAGGTTTTGAAGAGATATCTCCATGCAAATTCTTGAACCTATGAACATCGCTTAGCACACATTCTTCCAGGAAAATCTTCAACAAACCATTGCCAGTTCAAATAACATTTCGATAGATGCGAAACTTTACCCCTAATAAATCCATTGCTATCTGCGATTGTTTGCTGCTTCTAATGTTCCGATTCGAAATTAGATAGCCTCATCCGGGATTGCAACCGATACGAAAAATCCAGCTACAATTATGTAGGCAAAAATGAAGGGGCCCACTTGCTCTATCGGTCCCAAATGAATACACCAACTACGGCGTTGCGATGCGTTTGCCGATGGCTTACGCACTTACAGATTGATACACACGGTAGGTACATACAATGCGCACACAGAGCATACACCAAACCATCAGCCCACCCACATCCACATCCACGTATCGAACGTGAAAAGGCAATCAATTTTACGTCATGATTTATTCAGTAATTATCCCGACCGGAGCGAGATCCCATCCCATTGCCCGCTTTTGCGTCGCTTCTTGACCCCTTGGGCACACGGCACGGACTTTGTCCATTGTCTTACCGTTACCGGGCAAACTAGTTTGGTGGGATGATGAGGGACGTTGGAGGAGTACGGTCCAGCTCATCTGGTCATTCTCTTTGAAGCCATTGCGCCATCTATTCGGGAGGGACACATTGCGCTTCTCTGCAATGCATTAGTTTGATACATATTTTATTACAAATTTATATCAATAAAATGCATGCCAACGCTTCACTGACCCTCACATTCGAATGACCAAATCTTTCATTTCGAATTGTTTGATTTTGCTACACTCCAAAGCGTGTGCGTTTTTTTTTTATCGCCATCACATCTTTCCGACACGTCATCGATGGATATCTCTAGAGAGTAGGGAATGCCTAACTGGATCATGCATCGCTCCAGATGCCACTGTCGGTACGGCAATGATAATTGAAAATATATTTGCCAATCCCGTACACCACTTACAGCGAGCCGGGGGACCTAAAGCGCCGCAATCAAAGCCCCTAGAACAGACAGCAGATTGAATAAGGCAAGCAAAAAAAGGAAAAAAAAATCACTCATACGCATCGCGGTGACAAATGTTCCTTCGCCGAAACCGTGCAAAGATGGCAAAATAGAAACGAACCCAAGGTAAATATATCTTTCCCAATTTCTGCCGGCGTTTCTTTATTAATGTTTACTCTATTTTGTCACAGTGTTTCATTCCTATTGTGCGTGTGTACGCGCGCACGCTGTTGTTGTCATGCTTGGCTGCCGTTCAAGGGAATCCCTTTTTGCGCCCTCTACCAGCAGCAGCAGCAGTAGCAGTAGCAGCAGCACCACCACCATCATCATCATCATCTTCATCGCCGTCATCGTGGTATCACAGCCACAGCAGGGACAGCAGGAGCCTCTTGCTCTCCCGTCCCATTTTCCAACCAACGGTAACAGGTCACCGAAAACAGGGACGATTACGTTCCGGTGAGTGACTTCTTTACCCGTTTAACAAATAATATGATGTATCGTGTACGATTGAGTGAATGAATCTTTCCCTTTTTTGTGTCTCCTCGCTTGTACCGTGGCGGAAAATTCCCTTCAGTGGGATCGAAACAAAAAAAAAACTGGTCCCTTCCACACACTGGACCTACCCATAACCGGGTGCGCCCATACGGCCATGCCCGAAATGACATCTGTCAGATGAATTAAGTGTGAAATTATAAACAAGTTATTGAGACGATCGCACTCACCCAGCAATAGCGCTATTCCACCGGGAATCCGGCGACGGCAACACCCCGATAAAAGGGGGCGTTAAGAGCGGGCGCATGGACGCACCAGGCGCGTCTGGGAATGGAAAATAGAAGGATCACGGGGACGGCCACTATAAAGCATGACAGCACCTGCCAAAGGTATCGCTTGCGGCATCATTTTCCGGACGCCCTCCCTATCTGGCGCTCGAATGTGTGGAATGTAATTATTTGTAAATTTATGTAAGGATTCAAAATTGCAACGACGGTGAAGAGCGCGGGGTGCGGTATACTTTTTACGCCCGATGGACGCTGGCATGTCGTCCATATTCCATCTTCTGCCGAGTGCTGGTTGGGCACCGAGATGAAAGAAGATTTATTGTTTGAGCAGTGTGAAAATAATCTGTTGTGAAAATAGAGCCAAACTGCCAGGGGGGAGGGTGCAGAGGAAAAACTGAAGGAAAATTGTGACATTTTCTCTTCTCCCGGAGTGCATGTGTGTGTCGTACGGCTGGTTCTGTTCATCTCCTCTCCCCGCCGGAACAAGGGAAGCAACAAACATGAAAAATGAGTGGTGAGGAAATTAAAAGGATAATGTAAACATTTAATCAAATCAGCCAACCGAGCGCACAACACTAACCTATAGGCTATGGGCGAAAGAGCGGGAAAAGCGTACTGGTGGCTCGCGCAAAAGTGAGTACGCCGGCTAAGGGGATTTATGAAACCCCGGACGGCATCGAAAGCATGTTCATAAATGTAGAGCAGAACAGCTTAGCAGAGTGATCACGCATGTGGCTGGGACATGCTGGTTTTTTGGTGTGTGACAGAACCGTAGTTCAGTGTATCAATTTCCATCATTGCGTGCAGTGTCTTTGTCACACACCGAAAAGGGAGATGATAAAAAGCACGTGAACCGGAACGAAGAGTGTGTTTGCAGTGGAGAAGGGTAGGGGAAGGCATTAAAGGTACACAGGATCATGAGGCCTAGGCTGTAGGCACAGCAGATCATGGCTACGCACCGATGACAAAATGATAATATGCCATAATAAAGAACTCGTTGGTTGGGTGAATCGGGATGGACGTGTTTGCAGCTTTCGATGATTTCAATAGGCAATAGGTTGCCTGTGTTTTAAAATTGATATAAGTTGAAGTGATATCATAAAAAGAAAGGAAGAAAGGATAAAGGGAGAATAGGGGTTTGCTTGTGGTTAATGTACATATTTTGTCGAGGTGAAAGTGTTATCGCAATGAAAATTGCCATTAATGTTAATACCGACAATCCTAGGCAGTGACTACTCACTCACTTAATAAGGTTAGTAATACGTCACTTCTTAATTCTATAGACTGAGGAAGCATTTCACCTCACAAAACCTGTCGCGACGGACGAAGCTGGGACTATATCGCACCTATATAGTTCCAGTACTCACGTATGCCTCTGAGACATGGACTTTATCCAAATCTGACGAAAACCTCTTAGCCGCGTTTGAGAGGAGGTTGCTCAGGAGGATTGTTGGCCCCATACGTGATACAACCGAGCCGATACAACGACGAGCTGTACGAGATGAAGAACGACCTCACCAGCTTGGGTGGGCTGGCCATGTTATACGCATGTACCCGGACGACGCAGTCCGTAAAGTCCTCTTAGTCCGTCCACATGGACAGAGGAGGCGTGGTAGGCCCAAATTGAGGTGGGAGGATGGCGTAGAGGCGTCTGCCATCAAAGCCGGGATAACGGATTGGCAGACGACAGCGCAAGACCTTAAGTGGTTTCGGAGTTTTCTGCAGAAGGCCATGACCGCGAAGCAGTTGTAGCGCCCGGTAAGTAAGTAAGTAATCCGGCACTACAAACGATTTTTCGGTTCAACACCACTCGAGGTTCTGTGCCGTCGTTCTCTATAGACGACCATGAAGATGGACATTTTTGTGGACTTTTATCAAAATTCGGACTTAGCATTACTCTGGGGATCAGCGTTATGCGTTGACTTGTAGAAGATGGTTTGCAATGTATTGCTCCTCCGACATCCTAGTACTAAATTGAATAGAAGACAGGCAAGTCTATCCCCCTGGCACACACCTTTGGTAAAAGAAAAAAACCCTGAGTTTTTTCCAGCCATCTTTAATTGGCCAGAAATATTGATCATTGTAAAAAAACTAATAAGATGTCATTTCTCTAGGCTTAGCGAGGTCAATTCAAACGAGATTTTTACTTTTAATGTGTAAAATTCAAACTCAACGAACAAGTGTGGCCGATATATTTTTTTCCATATTCCTCTTATTCATTACTTGAAAGAGAGTTTTTTTTTATTAATATATTAAATACTTTGGTGGCTCGGTGGTCTCATGGGTAGCGGCGTAGGCCTGTTTCATACGATTAGGCCCGACGTTGCATCGTATCCCATTCGGACCGCTTACCGACCCCCATACGCAGGATTAACGATTTTAATATGGATGGATACACTCAGCCACAGAAATAAAAGAAAAGCCAAAGCACATTAGGGCATTGGTAAGGCCTTGACCCTGCTGGGTTGTTGTGTCACCCAAGCAGAACAATACTTTGCCTCATATGGCAAAGTGTAACAGTGAACAGTCGATACCGCCTGATCGCTAATTATCTACCATTTTAGACCTCTAGCCAGAACACAAGAGTATGTTATCATTAATGCCTTTTTGTTGAGCCGCTTGTCTTCGGAGTGCATGAAATCAACAACCCATTAAAACATATCATCACAAATCTTAAGCTTATCTAAACTCGCTGCAAAACCAACGTCCAAAAAAATGATTCTCTGTCACAAGCAAGTCACAAAAAATGCTCAAAAAATGCTTTCCTGTTACAAGCCACTAAGGAAAGCTTTCATGGAAAGAAAAGAGAGAAAAAACAAACTGGACATACTTCACCTCTCGGTTGAACTTCTTATCGCCCGAGGCTAATGATCGATGCTCGGTTCTTAGCTGAAAGGTGAAGAAAAAAGCAATGTAGGGCAGTGGGTACATCTTCAGCGACGACTCTTTACAACTGGTTAGGGTAATTTAACCGGTTTCAGCAAAAAGAACCGTTAACTCGCACATTATAATTTACATCATTTTCGCGTCGACGGCTCAGAACATTCCGAGCCACTCTGGCGGAAAGATCAGTACAGTCTGTTCAGTGGACGCGCAAAGACAAGTTGAAGAGTGTAAAGATTTCGTTTTGTACGCACAGTGATGCGCTGGATCATAGTTTTCCAACTGCTGTACTGTAGCTGGTACGGTCATCAGGTGTATGGAACAGTGGATCGTCACGTGCTAGACACTCTGTCCGAGACGATAGCGGAGATGAAGGACATCGAGTACGGCAACCCTCAGCTTCGGAGTGTGTACGATTACGTGATAGTTGGTGCTGGGCCTGCCGGGTGTGTACTGGCGAATCGACTCTCGGAAGATCCCGCAGTGTCGGTGCTGATCCTGGAGCTTGGACACGGGGAACGGCCAGCGTTTGCTGAACCGCCCATGCTCGGACCGATGCTGATGGGATCGGACTACAGCTTTGGGTATGAAACGCAGCGTCAAAAGTACGGTTGCCTCGGTTTGACCGATCGGAAGTGCAGCTGGACGCATGGGCGAGGTGTTGGAGGATCGTCCATTATAAACAACATTATATACACGCGCGGCAATCGGCGCGACTTTGACAATATGGCCCGTGCCGGTATGGAGGGTTGGAGCTGGGAGGAAGTTCTGCCGTACTATAGGAAAATAGAGCAGGCCAACATTAAAGATTTTGACGAGAACGGGGCGCACGGGAAGAGTGGACGAGTGTCGGTGGAGGACTGTCCATTTCGATCGGAGGTGGCGAAGGCGTTTGTGGCCAGCGCGGCACAGTCTGGCTATCCGTATCTAGACTACAATGCCGGGGAGAACCTGGGCGTATCGTTTTTGCAGGCGCACTCGAGGCGCGGTCATCGGGTAACGGCTGGCACTGCCTATCTGAAGGATGTTCGCCATCGTCCGAACCTGCACATATCTACCCGGTCCTGGGCAACGGAGATTCTCTTCAAGGAAGGTAGGTCGTGAAAGTTGAAGAGGAAACCCTCGATGATATTGTTCGTTCGACTCCTCACTTTACAGACAAAAAGGAAGCTACCGGTGTACGGTTCACCAAGAACAAACGCTACCACACGGTGCGTGCTAGAAGAGAGGTAATCCTATCTGCCGGTGCATTCGAAACTCCGAAACTCCTAATGAACTCCGGCATCGGCCCCGCGGCTCATCTGCAACAGCACGGAATTCCAGTGCTCCAAGATCTCCCCGTCGGACGCCGGGTGTACGAGCACGGTGGTGCCTTCGGACCCATCTTCACCATGAGCAATGGTTCGTGGGCCGAGCAAAACCTGCTCAGCCTAGAGCAGGTTCTCACCCTGCCCGAGATTCAACGCTTCCGCAACGGGACGGGACCGCTAACGTCAAACTCGATCGAAAGCTTGCTGTACGTGAAGACACCGTACGCAAGCGATCCCGACCCAGGCCTGCCGGACGTGGAGGTAATGCAATCGTTCCTTTCGATGAGCTTCGACTCATCGACTGCGACACGGCTTGCATACCGGTTGCCCGAAGCGCTCATGCGCGACTATTACCAGCCGCTGGAGCGAGTGCGCAACTTTATGTTCCTGCCGATGCTCATGAAACCGCGCACGGTGGGCAGGGTGGAGCTGAAGTCACGCAACCCATTCCATCATCCCGTCTTTCTGTACCAGTACTTTGAGGATGAGCGTGACGTGGAGGCGCTGGTGTACTCGATCCGCGAGGTGCTGCGGATTGCCGAAGCTGAACCGATGCAGCGGTTGGGTGTGGAGCTGTACCGGCGACCACTACCGGGGTGTGAGCAGTTTCCATTCAATTCGGACGATTACTGGCGGTGTCATGTGCGTACCCAGACGACGACGTTCCAACATCAGGTGGCAACGTGTCGCATGGGACCGGTGGGCGATCCTGACGCGGTGGTTGATCCTCGGCTGCGCGTTCGCGGCATTGCCCGACTGCGGGTGGCTGATGTGGGCATTATCCCTGAACCTCCCACCGCGCACACCTGCGCTGTGAGTTACTTGATCGGTGAGAAGGCGGCCGATATGATCAAGGAGGATAATCAATAAACAGTGGAAGTAAACCGTTACCGGTGGACAAGGAAGCATTAAGTTAGCAAGTAAAGAAACCATAGGGAACACTCACTGTCCAAAACCGATTGGTTCACTATCAATAAATTAAATCCCGCAATAAAATCGTTGTGTAGTCTGTTCCTCCAAAAGCACAACGGTTTGCAATAAAACGAGCTGCCGGTTCCCAGCGGTGCATCAACCACGCAAAGAGAAAGATGTCAAAAAATCACCCAAAACGATGTGAATGTGAATTCTAAATTGCCTATGTTCACACCATTTAGAATACACACGGCGGCGGTGTCGCCGTGCCTACAGCTACTGAAGGTCACACCGTTCAAAGCCTTGCCTGCAGAACCCTCTCAGCCATGTCCCTTACCCATCTTCAGCCCAATGCCGTTCGTGAGCCGTTCCATTTGTAGTCAGTAACGTCCGTTTTTATGATTTTTTCTTATAAACGGGAAATTTATTGAATCCACCATTCTGGTCACAGCGCGCCAGAAGACAGCCAAGTGGCTGAAGGTGAAGTGTTGAAGTGCTTCTTGACGTGTGTGTGTCTGTTTTTTTATGAAAACGTTTGATGAATATCAAAAAAGCTGTACCTTCCCTACGCACGATTCCTTTAGCTTTCTGTTTCTTTTTGGTAAAATTCGCCTGTATGAAGAAATCATCGTGACTGGCAAGGTTCGTCGCCTGACGAAATTTATTAGCTAATATATTCAAAGCCCTCCCCCCATTTCTTGGTTTTCTTCCCACAGCCCGCTTATCGGCAACCCGTGGT
This sequence comes from Anopheles epiroticus, assembly GCA_000349105.1. Lineage (NCBI taxonomy): Eukaryota > Metazoa > Arthropoda > Insecta > Diptera > Culicidae > Anopheles > Anopheles epiroticus. Next base: position 767,018 of record KB671621.1, read on the forward strand.
CTGTGGGTACGTTGCCGCGTTGTGTGACAATCGTCAATCAAATCGGCTTGCACGTTGGGTGATGGTTTGTGCCGTTCCCACCATGTAAGGAAGACATTAGCGAGCAGTGCTGGGAAACGGTGGATAAAGCACTCCACCGCGGACGGAAAGGAACTTAATTATTTTGAGGAACTATCGTGCTTTGAAGCCTCCGAACTGGACGAGATTATCGCGGGACATCGATGCGATTTTTATTGCTATCTAATATTACTGGCACTAACCCACCGGTCCGGTGGAGTCGTCTCCCTCCTTCGGTTGGAAAGGTTCACAGGGATGGGATTGTGTAGGGTTTCAGCGAAACAAATAAAATAAAGCTACATTTCCTCGCACAACGCAAGGCGCAGGCAGTGGAAGAGACAAACAATAAACATAACCCCACAAACGGATCGAACAGCGTTAGATCAGGCGGTGCACAAACAGAAAACGACAACGGCCAAGATGGATACGGACGATAGGGTGGCTTGCCAATGAACCACCTAGGCGCATTGGGAAGTGGTGGGAAAACCGCGGCCGATAAACAGTTCCCCAGCCCAGCGTTTCCCTCTAATGGATCGATCGGTTGAACGGAGAACGACTACGATCGATACGTTATGAAGTAATGTTTGTAAGCGTTTTTTGAGGTAATTAAAGCTTTGGGACTTCCACGAACAAGTTGGAAGCCGAAATGCGCTGTGACCGTGTTTGAGGCTGGAGGTCGTAACCTGGCATCACTCTACGAACTATCTCGTAAAAATCGCTTTTTAATGACAAATAGAAATAGCGACAATTTCCAAATTTCCCTTTGCTATGTTCGAAAGGTCGAAAGGAATCCATGGGAAAACACAGGTTACAGTTATTTCAAAGATGTGGAAACGATCTGTTGCGAAAACAGTGCCGTTGGAAGTAGCAAAAAGAGACTGCCTTAAACTTGTTCACCATTTTAAATCATTCCTTTTCAAACCAGCTTTGTTGCTGCATCACAAAGGAAGCTTTTGTCTCTGTAGAATATTTCCTTAAATTATGGCAACAAGAACACGAAGCGAGTGAAAACAAAAAGACCCACTCCGAATGGGAAGTTTTGAGCAAGATTTTGCTGCTGTGACGGGTTCGAAGAAATTAATCTTATCACTTGCACTTGGACGAAATTTATGCATGTTCATTTTCGCTCACGCCCAGCACAAGTTTTCCTGCTGCTGCTGCTGCTGCTGCACCACGTCCCGGCACAATCCATCCGAGCCCAGAACGGTAGCAGCATGTGCAGTCAACAAGCATGAAATTAAAATTTTGCTGCAATTTTGCCGAAAAGTTTCGCAGGACGCCGGGCGGGCAGCAGGAGACAAGCGGTGGCCTTGAGGGTTTGAAATGGGATAAGTTTTATTCGGGGGAACGAAAGACGACACTTTAATTATTACATTTCGCAGCGGTGGAGGCACTTTTTTTTTTTTTTGCTCAGCCCTTCTTTCGGTGATCTAAGCGGAAAAGTTTGTCCTTCTGCTTCCGATCGGGCGAATTGGCGAGCCGTAAAAGGGCCGTTCCACCCCGTTTCCTGCCGGGCGGGTTGGGGCTGTTTGCTTTTACTGCACTGACAAAATAATGTGCGCCTGAGTTGAGCTGTGTATGTGTGTGTGTGAGTCGCTCTGCTTCCTTGGTGCAATTGCAAGTATCATTCTTCTTAGAGCGGTCCGTTTGTTCTGGAAATCGCTCTCCATAATTCTACCCTACCGACGCGACACGGCAGCCACTTAGCCGTGTGGGGCATTTGATCGGTCAAAATTGAAGCAAAAATCATAGGCCAGCTTGCTTCAAGCTGCAGTGCCAAAGCCTTTAGTTAAAACGTCACACACGGTCTGGGCCTCAAACTTTTCGTATCCCTTCAAGCGGTTTTTGTCTACCTGGGCCTCGCAAAAAAAAAAACCCCAAAAAATAAAGAACCTCCAACATGAAGATGCACACCGACTTTCGTTTTCGTTTTGCACTTTGCGCTGTCCAACGTTTGGACTTCGAAATTGGACGGCAAGGGAAACCGTCATCCGTTATTATGAATATTATAAAATCATTATCGTTTCAAATGTTTCGGCCGTTGGCTAGTGATGTTGTGCATAAAGAATCATGTAATTATTTTTGACGTCCTACCAAAATGAAATTTTCAAGCTGAGGGGAAGATTAGATCTGTTGCAAGGGAGTTTGGCAATAGGCAATCCTCTTTTCGCGGGTTGAGCGTGAGTGAAAAGAGTTTTTTATTCTGACATGTTTGTGTAAGAGCAATATTTTTGAATAGGAATTCATTTCATTTTTTTTAATAAATCGTTGTTTTTTCAAGACTTTAAGGAATATCGACATGTGAACTCTTTTTCATTGTTAACATTGATCTGATGTGCTTAAAAAAGGTTGAATAAGTATAATTTGTGCGACGTACTTGTTCGTGAATGTTGACTAAAATACTAAAAAGATTAATTCAACGATAAAAGCATATCAGTTAAAGCCTACTAATTCAACGAGCTGTAGTGAAAAAAAAATATTTTGTTTCCTATATTTTAAATTAGTTCAAAGATAATACAAAATATTATTCCAAATGGTGCGATACGATAGTAAGTGCTTCGTTTTTTTTCTTAAAATCCGTTTTCATCTAATTTTATTGTACGACAGATGATTGAGTTTATCAATTATGAATTTAAAACGAAATGAGTGAAAGTTTAAGGGATTTGAAACAAAATGAGAAAAAATGAAGGTAATTTTAGAAACCATGCTTTTAAATATTTAAACCAATAAGTGTTTTGAAAAAAAAAACGGAAAGGTTGCACGAAAATTTCATTTTGTGTGTTATACAATCTCTTCAACCTGCATTAATGTTAACCGTAGGCCCCTTTCAAAATTCAACCTATTAAACCTATAAAAGGGTTTCAAACGTGAACAAAACGTTTTAGATTGATTTAACCCGCCCCGTTTGATAAACATCTCCCAAAGTCATTTAATTGCTTGTAAACAATGCTTACCAACAGCGCTTATCTAGATTGAAACAAAGAGCACCCAAAACGCTCCTTCCCAACATGAGTCAAAACAGCCAACACTCGTGTCTCGCTCCAAATAATGGGAAGTAGCAAATTATGACGATTTTAATTATGCATTATTGCAATTTGATGGTTCCGCCGGTGATGGCAGGGGTGAGCTAAAAAACAAAAGCCCAGCGAAGGACCTTACTCACCTCCTCCTCCTCTTAGCTGTGCTCTCGGGCGTGCGAATAATCGTTCGAGTGTTAATAATGCAGTTAAACACGCACTTACCGGTTTGGTGGGCGCATCGCAGCAGCACCAGTGCAAAGGGGGTTCCACAGCGGGGCGCTGTCTCGCACACCATTTCTTCCATTCACACGTCAACTCGTTAAGCTGATCGTTTTATTGTTAATTTAGCAAAAAAGCGGCAACATTTTGAGGGTGGTGAAATTTTCAACCAATTTCCTCACATTCGCCCACTGCCAAATGAGGAAGGCATGGTGGGGGAAGGAAAGGATGGGAAGAGGGGGTTTGCTTCAAGTGCTTCAAATATTTCCGGCAATTATCAATTCCGCTCCAAACGCTCGGTCGTTCGCCACGTTTTTTCGGGCTGCACCCCAGCCCAGATGCGTTGCCGATTGAATTGTTTCTCGACGCTCGGCGCGACTTTACAACCGTCCCGTGCCAGTGTCTCCGGATGGAAAACAAAGGACTCATCTGGCAAACCCCTTTTGCGTTGGCGCGTTTCGGTGGGTTCACTTTTATAAGGCAATAATTTTCTAGTCTAATGAAATTTTCTTTGCACCCCCGGACGGTGGTTCGAGTGACAGGATAATTGAAGCTTCCTCCGTTGCTAGGAAACGTAGCACTGAGAGCGGCGAGCAAATGTCAAAACGCTATCTGACAGAACGATACGCAACAGTTTCTTTGCTTTTTAATTTCTCTACCACACCAACTCGGGGGTCGGGAAAATCGATCTAACGCTCGGAAACAAGCGCACAAAGGTTAACCTTTCGCTAGTTAACCTTTCCCCTCGTGTGCATTTTGTGGCATTTGCTGCTAGAACGCAACATCACGCGCCGAGCGTACACGCGCCGGCCCCGTGTTCCTTGACCTCAACCTAAAACCTCAAAATTGCTGCCGCTCCAAAGTGGGTGAATTATTTGACAGCTGGAGCGGAGTGGCAAGTCTTGTTTCTGTTATTGTTTATGCTAGCAGCCTCACCCAACACCTCCATTTGCACTGCGCTCCAATCCGCTACCCTTCGTGGACAAATCGTCGCGTCGACCTCCCTGTTCCACGGCCGCCGGGTAATATTGGCCCCCGGGGGTGACGCGTGGCCACGCTTCGCGTAGACGTCAAGATGACACATATGAGCGACATCGGACCCGTGGGGTGCGTGTTACTAAATCAAAAATAGTAAACAATACAGCAGCACCGGCACATATGGTGCCGTTCCGATGATCTGCTCTGCTGCACCCTATGGGTTCTGGGACGGCCCCGGGTAGACGACTTTCTATTCTTCTCCGTGCTTCCGCTATTAATAGTGTGGCAAAAGGAACCCGTGAGGGATGCGGTGATGAGGGAGCCGCAAGGGAGGGAAGCAACTAGCAGCAATCGTATTTATACTTCGCTCTCTGCAGCACGGTGTCGGCTTACGGTTATTATAAAACGCCATAACTGTCGCTAATGGGGCAATGCTTTCTATTTCGTGGGGCGCAACATGCGATCGAGCAGCAGAACGGGCGGCGAAAACGAACGCATTAGAATCTAAGCAAACGATGTTAAAACCACTGCGTCTACGCTTTCGAGGAGAAATTTCTTCTTCAATTTCTTATGCAGTTAGAAGCAGAGATTGATACTCAAGGGCCAGGAGCGGATTATTATGATATGAAATATGCCTCACATTTGCATGAAAGCAAAACGATGAGCAGCGTGCCGTACAGTAGCACAAACAAACATTACTCCACCCTGTTCGGGGCCTCTAATAAATGGCCTGCAATAAAGGCGCATAATATGACACACGTGTTACGGCTCCACCTCACCGCGTGTGCTTGCCACAACACGTCCACGACATCATTATCAGATGTTCCGGCGTTTTTCTTTCCAGCCTGCTACTTCGTTCGGTAGCGTTCTATTAAATCGTTTAGTGTCACCACGGTTTGATCTTTGCCGGTTGTTATGATTGATGCGACTCAGCTGTCACGCCTGACAGCTCGACACGCCACGGAACAAGTCACGTGATGACAGGCCTCTTTCACTGCAGTGTATACGTGCCCTGAGCCCCCGTGCTCATTAGCCTCCGGGTCGACCAAAGAGTGTGGCAAAACAAAACGGAACAAACCGAAGGAAGAAAGGGTTGTTTGAAGATGTAAATTAAGAAAGTCATAATAATAATCGATTGGATTATGGCCTCTTGAGGCAGGGTCCCAAACGATTCCCTTTCCAGAACGATTCTCCATGACAACTGTTCCGCAGCGGTTACCATCGTTACGGTGTCATCTGCATGACATCCGGGACGCTAAAGAGTTGGCTCGGAAAAATCGAGGCTTTTCTTTCAGGTTTTTGTTTTATTTTCCTTTCTGGTGTATCGCTTCACGCCCGCTTAGCGTAAAACGGTTGATGAGTTGAAAGCTGAGGGACGTAACACGCAAAGGACGGATTAATGTTTTCAGCATCATCATCGGGCGAACTAATTTTGCCGTTGCATCAAATCCCGTTCGGTGGCGTTTTACGAGCAACCATATTTCATTTCACTAAACTCACACTTTAGTAGCGTGCGCCGTTCAAACTCAAATGACAGAAAAAAGGGGTAACAATTAAGGGTGTTTGTTTTTAGTTTTGCTGCGTTGCGGGGAGAAGGTCGATCAGGTCGAATGTCGGGCGGGCGACAAATCCGCGATCACGCGACAACACTCTCTGTGATCTCTAGTTCACCCATTTTCCATTTTCCTCCCGCGCTGCTCGGAAATAGATTTATGGATATTTAACCATGGGGATGGGGCCGATCGCCTGGTATGTCTATTAGTCAAACTTTGTGATACCCCGGGAAAAGGCCGGAAAAGGTTTTTCCGTTGCTGTTGTTGTTTTTTTTTTGCTGCTCTGCCTTAGTCCCATGACAGCTGGCTGATTGGTGAAAAGTCATAAAATTTGAAACTTTTTGATGGTTCGCGCTTGATGTTTGAAGGTGTCGCGGCTTCTTGCGTTTTATGGCTTTATGGCTTGCCTCTTAAGGCTCTGCGATGGGCGGCCAGATGGTAGGCAATATATATTCGGGGCTTTTTCATCGTTGAACTGGTAAAACTGGGGTGCTATTACACTTTTGAGGTATAAAAATGTATTCTTAGCTTTTTACTCATCGAGGAGTGTTTGAAAAAGGGAGTGCAAGTTTTCGAAATTCAATTAAAATATTGTAGAGATTTATATACAAAAAAAACATCTTTTCCCTTTGTTCCGAGAAGAGCACTTTCTTTTCAAGGTATCAAAACAGCTATCGTATCATCGTTTTCAGTTTTTAGCATCGTGGAAAGTAGATTACAAATTGTAGCAAAAAACGGAGCTCAAATGGTTTTCACTTTACATACACGTACACCTTCACGTGCGAGCTTATGATTCCCCCTTTTTCGCCAACTATCTGCTTCTACCTGCTGCAAAATGTTTTTTTTTTTCTGTTCCATACCAATCGATCGATCGAGAGCTCCCAACGGCTTCCAGGTGCGGCTTTTGCAAAAGGATTTACTGTTTTTTTAAACGACACTACTGTTTCATGCTTTCAGAGTGTTTGATTTTTTTTCGCTTCGTGTTGTCTCCTGTTCCGTTTATCAAGGGATTATGGAGCGCTTCTGTTTTATTCGATTTGAGGTGAAAATAAAATACGAAATAGTGTCAGCGATAGGAAAAACGGGAACTACTAACGTTTTTATCAAGTAAGAATTCGGTGTGCAACTTCGTGCTTTTAAAGTGAAAGAAAAGCGTAGGATAACATGTGCAAAAAGTAAAACAATATAGTGATTTTTCACTTTGTACAAAGTTTTGTAGGTTATGCAAGCAGCATATTTTATTTTCATTTCACAAATATTGAATTTATAAATTTTAAATTATCTGTGCTCAATTTTCTTCGCATTTTCGAATTGAATTTTAAACATTTTTTGGGTAACGGTAACATCCAAGGATTAAAAATTTTAAAAACGTCTGAAAAGTACTTCGAAGTAATGATTTGACCTATGACTAACATAAAAAAAAAGTTGTTTAATTCAACTATCAGTCAAATGTAATCTCCCTTGTCCGTTTAATCCATTTAAGCAGCCTGTTTCGTGTTTAAAATCATGTTCACTGAATGATTTGTTTTAATTCAACTATGTGGAAACTTTTGAAAAATTGCTCTTGAGGGCGAAACTATCAACTTCACATTGCTATATGACAATTACGTTGAATGGGATTTACTATAAGAAATTTGATTTTATATTTTTTTTTATTTTTTTCATCTCCATGCTCTATATGCCATCGCATGTTCCAGAATGAAGTCATCCAAATGTTATGATAGCAGAAAAAATATAAATTCCTTGCTGCAATCTCCACACCCTTGTAACAGTGCCTCTGGACCTTTCCCAGTAGCAGCACGACCTACCTACCCAACACTGCTGGCCATGTAATATTCCGCCAAGAGGCGTGTCTACTACCATTATATCATATCATATTTTATACCATTTCTTCGGGTACATAAGTACACCGAGCGTGGGCGATGCATTCCCATCCCGTCCTCCACGAAACCATTACACACCTGCACCTTGAGCCCGAAACACCCACCCACACACAAACACACCCATACAAACACCGGGAAAAGCGATTCGTGAGAAAAGCCCGATGCAATTGCTCGTGGTCGGAAATCCTTCAAAATGATTGCTCATTCTCTTCCACGCTCCCTGCTAGCTGATCAAGTGCACGAGATTGTACCCACAGACGGGCTGCTCTCCTCGTAGCCGATCGACGAAGATATGATGTGCAGCTATCACTTCCCTGGCGTACTCCAATCCTTCGAGCCACTTGCCTTCGGATGTGGTTGTGGTTCGGGTGACCCTGGGGGGGGGGGACTGGGGGTTTGTTTTGCCATCCGCCATCGCACCGCAAAATGTTGACCAAGCGAAGCGAACAAAAACACAATTCAACATTGTTTTTCCCACCCATTACAGTGGGGAGGAAACTGCTAGGGAAACGGGGTGGTCTATTGACCGAATGGATGAGGATGAGAGGGAGTTTTCCTAGGAAAAAAGGTGGAATCTTGGGCATGGCTGGCAGCAGGGGCAAAGGTGCGAGCGTTTCCCAGGTGGACCCGAATATATACAGTGTGTATGTAGTCCATACCGGGTTTCCTTCAGGCGGGCGAAAAAGGTGCTCCAGAACCGAGCAAGACAAAAATTGAAGCTGGAGTGGCAACAAAAAAAAAGGGTCAAAAAGAAAAAACTGTTCGTAGAACACTGCTACACATACAGCCACACAGGGTTCAGGGTTCGCCAAATCATTTCTTCCATTTTTTTTGTTTGGCTCCGAATGCCCGAAAGCATCCAACGGGAAGGGCAAACGGGGATCCAATGTACAAATATAATAACCATTCCTGACCCGAGTTCCCGAGCAAGGAAGAGCAAAAACACACTGCAAAAAGCTCCAAGGAAACGTGTGCTTGTGTGTGTGAGTGTGTGTGTTCGGGAGGAAATCTATAAAGGCTACCCTTACGCGACTCCTCGAACGACCGGTTTACTGCTCGGTGCCGAATCGGAAACGGAACAGCATATATGAAAAACATAAATCACATTCCGGCGCAAGCGCACCACGGCGTCTCATAAACTCTCGCTCTCTTCTCACCACCCTCCCCCCCCCCCGCATTGGAAAAACCACCATCTTTTCGGGCATAAGCGAGTCCTGCTTTCCACCGAGGTCAGCATCCTTCGGGAGGAGGGGAAGAAGGGAAGGGAGGGGTGGGTTTGAATTGAATATGATGAAAATTTGTTGCGCTTCTTCGCTGCTGCCGGTACCCTTTGCTCGCTTGTGCGCAAGTGGCGATGGTTGGTTGAGATTTTGCCCGGGATTGAGCAGGGAAAAGAACGGAAACAAACCCAACTCACCCACCAACGGTCGCACTCTTGCGCATTTGCGCCTGCCGCGGTGTGCGTGCGTGTTTACACAGAAGGTATGAAATTATGACGTTTTCGTCTTTGCTTCGCTGGTGTGTGAATGTGGTTTCCTTTTTCAGGGGTTTTTAGGCGTTCATTTTTGATAAGCTATCTTTCGTTAGTATATGTGAGCATGAGATGGGAGCAGGACTGCTGTGAAGGGAAAACCGGTCAAAATGGAGGATATTTTTTATGGAAAAAGATTAAATTTAAAATACGTTTCAAAACTTGTATTGAAGTGAAATTACAAAAAAAATATATAAATTTAACTACAAGACCGTACTAAATATACTGATTTGATCCTAAGCAGGATTTTGAACAACTGTTCCAAGCTATTAACACCGCTTCGTGTCCATTATTCGATCAAACTTATTGCACTATTCCGCTGAGTAATCGTATCGCAGTTTGATGTTGTCCCAAATTAGAACCTTTTGCTCGAATCCCATCCCGGCCGGTGTTAATTGACTCCAATTTTACAAACATTCCAACTGACCCCGGAATGCGGGCTTCCCGAAAATTGCTTCTTTCAACCTAAATTATGAGCACTTATTGATTGTGTTTTCGATTAGCGACGTGCGTGACGATCGAAAGCAAAAAAAAGGTAAAGAAGGATAACATTCCTTCACCAGCCGGGAATCAACCGGATCCGTCCACGTGCAGCCACCAGTCGATTGTTATTACAGGGAAAATCCATCGGCGAAAGCAGAAAAACCTCCTTCACGGTGTCACGCTTGTCGCAACCACGGCTTCCCGGTGGTGTGTGTGTGTATCTTTTGCGTGTCTGTTGAAAAATTTTCCATCCCATCAAGCGGTGATTTCCATTTTCCAGCCCCTTTTCACTCTCGCGCTCTATTCCGCCGTCCCCGTCGAGGGCAAAACAATCTGTCAGAGCGACCGTAAATACATAAACAAGCCTGTCCAACTGGCCGCTTTTGGTTTGGAAAACCTTCCCGCGTTTTCCACCCGGCGGGAAGCGACAGACGGAAAACGGTGAGGAAAGTTTTTATTTTCGATGCTTTCCGTAGGACAGTTGGAGTTTTTGGGTAGTAACCCGCGAGTTCCGTGTTCCCTCCCTCTCTCCGGCAATGTCCAAACAAGTCGTTTTGAGGGGGGAAAGGGGATGGGGCGTTACAAAAAAGAGAATAGAAAGATGGGAAAATCAAAATCCAATCGTCAAAAACGTGGCAATGGAGGGCCGAGAACATGACAGGGTCGCTTACATGTATTCCCCAGGTGGGGCGATTCTAGCCGGCTTTGGCGGGACGGAATGGGGGATGCAACTATTCAAATGGGATCCCGGGTGCCAAGGGGAAAGCGCGCGCGAAAAGCGATTAAAGTGAAGCAGTCCACTTACGCGGGGTAGCTGCCCGAGAAAATGATGACACGGTCGGGTCGGGAGCGACACGTTTTTAAGGCTCGCTCGATGAAGATATTAACGCCAGTGTCGGAAGCACTCGTGCTCACGAGCAGCAAACACATAATTTAGAAATATTTGGAATTTCAATCCCTCCCTTTCACCTACGCCGGGAGGGGGCGATCCTTCTTAAACGGTCTGTCTAGTCTTGGGGGAGGGGGGGGGGATAGATTTTCCACACCCGCTAATAGAGGGGCACCGTGAGGGCACACAACCGAAAGAAAGGGGACGGTGAAAGAGATTGGAATTCCATCACGAAACTGTCCCGCTCGCTCTGTCCCACTGTCCTGAGTGGGGGGAGACCCTTGAACATGGAGCAAAACGGCTTTCCCCAAAAAAGGGAAATTCCAACCACGCTTAAATGGCTTTCACCGTCTCGCTAGCCCGCGCGGCTCTACCGCGTCACATATTGTAGGTGCGCTAAAAATAATGAAAAAATTAAAAACCAATAATAATTTTCCAATCCCCGTACCCTGCTGCCTCAAGAATGCGTGTGTCGCGTAGTGTTAGCCCCTGCGCTTCTGCACAAGAGAAAGAGCCTTAAATGAGCGGTGCCTTTTAAAAATAGCTGACGATTTATTGATGCACAGTCGGAACAGCTGTGCGATTCCGTGTGCCAAGGGGTGTGTGCTGTTGTTGTTGTGTGCCCTTTGCTGGGTCTGAAGGGGGACAGCGGTGGAAAACTAATACCCGCCGTGCAGGATCACATTACTCGCTGCTGAACATTGTTGGTGTAGTACGAATGCTTTTCTTTTCGCCGAAGGTAGACTCACCGTCAGATGGGTTCGGTTTGTTGTTATTATGAAGGAATGTTATTCGTGTTGGAGAAACGGTGGTAAGATAATGATGTTCTGTCAGTTTTATACATTATATTATTGATTTCAGCCATACGAAGGATATGTATTGATGTAAAATTGCTTAAAACGGACTAAAACAAGCATCAAAAAGGAAAAAAGAAATTAAATAAATATTTGACATCATTATGTTTTCTATAAGATGTCATATTTTGAAACTTAGTTTCTTATCTCATTGTACAATTATGTGGCTAGAAAAGCCTTTGATTTATTTTAATCGATAATAAGGATGCTAAGAAACCTTAACCGGGTTCAAACGTTGCTGAAACAAACCTTTTTTTCACATTCGATTAGTTTCATTTTTTGCAACGATCATAGTTTGAAGACTAGTTTCTAATGAAGAACAGAAAAAATAGAAAATTATTTTCATCCTTACCTAATTTTTAAAATAAAAAAAATGCTAAAAGCAAAAAATGTAAGCATCACAAGCAGCAAAAGTTTACAGTTGTACACTACCCTATGGTGTTTTAATCATTTGAACAACCGTTTAAATATTTTGTAAATCTTTGTCCAAGTAAAATGATTGAAATAAACATTAACTTGATTTACTCAAATGGATCCCATGCAGCATTATGAATTGGAAAATTGATATTTTCCTTTTTTAATTCATTTTCCACAATTTCTTTATTCAAAGTAAAGCATTCTTGTTTAAAAACTTAGTCGCAACTAGCTCTTATGAAATCTTGATTCAATAAACAGTTGCTCTGATTCGTAACACTCACTTACCTTTCTGGAATACATATTTTGTTACATTTATTTTTAATCTCAAGATCATTTCCTCAGACCTCTCCATCTGTCATTTTTCCAAGGAGCAGTTACGTTTCTCCTAGCACCAACCCAACCACACCGATGATCCTTTGGGTGAAGCCTCTCAAGCAACAACAACACCATCACACTTTCTCCTGCACCCTCAAACATTAATGACCCCCCTTGTGCTACCCTCCCCAGACACGTCCCCCGAAAAAGTTTTGACTTTAACCTCCCTTGCTGCAAAACCCCTCGATTGTGACAGATTTATAATAATTTTGGGTGAAAAATTCCTTCCCTTAAAAGTGCTTCCCGAATTTCCAGCGCTCGCCCGCCTTCCTGCTGGGGAAAAGTGATGCCTTTTGTCTAATAATAACAGCACAATTTATCCATTCGCCGAGGGATATGTTTTGGTAAGTAACGAGGGCTATGGGATACGGTGGTGCCCAAAACTTGTGTAGTTTAGCTGGCCCATAAATGTCAATCGCGGTACTGTCTTCTTGCTGCGTGCGCTCGCCTGATCCCGTGACTCGTGCCAACACGAGTCTTTCCCGGTGATTTATGAGCCGGACGACACAAAGGAAAGCCCTAGCTCGTGTTTGGCTAACAATTGAAGCAAAACTTAAGGCCCCGAAAAGTGGATGAGACATACGCTGGATGGAAGTGGTGGTGCTCGCGGGTCAAACGGTCCATTTGAGCTCATTAAAGTTGCGTTGCATGTGGAAACTTTCATAGATTAGTGATTAGAATTTTTTTTTCGGTGACCACAGCCTCGGGGTCACTTCCGGGGTGTGTGCGCAGTCGAATCGAATTTGCTGATTCAATTTACAGTGAGCGATTTTATGATTATCGAGGTGAATGAAATTTGAACCCGCACCGTGAGGTGACGTTAAGGTAACCCGGCGCATTTAGCGCTTTGTTTCAATTAGATTAAACTTCCCCCCTCCCAAAAAAAAAGACGAACCGTGCAACAACTAACATCCTCACCCTTCCCTCCTCCGGGCACTAGGTTAGGTGAGTGCGCTGTGCTATGAAAACAATTATAGCATTGTTTAGAGTGGTCACCGTGCGGGGAAGTGGAAGTGCCGGGAAAAAGGGGGTAGGGGGGGGGGGGAATTTATTTTGATTGATTTAAATAAATTCAAAACAAAAACCAAACCTCGGTAGGTTTGCACATCGATCGATGGCCTGCTGTCGACCCGGCCTGCTGTCAATCCGGGTGTAGCGGGTGAAATGTTGCTTTCGGGTGAAAGCACCATCCCGACTCCCCCCCCCTCCCCTCCCCCTTCGATCGGGAGGAAAAGCGGGACAAAAACGACAACATTGGCAAATGGAAAGCAGATTAATGTATGATCACAAACAAACAAACACATATTTTCCTGTGCTCCAGTGCATTGAATTGGGGGAGGGGGTCGGTGTGGCAGGGAGCGAAGGCGTGCGAAGGGTGGTCCAAAGGGTCCAGCGAGTGGGCAACGTGTGGAAAGAAAAACACAAACGATAACAAAACTAAATTTAATTGAACGAGATTAAATGCAATTCGTCCATCAGCTCAATGCTCGTTTATTGAATTTCGGGATGCAGCGTGAGGAGGAGAAGGAGGGCAGGCAGGAGTTGGGCGGGGGTGTAGAGAGGATTGATTGAATGTCTATTCGGGTTCTGGGATATCGTTCAAATATTTCACTATTCCATCAATTTATATACATATGTGTGTAATCCGGTAGTTATGCTGGTTTTGTTGCTGTTTAGGAGGAGCACGGCGAGCACAAAATTCCAGCAACCGAGCCAAGGCAACAATTCGCATTCGCACAACATGTAAAAGATTACACGGTATTTGTAGCAGAGTGTTTAGCACAGTCAGATGAAAGGATGATGCATTTCAATGGCGGAAGGTTGGGTGGAAAAATGCGCGCTGCACGGGATGTACGAGGAGGTGAATCGGTCGGTTTCATCAGCCCGTATCATTTCACTTCTCAGAAAGCGGGTGTTTGAAATCGTTAGAAATGTTGCTAAAACATTGTACATAAAACGTTTCAATTCAGCACACCACCCAGCACTGGACGATGTTACAATGTAGCCGACGAGGCCATAACGATGGGTGGAAAATATTTCCCTTCCATATGGAGATGGAAATGCATCATCATACGCGGTTCGCATTCATTTAACCGATTGTGAAAAGGGAATCGTTTTCATAAATTGCTGGTTGAGCAGGAAAAAAAGCAAACTCCATTTAACTGCTATTTCTAAAGGCCACCACAAACAAAAAAGATACTCAAAAAAAAAAAAACGAGGGAGAGAGAGCAAAGCAGCTTAACACACACTCAAATTGGGAGGAATTTATGATTTTCTGTACAGTTGAGTTTGCAATTTATCGTCCATCCCGCGCACCATCGTCGCCTGTCTCATGCTAAATGCTTTCATACCGCTGCGGACTTGATATGAGTGGAAAACGATAAAAAGAATAAAGGATGATACTACACATGAGTGTGTGTGTGTGTGTGTGTGTGTGTGTGTGTGACCAGCGTCTGGTTCGGTCACTTGTGCGGTGACTGCAAAATTGCATCCTTTTTATCGTTTGCTGGCAGGCCGGGCCAACGAACAAACGAACCGTACCAGTTGAGGGAAGACTCAGAAAAGCATGATGGAATGAGCATATACTGAGCGTGCTCGGTAAGCAGAAGGATTGGTCAGCAATAAAAAAGGCAAAAGGCAATTAAAAAAAGTGTCCAAAACCAAGGGACTAAGTGGAATCTTGTTTCGTGAGAGAGAACGTGAGCGTTACTGAGGCGATGGGAATATGGAAGGATTATTGAAGTGGGTGGGCTGTAAGCTATGTTATCATTTTGCGTAAGGGAATTTTAGAGGAGTTAGTGTTGTTTCTTACCACCATTTAAGAGAGATACTAACAGTTATAATAGCATCACAGTTATGGAGTATTATGATGGTTTGATGGAAAATATGAAATTCAAACGAAAGACATTACATTACATCACAAACATTTTTCTTATATGTCATTTACCTATGTAATCAATTTATGTTTCAATTCCTTAAAATGGAATATTTGTGCTTTTACAGCTTAATGTAATTTTGCTATCATGTTTGATCAGACTATTTAAGAGCATAATATTTATTCAATAACTGTCACATAGTTACAAAAATTCTATATGAACTTTGAGACGGCTACACCGAATTCTTTATTAAATCAAGAAAAATGTTTTTGCCCGTTTTAACCAGTCAGAGCTTACAAATATGCAAAATAAATGACAGTTGTTCAAATGCAGCTTGAGAGAATATATTTATTCCTATCACATTCGAAAGTAACTTAGAAAATATTTTAAAGTATAGTTTAGTATAGTAAAGTAAAGTATAGTAAAGTATAATATTCTAAAGTGAAAATTACGTTAATAAAACTCTCGTCACATAAATCTTTTCCAGTTATGTTTATAGTTAAAAATAAAACAAAATTAATGAATCAAATTTTCCTAAAGATTCCAAAAACAATTCTTCGAAAAATTGTCTTCTCACCAAACCGTCGAACAAACTGCTGCCAGAGTAGAAGCATCCCTTGTCCAGTTTGTTCCATTCCCCACAGCGCACTGGGTGTGTGTGCTTCATCATAAATTACATTTCCTCGACCGGAGCGCGGTCGCCTAGCAACCGGAAGACGGTAGGGCAACCATTTGCGAAATGGGTCCGCGCTTGCTGCAAAAACTTCTGGATGCTGCACCGTTTTTACGCCGGACATACACGCAACGAACTCTCGCTCTCTCCGTCCTGTGTTTTCCCTCTCTCTCTTGCTCGCACCACGTCTGGAGCGGATAGAGCTACACACTCCCTCGCTCGCCAGCACAAATGCTCTCTGGCCATCTTTCCGCGCTGGCCGGAAATGGTGCCGGACGGTGGTGTAAAGTCCGGGCGCGACCCAGCGGACCAAGACACTTGGGCGGATGGGACACCCGGATGGGTGAAAAAGAGATAGCCCGGTCAGCGTGTGTGTGTGTGTGTGTTTGTGCGTGACTCACAAGGATGTCGGCGTGTGAGTGAAGCAATGGACGGTGGAAAAGAAGCTGCTGGTCAGCTAGCTGTATATGTGTAGGACGTCCATGAGCCATAAGTCCCGGTGGCAAACGAGCGAGATGGGACTGGCCGTGATAAATTTAATACATACTTTAGCGAATATCACATCTCGAGATGGTCAGGCAAGAGCGCACGATTGCTGTCCTGCTCGCACCAGTCGCAGGACATCTCAGTATCCTGCCGATGGCTGACCATTCGCTTCGTCCTGGGGATGGGCGCCTTACGGTATGATGTGATTTACAGACGATAGGTTTTTCCTCGGAAAATGCCACCTCGGAGCGTATTCGAGTTTGGGGTTGGTAGATATTTTCGTTCCTTTGCCGTGCTGTACCCACACATATGAATATGTGTATGAATACCTTCCAACTTTGTTACAGCGACTTGCTTCCACACCTAGAAGAATGGTGGAAAATGGATTTTTCTTCGCCATGTCCATCCGATGCTTTATTGGTTTGCTCGAGGGAGGGGTTGGTGTTCTCTGGCTCGTTTTTCTCTGTCCAGCAGCACACACTCACGTATTTCTCAACTCCTGCATTTCGGACCATCCAGGTTGAGTGTTTGCCAGGGTGAGAAAATCACTTCGAAGGAACAATGTGTTTAAAAGAATAAAAATAAAATAAAAGGATTGCCATCCGAGGGCGAGCTGTCTGGAGCAAGAGGAGCGACGGCCAGGAAGACTCCTGCAGAGGAGTCAATAAATATTTTATTCTCTTACCGGTGATGGACGGGAACGGGCGAAACGGGATGAATGGTGAGGTAGAAACTTTCCAATCGGTTCACAATTCACTGCCGCCCAAACGACTTGCACGAACCGTTGGTCCAGTTCTGGTCCGAAAAAAGGGCTTCCTTCGGACACCTTCCGTTTCGCTTATACGTGTGTGTGTGTCTCTGTCCCGTGGGTCTACTATCCTGGGGACCGCAAGTGGATGAAATATTGCACCCAAAACCACCCCGCACACACACACGCTCTCTCACTCTTTCTCTATAGCCCATTTTGCTAAAAACGTGCTGGAAAACGGAAAGCATTTTCTTGACCTCCTTCTGCCACCCCGTTGAAAGAAAGGCCCGGGGACAAACGGGCACACAAAGAAGCTGGCGGTTTTGACTCTGATTTACGGGCGCTCGCCGGACGATGGAGCGTTCCTGGCGGCGGGAAGAGCGGCAAGAGCGGCAAGCGGTACGGTGAGTTAAAAAATACTTTCCCAATCGAATTTCCACTTCATAGTTTAGTTTTCTGTAAAGTGGAATGCTTCTCCCTGGTTAGTACACGGCTGAAGATGACCAGCACGACCAGGGGCCGTTGGGAGGCACCGCTCGGGACGGGACGGTGGAGCGGCAAAGGCAGCAAATGGCAAATGCGAGAGTCTTGCGAAATTCCCCCCGAGCAAAGTTATTGGAAGTTATTTATTATCGGAATTTTCGGTGTTTTTGAAAATAACTCAGCACCGGAGCAACCGGCGAGCTAGCACGACGAGCACGACGGTACAGCGAAAGGTACCATCATACAGCCGTTTTTCGGATAGTGTAGGACTGCTAGTTCACCGTAGGTAGAAGGGAGTTGGCAGGGGTGAAATGAATGGAATTTCAATTTTGAAATTAATTTCAATTCAAACGGGAAAATGTTTGAATCGTCTTCATCTTCCGCTCACCGGAGTGCTGAAGTTTCGCTTCAAAAGTCGAAAGCTTTCGGTTTGATCGTGAGCGTAAGATCACCTGTGCGGAGGAGTCAGAGGAGCTACTCTTTAAGCCATAGCATTTGGACGGGAGCGAGGTATGCGATAAAGCGAACTTACTCCCTCTATTTTCCATCGACAACACAATCGTCCGTATCGAGCTGTAGCGCTAGCATAAATTAGTACAAATTTAATCAACAAAGTCAAACGAGAACCCCATTATCATCATATCAGGCGTGATAAGTAAGTTTGCATATGCTTAACTGATAATGATATACCTTTTTTAAAAGGAAGGGAACAAGAAGCCCTTGGTGCCTTTGCTTTTTCCCGGTGGCAAGAGCTTAAGGGAACGAACCGATTATGACTTTATTAAAAACTCGCCCTCCCTCTCCGTCGCGCGAGGACTGATTCAATTTCCACACCAACGACGATTACTTAGACACGCATTTTAAGTTTATTTTCCAATTTTCCCCGCACGGAAGAATAAATTTGTCACCAGCCCCGTGTGGAAAATGGATTTATTTACACTCGGTTCTTTTCCGGCTTTGTTGTTTTTTTTTTTTTGCCTGAAAGTCCCCGTGAGCCCGCGAGGAATTCCCCCGTGGAAGGACTCGTGCATCGGGATTAGTCACTTACTTTATCAAAAACGGATTTTGGGATGCTATCCGCAGACCGTTTTCCCTTCTCGCGTACGGGAGGAGAGGGAGCTGCTGTTGGGTGGTTGCAGCAAGGGTCGCAAAGTGACAATCCCTCTGGGCATACATAATTCACACATTTATTTTTTATGCGCCCGAAAAGGGCACTGCGGAGGGACCGGAAACCATCATCTTCCATCTGTGAGCGTTCCGGGCTGGTGTGACTTTGTTTTCTGGTTTTTTTTTCTTTCGGTGCACTTCTACCACCACTGACCCCTAGAGTGAATGTGTGTTTTTCGATGACAACAACTTGCACAAATTAATAAAACATATTCTTTTATATATCTATACGGTGCTGCGAGGGTGATCTAGCTCTCTCACTTTTAAATGACCGGTCGTGTCCAACAAAACACATCCTCCACGGTACGGCTTGTTAGGTTTCTTTTTATAATGCATCACTGGCCCGAGGGTGCCCGGAAGCGGCACTACTTTCACACTTGCCATTGTTCCGCTGCCGTGTTTTTGCTTGTTGTTTTTACTTTGTTTCTGTGTCGCAACGACCCCTCCGGAATTAATAAGGGGTCCGGGGAACGAGAGCAGCAAACCGTGCGGATCGATTCCATTGTGTTTATGACAACATGCGCATAAATCACATCTGTCATGATGCACACGCAAAACGGTGCTTCCCTCGGGCGAAACAAGTCGGGCTTACCGGTCGCTCTGTCGCAGGGCACGCTGTAAAATGGCCAATTTTTCATTCCACTAACTAGACAAAACAATTACTCCGCGAGATGAGTCAAAATCATGCCGTTTGGTCTGTTTGTTAGAATGATCGCGACCACTTCACTTCTGCTCGGTGTTGGTCCCAAACTCGTAGGAAATGCTAGGACCCGGTGTTCGATAAGACAAAGGGGCAACGGTAGACGGACCAGGAGACGGCTTGTGTAGTGCGTCGCCAGCCAACGCCAGCATGTCATCGTAATGCTTTCGAAAATAAAACCTTAATTTGATGATCATTTGAGGATCAGCAAGATCTCAGCGTCTTGTACCGGGGGCAGGAAGGTGGAAAGAAGGGATAACATTGGTTAAAAATATTATATTTTTATGATGTCGCCTTCCCGTGTGTGTGTGTGTGTGTCTCGAGGTAGCGATCGAGCAGCGAGCGCCATATAAATTAAACTTTTATCAGCTCATAATGTTGACAACGGCGCCTCCGTTGCGTTTGCGTCACCACACACACACACACAACCGACCTCACCCGAGTCCCTCGATTTGTCACATCCTTTTACCGGGCTGTTGCAGGTAGTCTCAAGATCTCATACCTGCCATACGACCGAGAATGAAAGGATGAAGCACGATCCTTCACATCCGCTGCACAAATGGCGCAACGATCCCGGGAGGGTATCCTTGTTTTTTTTTTTGGTTTTTAGTCGGGAGGTCCCGGCCACAGTGACACATAATTTATGAGCTTCCCCCTTTCGGTGTCTACGTTTTCTGGGCACTTGTCCTTTTTTTCCTCTGGTTTCTTTTGCTCAAAAACACTCTCAAAATCTCATATACAAGCCTTACAGATTTCTATTACATCACTCGTAGCGTTACGCTTCTGTGTCCTTTTCCGATGTCCTTTTCCATCCTGTTTTCCGCTCCTAAGATTTTGTGTACGGCGCCCGTTCCATATGGCGGTACGCACCGACTGCGTCTCAATGAATGAAGAACGGCCCACTACTCGCCCGTCTGGCAGCCCCGATAAACTTATAAATTATGGATTTTCGGTTCGGTGTTTTTATTTGTTTTTACCAAAAAATTGATATAAAAAGGAGGACGCCTTTTTTCCACCATTCCTTCACCACGCAGTCTCACTTTATTGAACGAAATTGAAGTGGAGAGGAGTTTTTTTTTATCTTTTTGTGTGTCTGATTCATTGCAGACAAGCGTTTGAAGCGCGTTGACAGACGTTGTGAGAGGATTTAGGGGCCTCTAGTTTGCTGCTGCCTGTATTGCAGATGGTAATATTTCACCAAGAGATGTTACTGCCCGTCCGTGTTGGTGTGTGTGCGTGCACTTGAATCTATCAAATCGACATAATCGTCTCCGAGTGGCCGAGTGGTCTCAACGCGAGCGTGCAGAAAATGTCAAATAAATCGTTACAATGCTCATTAATTTAATGTATGAATCTTTAATCAACGCCCTTCGATGGTGCTCGAGATGGCACTCGAGCCTCTCCTCAAGTGGTCTCGGTCGCGTCTTCGCTTCGGCTGTCGAGAGGGTGTTCTAATTTTATCGAGCATTAGAGCACTAGAGCTGTTCTCTCCTAACAGACAGTGAAGCGTTTGCAGAAAGCCGCTCATTGGATGGATGTTGTCAAACATTGAGGGATACGATTATTAGTTTTACGTGGCTGTAACAATAGCAGACGAAAAAGCGTGCTATACAGCAGGCCTTGACAAATGGGGATGTTTTACACGAACTAGCTTTGTTTTTAAGAAACTTCCATCTTTACCAAACAAGTCTTCCTAAACCATTTCCCCCGTTCTCTGGTTTTTGTAAAGTAATATACGACATGACATTAAAAAAAAACTTTGCACAACTTTTTACGAGCATGACCATTTGACCCTTCGGGGTTTTTCTACAACGGCTTACAGTATCGGTCAGCATCCGAAGAAGGAGGAGGAACGAAAAATTGACAGAAAAATCGATTCTCTACATGAAACTCGTAGAGGACGTGGAGGTAAGTTCAACAAAAGAAAATAGACAGTGCGAAAAACAGGGAAAACTTTTCCTGCTGAATGTTCAAGTTGATGTCACTCGGGGTGCTTCACCATTTGACATGCTTGTTTCAGAGGAATTCAATAAACTGTGTCTCGAAACAATTTTTTTTTGTGTAAAACATGATATATTTTCAAAAATGTAGAATGTACTTTTTTTAGATTACCAGTAACATAAAATATTCCAATGTTCTCACATGCTTTTCAAAGAACTTTGATGTAAATACCTTATTACGACGAAAAGGGGTGACGAGAATATTGCATTGGAAAAAGCGCCTGCATGTATGCAATCTATGTATCAAAACTACCGTATTAACATTTTTACGTGACGCATTTATCCGTTTTCAAAGGCTCCCTTATACTCTTTGCTGTTTATTTCTTCTCAATCGTTTCGGAAAACTAAATTCACTTCCCATTGCAGTTCCCGAAAACGTTCCTGATCGTGTCGTCGATACTGCCAAACAAAACATGTGCAAACACAAATAAACTTCACCCTATCCGATGCTGCTGCGGCTCACGTCCCGAAATCAAAGCGAACGAGACGATGAATTTCTGATTTGATGAAAAATATATCGCTATCGGTGCTGAATAATCACCGGAAATCCGGACAAGCGTGCTCACTCCCTTTCCCCGTGCCGTGGTAATAATTCCGTTTTGCCAGGGGCACGGAGACGTCGTCGTCTACCGCGTGCTTGAAGGGGCATGGCCGGCTTTTGTCGCTAACTCATCCGCAAAGTAAACACAGCTCCACCCTTCCCGGAGCACCCGCACCCTGAACCGTCGCGGAAGTCATCTTACCGTCTTCTGATCGCTTGATCCTGCTTCCCCGACACCCCGGAAGCCCCGGGAGCATGTTTGTCTGGAAATTGTTTCCGGGTGCCAGACAGACCGACCCGTCTTAAGGCAACACATGGGGTAATTTTCATATTTTAATACGAAATAAATCGCTGCTGATCATAATTCCCGCCCCTAGCACGGCACGCACGTTCCGTAAACAGGCGGAAAAGCGAGACGGGGTGACCCCTTTGCTACACGCTAGCTAGTCCCCTTTGGCTGGGCTGGAAAAATAAGGCAAACAAAACGAGCAGCACATCCACGAACCGGAAGCGTTCCAGCCTTGCCTTCCTGCGCTCGTGTCACAGAATTATTACTCCCATCCCCGTCTGCCAGGAACGGCAATGACACAGTCAAAACCGGGCAAGTGGGCAATAAATGAAATATTTCTCCAACACAACCCGTGATGACGTGCGGCACGCGTGCCTGTGTGTTTGCGTTGCGGGGTTTTCCAAGTCGGCAGTTTTCTTGCCGTTAACGCCTAACCGTTTCCCGGCGCTGGTAATTGGCCACGTGCAGCCGGGCAGCATTCCAAAACCGAACGCACGAAGGCAGGAATGTGCCTTCACGGTGTCCTGCTGGATGTAGAAAAATGAAAAACGATGAAAATGAAAAATGTTTTCCCTTTCCAACCGAGGGGGTCGGAAGGGTGGTGGTTGATTGAAAACAACTGTTGACAGGTCCTGAAGCAAAGGGAAAACCAAGGGGACACCTTCTTCGGCGCAGAGAGTTTAACCCACGCCAAGTGCTATGTCCCGCGGCGCATAACTGCATGCGCTAAAGTATGACCCCGAGAGGGAGACGACGATCCTTACGAGAAGCCAACCGGCAGTTCCAGCTTCGTGTGTTGATTAAAACCACTCAAATGCAGTAATAAAATAATCACATTTTACGACCCTTTCCCTGAGGCGATGCGTTTTTTTCTTCATGCCGGAAAAATGTACTTTTTTGCGGAGGAAAACTTTCCAGGTCGTGCAGTAAAAAAAAGGGCATTTCCGAGTCCATCCCTCGGTTATTGATTAATGTGCCATTCATCATAACGTTCGTCAACGTCAATCTGTTCAATATTGTGTTTTAGATTTTATAATAAAAGAGAAGGGCTTTTTTATCGGGTGTGCATTGAATCACAGCAAGTTGAAAAGCGTATTAATTACGAAACTCTTTTCAACAATGATTTTATGAAACAGACAAAGAAAAACAGGGTACCATTTTTCCCTGTTTCTTTTCATAAAATCGAAGCCCTTTCGGCAGCAGAAAAAATGCACTAAAACAGAGGTGAACTGAATTCGAACTCGATTGACATCCTACACATGACACTAGGGGGTTCCACTAGCGGTTTGTCGTTTCCGGCACACGAACTTAATGCTTAATTTTGTTTCGCATTTGAAACAGAAACCTCCGTTTCCCCTTTTGACACTCTCTGACACCTTCCTTATGCAATTCCCCTTCCCCAGTGGGAGGCACTCCTGTGGGCTGATGAGGGTAAGGTAAGAAATCCGTCTTTTTAGATTGATCAAATCGGAAGAGGGAGGGGGTTCGTTGGGGGGAACGTGGTGTCCAAGCGAAAAATTGACCACGGTTTCGAATCGAATGGAATTGCGCAGCCCAATGTGTGTGTGGACGGTGAAGCTCGTGTGTGTGTTTCGTGTGGTTAAGCAATAGACACACCGGACCATCACACTGTGGACAACAGTGTGGGCAACCGCTGATTCGGTGACTGGTGGAGCGGGAAAGAAGGTGAAACATAGAAAGAAGAGGAAGAGAAAAACCTTCACAACCTAACAGTTGAGCATTCCAGCGTGAATGGCGTACGACGGCCATCGGTGCCCTTTGCCCACCCGTTTGCCGAGCCGCGAGTGTGCGCAAGACCTATTTTCTACACTGACCACCACGGAACGCGAACCCAGACGAAAGACATGTCCATTCCAGTTCATGCCCCAAAGCCTCCCCTGCACAAACACCACCACCCCCATCCCCATTCCACGTTTGCCTAGGCTTCCTTCCCTTGGTATGGTAATAATCGTTACACGTTTGGAAGCATTTTTCAATCTATTTCACTTCCTGTTTATTATTATTTAGTTCCATTCAATAAAGATTTTCTATGTGTATACAAATCAATTTCGTTTCCAATGCCCCCCCGACTGTATGCCGGATTTTTTTTCCGTTTTTTTTCTCCCTTTTCCATCTCCACTGCCTCCCACCCCACCCGGGGTGGAAGGGGCTTTTGCATTCACACCTTCACACCTTCCCGTGGTGGGTTTGCTGTGCCGTAGAAAATCGTGAACCGGGCGTGTGTGTGTGTGTGTGTGTGTGAAGTTTTTCTGTTTTACGATCTCCTACGAAGGCGGGCTGGACGGTGGCGGCCAACAGATGGAAAGATGCAAAATGTGTTTTGTCGATGATGTCGAAACCGATTTATTTCGTTTCGTAGTGTCCGTGTGTGTGTGTGTATGTATGCCGGAGATGGAGATGGAGATGAATGAATAAATTTTCCCTTCGTCTTGTTTACCCCAGGTTTTCCCTGGCAGCTCCTGCGCGATCGGTGATTCGGATTTGTCTAAAGGTAAGAAGGTCGAAAAACGCTGTGTAGATAAAGAAGAGAAGAAAAAAAATCATGAAACAAACGAGCGGGAAAATGAGGCCTGGGATGAGGGAGCAGGGGGGGGGGAATGCTGGGTGGTATTTCTAACTCTTTACACTCGTTACCCAACGGGAGGAAACTCTGAAGGTGTTGAGCAAAGCGGCATGTAAAAAAAGAGGTACAATGTCCGCGATCAACACACGATCGAACTAATCGTCAGCATAAATAATATGTTCGATTGCAGAAAAACCGCCCACCTTAACCACCCCCATCAGGACGGGTGAACCGTTACGAAATGGGGATGAGGTCTCTCGCAACCAAACGGGATGACAAATGACAACAACCCCTTTCCTAAGCGCCCATCTTTTCATGCCACTTTCCGGCCCAAGACAGCCGAACCGAAGAGAAGGAAAGCACCTTTAACTGGTTCCTCCTTTTTTGTTTCAATTTTAAATTTTCATTCACCTTTCCCGGGCTCCCGTTCCGGGGTTGGAAACGCTTGTTCACTTCAAAAACGGGGGTAGTTTTTGCTTTCCCAAGCTATCGCCCCACAGCCGAATCGAACCGAGCCATGATGAATTAGGCGTTAATCAGGCGAACAAAACGCATTTCCCCATTTGTGATTGGGTTTCATCATTGTTTTCCGTCCGGTTTTCTCCATGCGAATGGGTTTCGTTTGGAAAGAATTTTAAGATGAAAAAAAAAATGCACAAAACCCGACTAACATATTCTGTGAAACAGTATCAAACGAAGATGCAACGTAAGAAGCGTTTCTTTTTGCTCCGACACCAACATCCTGAGGGCATGGAAAAGCCACAATACACTTCTAATGATATTTTCCCGCAGAGGAATAGTTTTTCCTTTCTCCCCGTTTCCGCTGGTTGTCAGCTGTCATTGCTCTCCTACGGTACTGTACGGTACGGCAGACACCAGACATTGAGCAGAAGCGCCTGCGTTCGCCCTTGCACTCGATTCCTACTAAATCATTAAGTCGCTCCACATCGCTCCCTCCCTCTCTCTCTCTCTCTCCGGTGAGGGGAAGGAAAATTAGAGGATCGAGCAGGATGGAGGGACGTGGTTCGAGACAACAACCCAAGACGACTGGCGGCAAATGGCAAAACACACTGCACACATACCCAGACACACACACACACACACACAAACACACCCCAGTACCAACAACGCTTTGCTGCGTTCGCGCGATGGTGGAAATAAAATATAATTAAGACCGGAGAGAGAACTGTGGGTGATTTACGGTAAAACATAAAGATAGATAATATCGTAATTATTTACCGAGAAATTGGAGCATTACTTCTCGCAGGTCAGGGGGGGGGGGAATGGGGTAAGATGGTGGGGTGCAGGGAAATGGCAGGATAGGATAGATCGATAGGCACCTCTGGCGGAGACTAATGGATGCCCGTTAGTCGTCCCCCCCCGAATCGACAGAAGCATGATGCAGAATTATTAAAATTGTATCAGTGTAATTACAAGCCAGTGATGGGGATGGGAAGAGGAGAAGAAAGAGGAGATCAGCGGTGGAGAAGGGAGGGCTTTTACACACCTGAATAATTCCCAGTATCGTAAATCATTCGGAAGTTGTTCATTACCCAGAATTAATCATCATTTGCATTGCCGATTTCTCTCTCGACAGAACTCAAGCTGGAGAAGAATGAGGTGTGGGTCAAGGGAGGGAGGGAGGGGAATAGGGAAGGAAGGATAATGTGGCAATTTTCCAAACACTAGGCTGATGCTGGACACCCTGACACGGGGAAGGCAGGCAACTAATCCATCGGACTACGGAATATCTGGCGCTTGGGGTGATTAGTAAATCGTACAGTATCACTTTCGCTTCGCTGCCCAGATGACCATTAAAATCTCCTCCAGGAAATGATAATCTGATGCATCCCACTATCCACTCGGTTTGATGTGGATGTAATTTTTGGGGGAAGGGCGAAGGATGTTGGAGCTATTCAATTCCGGTCACGATTCCGGAACGCTCGCTTGCGGTCGCTGCATTGAGCGTACCTGAAGCGATAAATCGAATTCAATTTCAATTTCATAAAGGCTTCTTTTACACATCAATTGTCCAGCGATATCATCTTGGTCAATGGCACAAGCGCCACACGAGCTCTGTGATCAATCAAATCCTTAATTCCGCTCCGCATCGATGCACCTCCAGAAAAGCCTCCGAAATCAGTATGTGTGTGATAAGATAACAGCTTCTTCCCAACGGACAGAGCGTGGAGTGCCCTCCAAACGCTCTCCGTATCAATTTGCCACTATTTACCACTCGGATTGCACCACCACCGGATTTCTACGCCGTGATTTTGGGCTTTCCATTCCCCGACCCGACGGGCTCAGATTTCATATAGCAGCGGCAGTGCCAGCAGTTAATTGAATAAGTGACAAATTATGTACATAAGTTCGGATCAAATTTCTAATCCGTCCACCGGGGCACTTGGGCGCACACGGAAAACTCGTCGCACTGCGTGACGTCCTACCGTCGTGCAAGCCTGTATGAGCTGTAGGGTGCTCTTGGGTTTCCTTGCTTGGTTTCCCCTTGTTTGCTCGAGGTTTTCTTTCCCTCTTCCCTGCCGAGAACGGGCTACAGCCTCATAGGTGGGCCCCGCAAACGATGGAATCAGGGAATTCGGTAGCTAAATTTTACACCATCATCAATTAAATTCTTTGCTCGTTTAATAAACAGTCCACACCGGTGGATGACTCGGTAGAAAATGCTGCGAATGGATGGCGAAGAAGCCTCAAAATACTGGGAGGAATATTTCCGTACAACCAATTTAGGTTTAGAAAAACAGAAGAGACCGTTTTTTTTTTCCTGTTTTATTTCCTTACCTTCTAACTTCTCGTGAAGGTGCGCTGTCTTCCTTGCTTCGTCCACTTTTCGGAGAGTAGAAAAATTACGCATGATCGAGCAGCGACCGCAAACGGACGGGAAAAGCTAGTGCAGTAGAGAAACCTCATTTCCGACCCGTCTTTGGCGGTGTGTAACGCTGGTAGCCCCGAGGCGCGATTCGTGCCGGGGCCCGAAAGGAACATAAACGAAAATTAATAAAAATCTTTTTAACTAATGCGATAAATTACACATTTTTTAGAGGAAGAAACGGGAGAGAGAGAAAAGAGAGCCAAGAAAGAAGGTTCTCCTTGAGCGAGTTTTCTTCGCCCCAAAAGCGCCCTAAACGGCTACGGAAAACGGCATATCATGCTACAGTTATATGCACATGATTTGTAGTTGGTTCTTGGTATGTGTGTGGCTGTTGGGCATAACCAGAACTCGATCTGGTGTTCGCTCCACTGTGTTCCAAAGCCCGGCAGCTTTGCTGTGGTGGACCTGCCAACTAGCTGCGCTTCTACATTCTTTACATTCAAAGAGGAAGGTGGAAGCTTTTTTTGAGGAATGCCGACACATCTCGATTAGAACCGGGATCTTTCCCCCATTTCTGCCTCAACTGATCAATGAACCGTGTGTGTGTGTGTGTGTATGTCTGCTTGAGTGAGAAAATGTTCGATTTTATGAATGAGTCGCTGAAGCATGATTTGGAGCTTTTTCATTTTTTCCCCCCCTAGCGTTCGCTTCTCACTTCCACTAGGAAGGAATGCTTGGGAGGGAAAAATCTGGAAGTATCACTCCTCCCTGCTCCCCGTTATACCATTCCTCAAAGTATGGCGAAAGCGTCCAGCGATTCATTCACTCGATGGGATTGCTGGCCGCTTCGGTATGTAGAGAAAATCGATCCTCCATTGGACACACACCGTCCCACACCGGCCACCCTACTTTACCCTTACGATATTCAAAACGGGGGGTGGGGTGTATTTCTTTCATTTTAACATTTTGAAGAGTTCGATAAAAAGAAAGACCGGGCTAAGAAAACCGAGAAACTCAACACCATAACCCGTTACAAACGGTGACCGTGTGTTTCATTCACCAAAACCGCGAAGCAACCACGATGCCAAAAAGTCTTGAATGAAACGTTCAAAAAGCTTCCTCATCATTACAGCGAAACATCATCAATTTATTAATGATTGCACCGTTTGAGCTCGGCCTTTGTGTGTGTTAAAATATCAAGCAATATTATTTGTTCGGCGGTGGTTTCCATCGCGTCACGATGCGATCACACTTTTAATTGCTTACAATGTCGCGTTGTTTTTGCTACATTGTATCGGTTGCAGCATCGGTTTGATGATAATAATTGATCATTTGCTGCCAATCACCGATGGCAGCAAGCTGCCGAAGCACGGTGGGAGACAATACAGAAAGCAATCAAAGCCAAAAACCACTGAATGCAACAAATTTGCAGGTTAAATAGGGAGGCCCAGGGCTTTTGTACCGGTGAGACGTGCCCCCCCAGGCACCCCCGGACACATGCAACTGGGGAGATGGCAATCGGTTATGCTGATATCGCACGGATCATGCCTAAAAGCCATCCCACCAGGGACCGGGTGTTGGGGTAGTTTTATTCTCTGTTGTCCTGTCCAGCGGCAGAGGCGTTGAAAGCGAGCAAAAACTCAAACCATAACATATTTATATGCTGCTTGATCATCCGCTGCTGCTGCTGCTGCCGTCCCACTTCACCCCACGGCAGTGAAAATGTGTAACTGTTATCAGATAGTAATTTAATGAGCAGTCTCATTAAAGGCCGTTTTTTCGCGTTTCGTTTTGTACCTTCATTTCTGTGTGTGCTGTTTGTGGTGGTATTTATTTTGCGTTTTTTCCTCCGCTCCATTTGCTGCAAAAATAAATACAAAAAAATGCGGCACATTGGTCGAAATAAAATGCAACAGAAAACGCAACGAGAGCTGCAAATGAGCATGGGGTGGTTTTTTGTTTAATCTCCTTTTTTTCGCTCGGGAAGCCTTTATTTGTGTACACCCCATCGGTCAGAAATGTAAAAATTGGGCAAAATAAATAAATACCAACGATAACTTGCAAATGACTTCGAACTTCTGGGGTTCGGAGGTACAACACCGTCGCAAAAAAAAAAGACTGTTCTGGAGCATTTTATCCGGCACCACTTGTCCCTGCCGCTGCAACATTCCAGCGTTGAAATGGTTTGCACGAAACACAGTGGATGAAAAAAAAGGCATCCTCATCCCAGCGCCCCCCGATACTGATTCGCGGGACAGCGGGCATAATTTATGGACGATCATGTGCATAAACGTTTTCATTAATAAAGTGTCCCGATGGTTGGCGGAATGCAAACGAATAGTATAGCAAACACACAACCGATGCCATCAGGCACGGCCCAGGGTGCAAGGCTTAGCCACTCTGCGGACGAACCGCGAGCGACGATATGCCATGCCAAAAGTCGTGATTTGCTGCAAAAACCCCCCGTTCGTCCGGGATGTTATCGCACCTGAGAAGGCTGAGTGAAATAAGGCGGAGAAGTAAACTCGTGACACTGGGCCAGCGTTATCAATCTTCCTTTATGAAGCGTTATGGTAAAGGACTGAAAAGGAAGCGACGCATTGTACCATAATGTACCAACTTCGTTCCATTTTGCACCGTTTGGGTAGGGATGCCTGCCCACCCCTTTCGCGCTGCGTGATTGACAACGAACAGGGCAAAATAATCGACACCGTGTAGATTGATCATGCGAATTTGAATGCCCTCGTTTGCCTTTTCGGGTGATATCGATACATCCGCCGCAGGAAGAGAGTACATCGAGCCTGACAAACGCGAGCCTATTTGGATATGATTTATCTACCCTTGGGTGGAAAATCTTTTTCTCACAATCACTCCACACCCTGTGGAGGGTGATTGGCTTGGAAAAAAGGCGTCTCTTTGGGGAGCCCCAGTGACAAGGAACGAAGGAAGGAAAAGGGCCACTAGGTGTCATTGAGAGGCAGCGAAGAAAAAAAAAGCAAAGCCAAAACGAAGTTAGAGAGGTTTTCCCCCCTCGGGGGATGAATGTGTCATCCGGCGTGTCGTTTAAAGTCTCGTTCGTAAGGATTGGATTTCTTTTAACAGATTTTCTTCTTTATTCACTCAGCGAGTTAGTAAAGGAGAAAAAAAAAAACAGCCTTGAGTAAGCGAAGAGCGTTCCAGATTTTTCCCGCACTTCCTGGAGCGAACTCTGCTGGGAAAGCGGAGTGGCGGTGGCGAAATTGATGTACGGCTCCCTCTAGAATCGCCTTCGGCCTTTGCGAGAAATGATGATAATAGTCGCCACGAGACCTCGCCACACTCGGAAGCGGTATGTTCCGGGGGGGCGCTATCCTTTTCAGCGCCCGGAATCATCCGACAATCATGGCCAAGACCAAGTCCAAGGTAATTCTTTGGAAGGTAAAAATAAAAGCATTTTTTTCCCTTGCTGAACACACTCAACTTAATATTCTTTTTTTGTATGTCAAGGAAGAGAAAAAATAAGGTAGAAGGGAAAATTAATGGTATAATTTTGCTCCAAGTAAATAAATTACTCATTCGGAATAGATTAACGTGCTCGTTGGCTGGCGCGCTGTCCGCCCCGTGCAGCCTCAGCCGAACCTATTTTCTTTCCGAATTTAATACGATGAATGTGATACGGGCTGAGGACAATACAGTTGCGAATTATTCGGACAAAGAAAGGCATTTGAAGATATGCAGGGAAATCAGAAGGGTCTTTACTGCATTGCTCTGGGTTTCCCCTGTGATAAGTCATTTCCTGCTCAGGTTTGAGTGTGCTTTCGGATTCATCAATTATTTTCCGTATGATAAAGTTATTTAATTTCACTTTTTCTATTAAAAGAACCCATCTTATGCAAGATCCTTAGAGCCTATGTTTCTATTGCGTTTGGAGATGGAGATCCAGAAACAGAAATATTGAAGGCGCAAATGATTCAAAATGTAAATGAAGCATCACACAACAAAGCCTTTGAAAATTCAGCAATGTCCCTTACTGCTTTATCGTCCCTGCTAAAATGCATACTGTAGGCCAGCACACTCCCTTTAACGACATATTCACAGTTAAGAAATTTATGAAGCAACTCAAATAAATCATTGCATGGTGGCCGCGTTCCTTTTGCCTGATTGCATTTCCCGTAAACCCTGAACTTGTGGTCTCCTCAGCGCATTAGAGGGTGCAGATCAATATTTCACGTCAATCAGCCGACATCATGCGTGACATATTCGCATGGATTGAAACTTTATGGACGTTTCATGTTATATTTTCGCTGCTATATTATTCAAATCAAATTGAATAACCTTCTTGGCGACGTGGTCGCGTCTAGTGTTTCGCTTCCTTTCACACTCCACAACGAAAGCGTCCTTTTCCGCCTCAAGGGGCTTTTGCACTTTTGGGCGGTGGAATGAAGACGAGGCAATTTTCCTGTTTTTCCTACACATATGTGTGCTTACAAGAGACCATGTGTGTGCGTATTTTTGTGCCGTTGTCACGACTGGAGGTGAATTATCCTTTTTTTTCCCTCTCCGGTGGAACGAGACGCCCTCTCTACGCCCTCTTACAAGCGAGCGTTTTTATTTCATTTTCGGATGGAATTTGATACTGATTTTGCATTCTGTTTGCCCCGTTTTGCTTTCACTTTCTGAGTGAATGTGAATAAATATTGAATGAGATCTGGTTTGCGTACGCCATGCGTCTTACGATGTGTGGTTGTCGTGTCTGGCGAAACATGTAATGTGTATCTCTGATGCGATGTGAGTGCCTCCAGGGAGTCGTGGATGTGTTTTCGGGATTTGTCAAATATTGTTTTAAAGATTGGCTGAAACTCAGGACAGTATGAATCATAGCTGCTTGAAATTAACTATTTGTCTCTTATCCTGTCCTTATTTATAATTTTTCTAGTTTTATTCATTACTCGCTATACTTATTTTTATTCAAAATATTAAATTCAAGAATTACCCTTTAATTCTTTTCTCTGCATTCACAAAGAAACAAAACAAAGAATTGAGGAAGGAAATTGAAACGATCCGTTCCACTCAATGTGTTGAAATAATCTCTGTCTTTCACTGCCATCTTTCTGCTCTTCCAGATCCAGCTAAAGCAACAGCACCATCATCACCAATCCGAATTCGCCAAACGGATCGAAGATCCGTTCGAACGAAGCGCTCCACCCGTTCCAGTCCGTTCCCAACCGTCCGATGGCGTTGTTGCATGTTATTTATTAAAATAAACTTATTATTATTGGAACGAGAGACGAGCGATTTTCAGATAAAGTAAAGCGGCTGGTCGGGCATACACCATCTTATGGTGCACACCACCATCATCACCATCACCATCATCAACGCCACCACCAGAACAGGGCTGCGTAAAACGCACGAGCAAAGCAAAATTTGCAATCTGCAGAAGCAACAGCAACCATGGTAACGATGGAATGAAAGACAGAGACACATGGATAGTAAGCGAGAAAAAGAAAGAATGAATGCATCCGTTTTGCTTTCAGCGTGGCTGCGACTAATTAAAGCCATAAAATATATTAAAAATTATGTTTGATCACTCTCGGAAGGTGAGCGTAAGGAAGCGATCGGTTTTATCGGGTGGAAAACCTGGCGAAAGACTATTCCGGCGGGAATACGGGAAAGGGAATGGGCATTCTTTTCGATTCATGTGCTTTTGGCGGTTAAGCGATGGTGTGAACGTTCTTATCGAAGTTGAGAAGGGTTGGAAACGGTGGATGATGTTGATCGTGGAATGGACAAAATTTGAGAAGACTGACTGTTTGGAGAAGACTCAACCGTGCTTAAATGAAATGGATGTTTCAAATTAAGCATAAATCAGCGTTTCTAATAAAAAAGCAAAATAAAAGGATTATAATTTATAAAGAATGTTTTGATTCAACTTTCAAAGTAAATAAAAGATTCCTAAGGACTTCAACACATTATTGAAAATATAATCATGCTGGAATAACACTTTTTTTTAAGTAATTAAGTGTTTAAGTATTCAGCAAAAGTTTTTCTTTCAAACGCTTAAATCAAATAATTTCTTCACTGTTTTATTTACACAACATTTTAACATTTACATTATGTTAAAATTGTTATTTGATATATTCTAAAAAGAAAATTGTTCTAATCATTAATAACGAATTTTGCTCTTAATTATTAGGTTTTACGATAATCATTTTTTATCGTTCACGTACGGTATTATAAATAAAAGACATCAATTATTCTGTCAAAGGCCATATGCTAGCTATATATTTTTTTCGTAACACTTTCTTTTTAGCTTTATATTATTTTTATTATCATTTTGCTTAATGAAGCAACAAAGTGTGTAGAATCCATATATTTCATCGTTTTGCTATTAATAATTTTTCTTTACAGGGATTACATGTTTTACAGATTTTAGGGATTATTTCTCTGTTTTATTAACATTAAGTACACAAGTTGAGTTTCTTAAAGCAGCAACCAGATTTTATTTGACCATGAAATAAAGGAGTACATTAGTTTCTCCCACTGTTCATTTCTTGAAGATGCCCACAAATCTTCCTTCTAGCCCTCGACAACTCATTAAAACTTTACGCATATATTAAAAAATGTATCCCCAAACTACAACCCAGGAGCAGCATCATTCACTTTGCTTTAACTAGTATAACCGTGAGCGCTTGTTTGAGAAAACAAACCCAGTTTGAAAAAGGCATTCCCATTGAAGTTTGCAAATCACAAAAAAGAAAACAGAACCACTCAGGTCAACAAAGTCCATTTGAAGGTACGCCGTTTTGCAGCACGAAAAAGAAATAAGCACAGAAAAAAAACTCTTTAAAAAAGCACAAGCTCACACAAAGCCACAAAAGGTGACGATCATTTATGCAAGCCGGGATTGCGGGAGCATCACCGGCCGCAACGAGTGGTCGGCGGCGAGGTGACAAACGCAAAGCATGATAGCGTGATCAATCGATTGATGTTGTTGCGCTGGGCAGGCCCCATCACGGCAACTGATGACAACTGATCAGGCTCGAGCCGCACGGTGCCCCAGTCTGCAGCTCGTTAAGCGACCGCGACCGCGCAAGTTGTCAGTCAGTCTGGATCGGGGGAAACTGCTCGTTTTGCGTGCCTTCTCGACCCCAACATGGCAGATTTGGGGGGGGGGGCGAAGGTAGGTGCATGCCGGGAAAAGTTTGAAGTGTGTCTAGTGACATCCACCGAAAAATGAGCCTCCGATCGAACGGCGTGAAAGGGAGCGCGAAAAAAGATACAAAACGGGCCATAAAATATGGTCGATTATGAAAAACACGAAGCATGTAACAACTGGGGAAGCAGGAGGGGGAAAAGCGAGAGGAACTCCAACCCATAAAGGGTTAAGGGAGGAAGGAAGGAAGCGGGGGAAGGGCTCAGCAAAATGTTGCCACGAGAAATTTGAAGTATTATAAATCTTTTAAATCGCACCGAATACCTTCGGCGGAAGCCGTTCGTCCTTCCTTCACCGTCGCCACCGGAAAAGTGGATGGAAAATGTCGCAAAGGGGTTTTGATGTTTTCGTCGTCCCTCGGATGCCACGTTGGCCAAGGTGTAAGAAAGGGAGCGTTTTGTGCGGCGAAACGTTGCGAAAAAAGGGGGGGCTAAAAGCATTACCGAGCGACCGAACACACGAACCACGGCCGGCAGCAGTAGCAGCAGCGAGTGAGTATGCAGGGAGCTGCGTGGATTTTTTGTCGTACAGTCAGGCCAACACAACCGAACCGAACAAAGTGTCAGAAGTGAATAAAATGTGACTAAGAATGAGCATAGTATGTCTCTGCCCCGCACAGCTTCTTACGACCGCGGCCGCGGCCCATCTTATCCACACCGGTCCAACGCAACCAGCGTCCTTGGAACCCGTGAGGGGGGGGGGGGGTTACACTGGGGGAAATAAAATCGTCGCCGAAGCAATGACTTCGATCGAAGGGACGGGCTTGGGGGGATATAAATCGAAATCGAGCGACAGAGATCGAAACAATTCCCATTCGCAGAACATTCATCTCGTTTGCAAGTGATATATTTCTCGCCTTTTTATAGCCGCGTGCGTAGCGCTCTTTTATTTTTGTTGCTTTGCGTCTCCTCTCTATCTTATGTTCCCTGCCACCTTTCCCCGTGTCCGTGTCTTCTGAAGATGCAGTTGGGGTTTGCACTTTTGTCACACAAATCGAGCCGACCCTAGACGAGGAAAGGAATCGCACGCGAAGCCCGCTCGCTGTTAGGATAGGAAGGAAGCGAGTGTGACGCATGCTAGGCCATGGTAGAGAGTGCAGTCTGATGCACGGTAGTTGCAAGAGGTTCGGTGTATATGCGCGTCTGTGTTTGATTATTTTTGGTGAACAAGGAAATCCTCATTCTGTGGCTGTGGTTCGCGCAAGAAAAACGCATTCCTAACAGCGTCTAATAAGTAAAATACAATACAGAAGTCATTAAACGCATTTCGGACTCGGGCTAGAATGACTTCTTTTTTGCTTGAGATATGCTCTTTAAATTCCAATACTTTTCTGCTCAACAACAAACGGTTTATTAACTTCTGTATCTCCTCTTTCGTAGCTTGCTCCTTCAAATTTATGTCATATTTTATCAGCAATCGTTTTGTTTTCATATTTTGTTCCCGGCACCTATGGAATGTCGATACTTTATGACAATGGTACGGAGGAAACAGAAGAAATGAGGACATTTATCAGCACAGAGTATGGAGAGGTTAACCAAACAAACAATCTTGGGGAGCATAACATGTATAAAACCGATGGAAAATAATTTTAATACAGGAAACCTGAAAAATATGACAAAAGTTACCTTTATCGGCAATAAAAACATTTCTTATAGAAACTTTGTCAAATTCAGTTTCATGATTACCGCCGACCACAGTCGTCATTGGCTCTACAACACTACCGTAAAATGGACTGTTAATTACCCCGTTATCGTTATCCACCTTAGATATTGTTCAAAATACAAATATATTTGCAATTTTCAATATGTACCTAAGAAATGGGTGCTTAACGTAAAGTTGAATTGTGTGAAACATTTAAAACATCTCTTACAGGATTTTTCAAGCCAACTCAACGGCGTAACACAGTTTCTCAACATCGTAAAATGTTTCTGCCGAACTGTACTGTACTGTAACTGTCTTTTCAGCGCTGTAACAGTGAACTGTGAATTCGTGAAATCTTTACTCAAATATGTAAAATGTATTTTCGGCTCAATTTTTACTTAAATATATTTTACACATTCGAGTAAAGATGGTACGGATCCACAATCAGGTGTTACAGAGCTGAAAAGATTTAAAAGATCCGAGTTGCACGTATGATTTAACATACAATTATAATTTAGCATGTTGAGCAACTGTGTTACGATGTTGAACTGGCTTGAAAAACCATGTATCAGATATAATTTATGCTTCAGAGTTATAGTGCTGGATGCTATCTGGATATGATCTCAAACAGTACTCCGATCACGAGATTGAACGTTTTAATTTTTGTTTTAGTTTTTAGTTGAGTTTGTTGGACAGGGAATGGTTAACTTTCAGTAATAATGACTTGATAATGAATATGATGATTTTTTTTATTCGGTAATATCGGCCAGACCGTATAGCTTAATGAATATAATGATATATTGGATAAAATGAAGTGGTTTAGTTTATGTAGTTAATTTTTCAACCCATATTATTTTACTATAAAAAAAAATCCCATTAAAACCCAGACACCTTTCCAGACAACTTTGTTCCAACCTTTTCAGCAAGCTCGTACAGTAACATCGTTTAAACAATATTTTACCATCCCGAACGAATTTCGCGGAATGTCGGAAATATCAAACCTTCAATGAATCATAACCAGACACTCGGCAAACAGGCAAAAAAAACTAACCCAACGCTAGGCAACAAAGAATGCCACACTGTGCTGCTGGGTGCAAAATCCCCAGAAACAATCGAAGGACAACCATCAACGCCGCTTCACACGCTCTCCAGAGCCGCGTCCGCCGGATGATCCGAGGCAGTCGCGAAAAATGATTTGTGGCTGTCGAAGGACAAAGACGGTAGAAATGCAAAATCTCAACATCGTTGCTACCTGTCTTCATCTTCGGCTCTGCATTGCACGTCCCACTTGGATGCTGCTGGTGTGCACTTCGGCTCGGTGAAAAGAAAACAAACAAACCCTGGAGTGGAGCGAGCAGCAACAGCAGCAGCAAAAAGTCAACCGCCAACACCAACCTTCACGAACGCAACCCGCCGCAACCCGTGCGACATAACGCGCACGCCCCATGCTGCGAACTGATCGATGATTAACTTCCCTTTTACGGTTCGATTCCCATTCAAAACCGACCATATACATGCTGTCGTTAGTAAGAGGGGATGGTGGAAGAGGAAAGAAGACAGGGAGACGATCCGCGGGAATGCAATCGGCATCAACCACATCAAACTCCGTACGTGGCGGATCGATCGCACCGCGCAGCTCTCAAACATTCCCACAAGTGTTCGATGACAATTTGAAATATGAAAGCGAGAGTACCGCCCACCTTCGCCGTGGAGTCCCCACAGGATGCAGGAATGGTGAGTGTGTGACGAAGGGGCCGCGCCCCGCTTGGTGTCCACCTATAATAATAATAGCAATAACAGTAAAGAAAAACAACTCTTCTGCCCCCAAAACGGCGGTCGAAAACAAACAAAAGTTTCGTCCCAAAGATCGTTCGCGCGTGATCTTGCCTTTGCTGCCCGTTGGTCTCGGGTTTCATATTTTACCGCTTCACACTTTACACCATCTTTCGGTGACACTTTGCGAGCGAGTCAAGAAGTCACCCGGGTGCGAGATCACTTCCTTTCCTTCCACGGATGGTAACGAATGCGAGATGGTATTTGCTGAAACGGATGGGCTATCGTTCGGGTTCGAGAAATTCATTCTCTTCCCCTGCCCAGAGAAGACGTCGTCGCTGCCGGGACGGTTCTAAGCTTTGAATATTTTAAAGCTCTAATTAAGTTTTGTTTTGCCGGTTTTCCTTCGAGCTGCGTCTATCGGTATCGGTTCCGTGCAGCGACGCGAGTGGGCTTTATCGAACATCGGGACTATTAATTCTCGTAAAACAGGCAGGCGTGTTCTCTGGGACGCTTTACCGACCAGCAACGGAAAGAAATCTGAAAGGAAAGAAGATGATTTGTAGCTGCTGTATTAGTGAGTATACAGGAGAAATTGTGACACGGCCGTCCCTTCTGCTTCAAGGATCGAAGAATGGAACGATCAACAGTATCTCTTTACCCTTGCGCCTTGGTTGATAGATTTCATAATATTCATATTATAATAATGTTCGGTGTATGGTAAAATCCAAAGCCACTCCTAAGCCTTAAGCCTTTTCTTTTGTCGGTGCATAGTCACCGAGACCTTGCCCGGGTTCGGCAGCCAAGGCGGCGCGCGAGCTTAATGAAAATTCATTTTCAAGATAAGCGTTATTATGTCCACTCGCTACTAATCCTTAGATAGGCTCCATAAAAATTGAAAGCTTCCATGGCACGGTGGGATTGTGCGGTGGACATGCACCTCCATTTAAAAAAAAAAAATTCTTGCAACTTTCAGTATATTTAATGATTTGAGAATTAAAAAAAAATAAAAGAAAATTTTACTTTAAAATCCAGCTTACCCTTAGAAATTCACTTCACTAACGATCACTTTCATAGCTAAGTCGTCAATTCAAAAATTTACCTTTATAGCAATTACCTTCGTAAGCTTCATCAATCAATCCACGAAGGAATGCATCTCATATAATGTAGAGAAGGTTTTATCAGATAATATTATGATAATTTTAAGGCTTTTCCAACAAATTATTCGGATGTAAAAATCTCACTGGAAAAAAAAAACATGAAACAAAACAAACCTCACAATCATTCCACATCCATCCCACTGTGTCTACGGAGCGTACCATCCCTTAGGTTCCAAGGTTGTTTTGACGGTCAACCGATACCGATACCGTGAAGCACTTTCCCATGACAAAATACCGATTGATTATTAATATCATACCCTCAACCAAAATAATTTTTAAACTCAAACCATCGTTAGGTAACATTTTTTCTTACACATTTCACCACACATCGACAGCGCTTTCACACACTCGCATTTAAATCGGAAATAATACGCCTTTGACCTACCGATGCTCCGATGCTTCTGCAGTAACCGACCTCGAAAACGTGCTTATCAGTTAACGAGGCTGGAAAAGTTTTGTAAAGTCGAACGAAATGATTTGCATGCCGGGCAGTTCCCAAGCCACTTAGAGCGATCTCGGCCGCTCATAAAACGACACCCGACACACACGTCTCCGCCTGCCAAGCGCGTAGAGATCAACCGTCCGCCTTCCAACGACCGAACGAGCAAGACGCGATCCAACAAACCATTGCGGATATGATTCCGATAGCCTTGTTTGGTGTGTTGTGTTGGAGAATCCATTCAAGCCCGGTTGACGGTAGCGGAGAGCGAGTGGTGGGACAAGATAATTAAAAATGATAATCTAAAACACTCACAAATCGACCGCGAAAATCAATATTTGTACGGCGTTAAAGAGAACGTTGGGCAAGCGCCGAGGGGCGTCCATGTCCGAAGACAATCCGGGACCGTGTTTCACAACAACCGAAACTGCCGCTTATGGCGGTGGGCTTTTTTTGTTTTTGGAGAAACGGCTACTTAAACAGTGATCTGAAAGGCACAACCTCGGACCATTGGATATCGGTGCGTACGTCCGATAAGAGTGTCATTTCGTTAAGTAGCGCTGTTATGTTAGCATAAACGTATTAATGCCGCACGAGACATTTTCACTGGAGTCACTGTGGAGCAGGTTTCAACAACAAAAAAAAACAACAAATATCTAATCCGCCAACGATACCACCGGTGCGTGCTAGAAAATGATGGAATATTAATATTCATTCCAGTTTGCCCATCCCGGGTGAGCGAGTTGCGCAACGTCACGGTTACCAGCCCGCAGCTAGGTTGCGAAAGCGATCGGCCTAATCTGCCCACTTACGAATGTTTAAACAAACTCGAGTGGAGGAGATTCCGTTCATCAAATGGATCGACAGCGGCCCAAGTGTTGATTCATCAAATCATTTAGAAATCAAACACTTTTCCAACACCGAGAGCGTGGCGGTGCAGACACCGAAACACTTCATTTCAGGGAAGGGAAGGGAAGGGAAGGGAAGTGATCTTTGATGTGAATCGATGGAAATTATGGAGTAACTAATCCGAGAGCGAGAGAAATAAGGACTGACGGACGGACGGTTCTGCTGAATAGAACGATCCAAATCCGTCAAAGATCGATGTTTATGCGCTTGCATGGGGATAAATATTTACCGAAAATTTAGCCTCTCTCTTCGGCGCTCCGTTGGCGGAGGGCAAGGCGTGTTGGGATGCAGTGGA
This sequence comes from Anopheles epiroticus, assembly GCA_000349105.1. Classification (NCBI taxonomy): domain Eukaryota; kingdom Metazoa; phylum Arthropoda; class Insecta; order Diptera; family Culicidae; genus Anopheles; species Anopheles epiroticus. The sequence goes on from KB671621.1 coordinate 808,063, forward strand.
TGGACCGTTCCGATCTGCCACGGAACGATGACGCTGATACAAGCCAGATCATATTTTTATAAAAAATTACCCTTTGATTTACCACAGGCAACCACTGGTTCCAGACGTAGCCGCGTCCGCCAACAAGTCCCACGCGCGCTGCCTCAAGTGTGCGCGGGAAAAGTGAATAATTTAACACAATTAAATTTATCATTTGTTATAATAATTCTCGACGCTAACCGGCCATCGATATATTTATTTACAGTTTGCTTTCCGGCCCTGTCTCCCGGCTTCCTAGATGGCGGCGTGTGTGGCGTGGTGGCGCGTCTGCACCGCAGATCTGGGGCTGGGTGGGTGTTGGCGGGTCGATTAATCTCGTTGGGCAGCACCGTGGCACCAGCGGTTCACTGGAACGCAGAGGTGGTTCCGCACTTCTGAAGCTATTTTAATCCTCGTACGGCGTCCGTGGCGTACGAAATTCGGAATTCGTGTGCCTTACCCCGGTACAAGACGCCACCGGTAAGTGTTTGAGCGGGAAGGAAAGGTGAACAGGGAACTAATACACCGCATCTTACCCTTCCCTCCTCCCCCCTCCCCAGCTCATTCGAAAAGGGAAAGAAGGGAAAGGAAACAAGGTGGCCAGTTACTCTCCGCCACGTCTACATCATGCGCGCAAAGATTAGAGACTAATTAAAAGCGAAAGAATATTTTCTACCTTTCACGGTAGCGTGTGGCCGCCCTGGGCCATGCCGTAACAGAAGCGAGAAGCATCTTATACGATGAGAGCAGAGGATACACGGGTAGGGAAAGGGACGTCAAGAAATTCAAAGTTGCTGGAGCCAGAACAGAATAATCGTGAACCGACCGTACCGAGCAAACGCCTTTTTGGACGCGACGGCCCCTGGAGGTCATATTCCTTTCTCGCCTGACCTTCTTTCTACTCGCTCAGTTATCTCTCTCTCTGTTTTTCATCTCCATCCAAAGATACCTTTCCGCACATCCCCTTTGCATCCCGTTCGCTCGCGTCCGCCGCGCACACATTAATCTTGAGGAAAAAATTGTTTGAAATTTAGAAATTTGAAATTCAATTAAACCAAATTCATTACGTCAAATAAATTTGGTAGCCAAAATAAAAAATCAAATAAATTACCTTCACACCCGTCCGGGCAGGATCACCTTCGGTTTCGATTGGGGTTTTGGCCCTTTTGCACGTGGAGCTATGAGGAAAGCTGGTTGACGAGGGGAATAATATGTACAGGAACAGGGGAGGGCGCGCTCGAGTGCGAGGGTATTGAATTTGGTGATGTAAACGAAGGTAGTGCGAACGTCTCCCGCTCGCTGCCACTCAGAATGTGGGTGAATGTTCGGGGGGAGTGCAGCATTGAGCCGCTGCCATAGTGTGAAGGTAGGAAACGGTCGAAACGAGCTGAGAAGATATTCGAAGCGTTGGAATAAATTCTAATACAACACGGAGCACCAAGTGGCCTTTCCCTCTCTCCCACTTTTTCTTAATTTAATTATTTTTTCTTGGAAGAACGACCCTTCGGTGTGTGGAGCTTCTTGCATCTCTCTGATACGGGATTGTAATTGTAACAATAAAATTCCTCTTTATTAAAACCACAGAAACAGAACGACTGTTCATATGCCGGGCCCTGGGTAGTTACAGTCTGTTGTGTCTGCGAGCTCTTCTTTCCACCCAAACTCACGTTACCTGTTAGAAAACCAGAGATTTGTTTATTTCATTTGTCTCGAGTCTAGACAATTAAAAAATATTGTTACATGCCTCCCGACCCACCGGGACGCCAACGGAAAGACGGGACTGCCTTCTTGGTCCCATCGCTCAACCTGGTACCATCATGTCGCTCGCTCGTGACATAAAACAAAGCACCTTCCAGCTATCATGCGTTAAGAACGCTCACTGTATGCTTATTATCGCCGTAGCGTAGATCGACGTTACATTTATTTAAACTGCTCCGCCAACCGCCTTAGTTACTTCTCGGAACGATCACCGATACTGATGAGACCGGAGCGATAAAGCAACGGCTCGTTTCCGATCGATCCTCGGCGGCAGTAGTGTGGCGATCACGGAACCATCACAGCCATCTGAAATGGCGATCTTAACAAACACCTCACACCTTTTCGGCGTTGCAGAGAGTATCGCCCGTTCCCATTGGTGCACCGCGAACGAAGTGAAGCAAAGGAAGGAGTCAAAATATAATATTTAATGATGATTTACGAAGCGTTACGCCTATCGGGGTACGCGTCGAAGCGTATGCAAGCCGGGTATGGCCGGGATGGCTCGTTCAGTCGACGACTGTCGTCGGCTGAAACCGTAGACGATATAATTCAGATAAAATATATGCACCTGAAAGCAAATGGTTGGTGGAGGGTGGTGAACGTCGAGGGACAGTCGGTTGACCGCTCAGATTCCACACACTGCATCTCCGGTCGCACATTTGTCTTTCCAGCCCTGTGGTCCTGTATGTGCCGTCCCAGGTCGATCGAAGGTGTTGAAATTTTGCAATCGTCGTCACATCACACACAAGCAAAACGCGACGGAACTGCCCAGGCTCTGGTCCGTTAAATAATTTATAATATTTTATTGAATTAGCTCTGCATGCCTCTTTCAGCAAATAATTCGTACGCTCACATTCCACTCACCCTGACGTGAAGATGGTGTGGGTGTGTGTTTTATGGCTTCCTGTGTCCCGAGAGCGCGACACACGACTCTCGATCGCGCTATCATTAGTTTGAATCGTCAACCGTTTTTGATCGAGAGGATCACACAAATATGCTTGCTCTGGCACGTCGGGAGTCGCACCGGTTCCCAGGGTTTCAAATTTGCCCGATGTCTCCGATGTCCAAAAGACCACAAAGGGAACAAGATATTGGGTTAGATGCAAAAACATCACGCGAGTTGGGCCAGTCACGTCGATCGCTTCATTCATGAAAACCAAAGTCTGCGATGTCGGAGGTAATGTATTCAATTCATAATTTTACAGCAGACTCCCTGCCGGGCGATGATACGCTACCGTTTTTTCTGTCGGACTCCGTTCGGGAGCGAGTGGAGAAGATCGTTAGCACCAGCACCAGAGTGAAACATCCGCGAACGGGTTCGGCGGGTGGATTGATTCCTGCCGGCAGGGGGTCGCCCACTAATTGAATTAGATGGGCAGCTTATTAGGCAAATCGACGTTGGACGTCGCTGGGATGAGATCTTTTCAAGGGGATGATGCTGGAATTGTTGTTTCGTGAAATTTAAAAGTATTATGAGAATTGTAGCTCAAAACTCGTTAATACTGAGCTCATCAAGCTACATCTTCAAGAAGCTATCATCTTCTGGTTAATCCAGATTTCAGGCCAAAGCTTAAAATATTCTTCTGCACGATGCGTCACACAAACCACCATCTCGTTTTCGAGTGCATTAAGCAAGCACCAAACGTAATACGGCGCTCTTCCTACAATTTTAACTGCACGTTTTAATTGTCCATCCATCAGCTCTCGTGATCGAACGCTTGACTCGGAACGATCATCAAAAGAAGTTCGGGCGACCCCCTTGTTTTATGTGATGCATCCAGGCCTCTTTGTGTTACCCAGCGGTCTCAGAAGCAGCGCTCGGATACACGAATCAGTTAAATGATTTTTAATGATTATCTAAACTTTTTATTTATTATCACCTCGTCGGGCCTTCGGGAATGAAGGTCGGCTGTTTTTGGGAAGGTTTTAATTTCTATCGGCAAAAAAAATAAAAACAACAAGGGTGGCTCGGAACGGGGCACGACATATACGGCTGACATTTCGTCGAATCCATCCATTTTCGAATTTCATTTCCACATGAAATCCATCGAGACGAGGGAAGCGCGAGCAGTGAAACGACCAAGACGCACACATAACCTTAGGCCGGTCGGCCATCGGCCAGTGATAATAAAAACACGAATACGAATACGCGTATTTAATCAACCGAAATGGACCTCTGGGCTGGGCGTAAGAAAAATCGAACAAAATAAAAAGGCCAAGCTCGTGGGGAGAGCTTCAACCAGCGCTGACTGTTGATGGCCCGACCGCGGTTGAAGTCTGTCCGATTTCAGGCATTATTGGTTTCAATATCTCATAATGCGTGTTCGGATTTCGGACACTCAGTACCCGGTGTTTCGGGAAGCTCTCGGGGCGTCATAAAAACCGCTCCAACCGTTTTGGCGTACCCAGGGCGCATTTACACCAGCAGGGCTGGTTGTCGGAAATCAAATTGAAATGAATGAAATAAAATAACTATAAAAATAAATCAAATAAAGCTTTGCTTTGCCCTTCTGGCACTGCAGTCCGAGAGCTAGTGGGATAAAAACCGAGGAACGGTCGGGCGTGCAAGCGGGTCCTGTCACTTTGCAGATGAATTTCTACGACACCGTTTGCCGTCCGGTGAGTGATGTTTGCTGTCAGTTCGAGAGCGAAGATCTTAAAACACCAGTGACCCACGCTTGCTCTAGCTGCGCTTCGGTGGTCGTTGCGGGACTGGACAACCGGAAAACCGGATCAGTTATTAGGGAAGATCATTTTTCAGAGGTAAAATTATTCACACCAAGGCAGCACAGCGGCCAGAGTGAAGTCAAAATCACATAAACGTTGGCCCTGGAAGGCCTTAAATTTTTGCACAAACACACACCGCTTTTGCTAATTATCGAAGTTTTCGTTTCAGGCCCGATGTCAGAGAAGAAGTTTTGTGTGTTCGGAGCCCAACAGCACCATAATAATGTAACGAGCGCGAACATATGACTTCACCGGGCCCAACTGCCAGCCAACCGTGGTTCAAGGCGTTATTCCTTATGCGGTAGTGATCTCCCAACAGCAGCAGCAGCAACAGCAGCAACGCATTAATAGAAATAAATGAACAGAAACCACTGCGCCACTGACCACTGCGAAGCTCCGAGAGGTTTCCGAGCAAACGAGGTGGACGATGTTTAAAATAATAAAGTTTTTATTTTATCCACCCTTGCGCTTCCCCCGCTCGCTTTCGGGCTCCAGGGAGGGCAATCAAACAGCTCAGACAGCCCATTCTGGTCGTCGTTAGGTCGTATTGCGTTATATTTTAATTGTCAATGTATGTTTATTCCTGCCCGATGGTTAATGTTTCTTCTTCACCCGTCGCCGTGTCTGCGCGTTTTACGTCGCCGTTTACACCCGGCCCCTGCCCGACCGTGCTGATCATATTAATTTCCGTTCATCATCCCTGGAGCCTGCAGCTCGAAATCATAAAACAAACCCCCTCCCGGGTACCGAGGGGGCTTTCCTCACTGCAAGGGAGCTTCCTTGCGTCCATCACTCCACTCCAATCAAAATGCTGGATGCTGGATATAAGTATAATTGCAGCCATACCCGAACACGGCAGGGTGGCAGTCCCTACCGCCATCGCAGCCATGAATGACCAGGACTGACAGTGTTTTGTGTTTTTATTATTACATTTTATATTTGTAGTTATAACAATCAGACTTAAAATACGGCAGCAGCCACCGGATTCGTGGTGTGGGAAAGTTACCAATTTCAAGGTGTAGCGCACAGTACGCAGAAAGATAACTGCTTTATTCCATCATCGCCTTGTTGGAAGGTTTGTTGGTAGAAGCGCACTGTAAATTTTGCACCAAACCTTCAAAAACGTTGTCTGAGCACGTATTGCGGACCAGATGTGGGCTTCCTATTCGTTCTAGTCAAGACTACAGTGCCCGACGTGGATTGTAAATAGGAGCATAATGAGCGATAAAGTGATGCTTACTGCTGGTTCCGAGGAAGAGATGAGATTTGTGATTGTTAATTACGATAACGAGTTTTTCTGCCTGCAAAGATGATTTTGATAACATTAAGTGGTGGAGCATAGGTGATGAGGAGTAGTATGCAGGGCAATGGGTAATATGTGGGGAGATGGTAGCTCTAGTGTCGCTTTAATTTAAAAGGTTTTTAATTTGCTACTTGCCATTGGAAGAAGTTATGATGGGGTTTCAAAGTCACTACATAAATATTATTGCACATTAGATGCTTCTGGAGAATCAAAGCGATGGTTTATGAGATTGCTGCATTATTTTTTCTTCTATTGAAGAGATCTCTTGGCGGCCTAATAAAACTTCTAAGCAAGAAAACAACTATACGATTTGTATTAATTTTTGCAAACGATATACTTTTATTTGTATTTATGTTTTATATCCAGAACCAGTACAATGTCATTAAATGATTAAATTAAAAATTAAATGAAGCTATTACAATAGGTTAGAAGCAATCAAAAGGGCTTCGCGCTTTTCCCAACTCAATATGATAAAAGATCTCTTTTAATAATGCATTTTATTTTAATATTGTTTTATTAAAGTAAGGTAAAATTAGGTTAAGTGTAAATAGTACAGAGTAAGTGCAGGTTTAGTTAAATATCAGATTAGAACAATTATCATCTTTAACAAGCAAACAAATGCCAAAAGGTTTTAAAACTAACAACCGTTGAAAAGCGTATATTGCTGTATCTCGAACAAAAACATGTTAATTTTTTTGTTATTGAAAAACAGCTATAGAACAGAATTATGAATAAATGAATGAATGTTTTATATCAATTTTTGTATTTTAGGAAGAGTACAATTTCTGTAGAAATATTTTTATAT
>KB671622.1:0-42500 GCA_000349105.1 Anopheles epiroticus
AGAGAGAGGGTTGGTTGTGTGCAGATTGGGATCGAAAATTTTACGACTTGCGTCAAGAGGGAAAGTTTTTGGCCGGACCAAGCTTTAGTACCAAGGAAGGAAGGCGAAGGTGATAAACCGGCAGAGAGGAGTTTTAGTACGAGTACGTGTTAATGAAGGTTATTAGTTGATAATAAGGCTACGAATTTGTAAACTGTGTAAACGGAAGAGAGGCTACAACATTTAACTACACCTAGCGTCAATGAACTTTTAAACGGGCGACAGCTTTTACCATCTACATGAACCATACGTGGATGGGCTACACTACACTTCATTTCAGTGGAACTTCATTTGTTGGGTTTGGAATGTTGCCTTCAGAATGTAAAGGCTTTATTCTGTTAAAGTTGTCATCCAATAACACATCTAAAATCCATCCAATTAGCGTGGTATCAGTGTGTAGTTTTACCATGCTGCCTTTTTCCTTATAAACCGATATGTTCAAAAAAAAACTTAACGGACTCTGTCGGTTAATTTCAGGTAAATAGCATAGCAACCCACCGAATTAAAGCTAGCTGGTTTTGCTGCACAGTAGAATAGTAGGCTTATAGTTCGTCTTCCTCATATACTCGGTTAAAAATCCTATTGAGTATCTATCTCTCTAACTGCGTGTCTACACACACTCAACCGAGCTACGAACCCCTTCGGACTTCTGTCAAAATTGTATGGGACTTGAAGGTTCGAAGGACTCGACGATGGGTCTTCCACCTCTTGCGGGAACCGAGTAGCTCAGGTTCGTCGTACCCGATTGAGCTAGTGTAGACACATAGTAATACAGTTCATCCTCCCTACCTTTTTTTGGTAGCACTAAACACTGCCAGTTTTCCAGGAATACTTTTTTGGTTTCATGTTTTGTTCCTTTTTGGTCGTTTTGGAAAGAAATTAAATCTCATTAAAATAAAACAACAAAATCATTGTAAGGGATGGAAAATGCCTTCACTCTATAGTGAACAACAGAAGAATAATTGAAAAGATTTCCGTTGTTGGAAAAATGTACTAATTTATCGTAATGAAACGTGAATATGTGTAAAATGAACGAAACATAATTGGCAAAGCAAATTAGCAGCCACTATTATCGTTCCACGATTATAAAATGATGAAGGAAATAACAAATTTTAATTAACTTTCTCGTTAAGGTGGATAAGTTTCGGTAAAATAAATATGGTTAAAAGTGTAATACATTAAATCTTTTGATCAATATTATTTTGTTATGCAATGCGATCTGAAGTTCCATCGTTTATGATTTTGTTTTTTGTTACTATAATTTTAGTATTTCATCGGTCCAAAAAGGACAGATGACGCCTCTGCTGGCCGTGGGCCTAAATTGAGGTGAAAAGATGGTGTGAGCGTTTTCACCATGCGCTTTTACACCAAGCGAGCGATTACAAAGTACTTAATTAAGAAAACTAATAAACCGTTCCTAGACCGTCGAAGAAAATGGCGTAGAATCTACCAAGACACGACATGGACACAATTTTCTGACATGTTCCTTTCGTAAAATCTTCTAAATTTTAGCACGAACGTATGAGACAATATGAGACTGAATGTCGCAAAACTCACCAATTGTGACATGCATTATGTTTGTTCCTCCAACCAGTAACCGAGCAGTGATCTTACGACCTAAGTACATATAGGGGCTTACTTACTTACTTATCGGGCGCTACAACCGCTTTGCGGTCTTCTCCTGCTGCAACAAACTCCGAAACCGCTCACGGTCTCGCGCCGTCCTCTGCCAATCCGTTATGCCGGCCTTGATGGCGGACGCCTCAACGCCATCTTCCCACCTCAGCTTGGGCCTACCACGCCTCCTCTGTCCATGTGGACGGCCTGAGAGGACTTTACGGGCTGGGTCGTCCGGGTCCATGCGTATAACATGGCCAGCCCAACGGAGCCGGGTGAGCTTAATCTGCTGCGCAATGGAGAGATCGTTCTACAGCTGGTACCGCTCGTCGTTGCATCGGCTCCTCCATTGTCCCTCCTCACGTATGGGGTCAACAATCCTCCTGAGCATCTTCCTCTCGAACGCGGCTAAGAGGGTTTCGTCAGTTTTGGACAGCATCCATTTCTCAGAGGCATATGTGAGTACTGGAACTATATAGGTGCGATATAGTCCCAGCTTCGTCCGTCACGACAGGTTTTGTGAGGTGAAATGCTTCCTCAGGCTATAGAATGACCGGCTGGCCGCCAGCATCCGTGCGCGCAGCTCGACTTCTATGCTGTTGTCGGTGCTGACTTTTGACCCGAGATAGGTGAAATTTGGGACGACTTCGAAAGTGCGTTCACCTATCCGTACGACACCCCTACGTAAATGGATATTTATTAGTTGGTAGTGCCACCATCAGTTTGGTCTTCGCCTCGTCAGTCTGCAACCCGAGGTCTTCTGCCACCTGCTCGATCCTTTGGTAGGCTTCCGCCACATAGGAGAGCCGCAGACCAATGATGTCTATGTCATCAGCGTATGCCAAGATCTGGATTGACTTGTAGAAGATGGTTCCCGAAGTCTCCACCTCCGAGTCGCGGATAGCCCTATCTAGCACCAGGTTGAAGAAGAGACAGGCAAGCCCATCTCCCTGGCGCAGACCCTTGGTGGTAGCAAAGGATCCTGAGAGTTTTCCATCCACTTTCACTTGGTATGTGACGGTGATCATGGTCATTCTTGATAACCTGATCAGTCGGGATTCCAAAAGAGCTCATTGCGTCGTAAAGTTCTGCCCTGGCTATGCTGTCATATGCGGCTTTAAAATCTATGAAGAGATGGAACGTGTTCAACTGCTGTTCTGCCATCTTCTCCAAGATTTGCCGCATGATGAAGATCTGATCAGTGGTCGATTTTCCATTTCGGAATCCTCTTTAATAGAGTCCAACTATCGATGCGACGTATGGGGCAGGTCGATCCTGTAGGACCAGGGAGAATATTTTGTAGGCATGACCTATATGTAGTATTTAGAAATATAATGCTATTTTTATTTCTCCTTCCTTCCGTTTCGATTGTTCCTTCGGGAGATGTCTTCTATTCGAAGATCGGACGATACTACTCTCTTCGGGGTTTGGACGATTACTATACTCTTCGAGGTTCGGACGATTACTAACTCTTCGAGGCTCGGACGATTACTAACTAACTTCGATTCGGATACGGCACCGTTTTTATACTTTGCTGCCCGTATCCAGAACCTTCCACTATTCTCTTCCCGCCTACTTGTGGTTTCTAGATACTAGTAGATTAGTAGCGATCCTTCTGGTTGCGATCCTTCCAGAAAATCATAGTTGGCGTTTTTGTCTGACGCTCTGTCGCCACAAGTATATAGTAATTTTGGCTTTTACTATGCAAAATTATTCCTAAAGCATGCCAAACGCCAAGTCCAGTCCAACTAATTGATTCGCTATTGAAGATAATGACTAAGTGAATTCTGACTTATAATTATTCTGGTTTCAAACAAATTTGTCTTTAATAGCTCAGTAAATAACATGATAGGGGCATTTAATTTTACACACGTTCGAATTTCAAATTTAAGTTCGGGCATTTAGTTTACACAGATCGAAGCAATCAAATCATGCTTTACAAACGCTTGTATCGTGTACGGTACTCACCTGCTTGCATACATTCATAGTCTAACATCTTTTGAGTGCCTTGCCATAGCTATTTCGGGTATTTCGAAATAAATCGTTGAGAACTGTGCTTCGTCACAGACCAGTACTTTCAGCTGTAGTCAGAAAAAAAAGCTTTAAGTACGCAGCCAGTGCGCAGCCAGAACGCACTCATTCATTGCAAATATGGTATTTTTGCGTGTGTAATGACTCTCTATTCGTTAGAGGTATAGGTATGCATATTTCAATCAAGCGCACAAACAGTTTGTGCTTAGTGACTCAATTTCTCCTTCTTCTGTTTCTCGAAATAATGTGTAAAATGAATGTTGTAGTTGTCACAGGGCACAGTGGCGGAGGCGACTGCGGTGCCAGTCTTCCCACGACAAGACTGAAGTGCAAATTCCATCCTGCACCGTTACCCCGTAAAGAGGACTCACTCTCTAACTACATGGTCTCGTAAGCCAGATAGATATCTCCGAAACGACTTAAGAGGGGTCAGTGCACCAAGAAGAAGAAGCTGTATACCATATACACAAAAGCAACCTGAAAATGAAAAAATAACGAATGGATGGTCATAAAAATACATCGGTTGCGCTTGTTGAACCATTTGCTTCTACTCTCCGGCATGGACAGATTGAGAGTTATGTATTATGTTGCACTTTCGGTAGTTAAAGTAAACTTCTTTTTTTATTTCAGCACTTACTTTCAACAGAGAATAAGTAAGATTTTTACTTTCGTTTTCGTTTATTTGTAGGATTTTTTTTGAATTTTTTTTATGTTTTCACCTTTTTCGTTTATTTATTTGTGTTTTTGCCTTTCTCTCTGGCCTCTCCTCTCCCTCACTATCTTTCGCTCAAAGTTTCGCTCTTTTCGATATCGTGTCGTGTTCCCAAAATTTAAGGGAGGATGATTTGTTGACTTTGGTGGGCCTACCCACTGCAGGGTCACCGAACATGATGACAACTTGTGTACGCGGCGGCGGATTTATCCTGTTTTCTTCACCTGCTTTGTATGTGTGCATGTTTTTTTTTTGTGTATTTTTCCTCATTCACTTTATTCCGTATCTCTACTACCGTAAGCAGCAGAGAACACATGCGATAGAAAAAACAAAACAAAAGAAACAATACAAGTAGTAAACTCGGGAATTGTTTGTACAGCGCGCGTGTGTAAATGGAAATTAGCCCAGCACATGAGCACAATCACATGGACCTCTACTATATTTGTTTTCTTAATCGTGCTCCCCTTCCTTTTCTCGTTTCGTCGTACAATATAATCCTCTATCTCATTGTATTCAGTTCAGTTTCTTGTAGCATTCGTGTGTTTGTGTGAGTGTATAAGTATAAAAAGAATCAAAATAGACAAAAAACAGTTACGCTCATCATAAATGGAAAAAATCCTCAGGTCAGGTTTTCTTGCTTCCCTTCATCTTCACCTTTCTCCTTTCCCCCCCCTATAGCATGAGGGGGCATCATTATGGATCATTATTCGTATTGCGCACATTACAAAGGAAAACTGGAAAATGGAAAGATCATTCACGTCACGTGGTTATGGCAACACAATAAGATGCAAGAAAGGGTTCTGAAAGAGATGTCCACAAACAAATTCGAACTAATTTGCCTTTCTACCCCCCCCTGCAAAAACATAATTTGCTTTTTCTTCTCCTTCTTCGCCTTCTTATTCCCATGGACCTGGTTCCGTTTCTTACTTCTTCGCATTGCCTTACTAGAGTATAAGTAAATAGTGCTTTTTGCTTACTTTCTTTGCATTTCTTCTGTTCTGTTGTTTCTTGCATCAATAGTTCTTTGTATGCGTTTGTATGTGTGTGTGTGTGTGTGTGTGTGTGTGTGTTAATGTGTAGATTGATAGATTAATCACTTTTAGTTTTTTTTCACATTTTTTGTATTTTTTCTTCTTTTTTGGTGTATTTTTCTCCTGTGTGAGTGTTTTTTTCATCCAAAACACTAACGCAGCACTCTACACTAACATTGGATGTGTACGAAAGTGCTGCATTGTTGTGTTTAGAGTATTTTTTGCTTATTTTTTGTGTTTTGTTGCGTAATTCATAAAAAATATATATCTTTTCCTTCTGTTTTTTTTTCTTTTTCTCTTCCTTCAGTGATTTTGTTTCCTTTTTTATCTTCTCCTTAATTTTCCATTCATTTTTTTCCCCCTTTTAGTCTGTATTCTGGATTTGTAATTATATATCTTGGAGGGTTAGTTAGGCTGGGAATCCTAATAACGATTGCCCTTTTTTAGTGTTCAAAGTGTTTTCACGTGTTTTTTTTGTTTTACTCCGCTGACTGAGTGTTTATGTATTGTACCATTGCATTAGTTGTTTCACTTCATGTTTGGCTTTTCCTCTATTTATTGCCTTTCAAAAGTAATCGTAGTGTGAGTTTTTTTTTGTGTATCGCTTTTCTTATCACTTGAATGAAAAATCAAACAAACGGCCGCAATATATATTTTTTGCCATCTGTCATGATACCATCTGTTTTTATCTCACTCATTTTGGCTGTTGAGCTCTAAACGGGCTGACATTTGCGTTGTTGTTGTTGTTGTTGTTCACCAACTTGTTGTGGGCCGTGGTATTTATTTCTGCTTTCGTTGTTGGATAATGGCATCCGAATGGTGTTTTCCCCTTTTGCATTTGTTTTGTTTATCTTTGCAAAAGAAAAAAGTTTAATTTGAATGTGCATTGTTGTAAAATTATTTATATTACCAACAAATTTTTCTCCAATGCATTTTCTACCATTGTTGTTGCTATTCTTCCCTATCCACTGCCAAAGTTGTGCAAAAATCCTATTTTTGAATAAAGAAAAATGGTACAACATTCCATGAACCTACTTTCCGGTTTATTATACTCGACCCAGCTTTACCACGTACCAAAATGTATATTCAAGGACAGTTGTTCTTTTTCGTTCATTTCTTTAGCTTTTGTGATTTTGTTATTTTTTGCAACTTGTTTTTTGCTTTTTATTATCTCTCATTTTGTTTGCTCTATGCAGCTTCTGCTTTGTGTTCAGACCAGTCTTATGTTTTTTTTGCTTCTCGCGACTTAATACTTTCCAAAAGTAATGGTCGCATGTGTTTTATGCTGTTGCTACTTTTGCTTTCTATTCCCCTTTTTCGTTTTCTGGTTTGATTGACGCAACAACCGTGCCTTTTACACAAATCGAATAAAAGAAGCAATGTACGTATTTCTGTATTGTATGAAGGTAGATGCGATAGTTTAGTGTTGTGTGGTTTGATTTGCTTTCTTATTCTATTATTATCAATGAGGGGAGGGAAGAAAAAGAGAAATGTTGCCCCGTACCATGCACAGTAGTTCGCAAACATGATCAAATGGTAGTAATTGGCCGTTTTGTTAGCCAGTGCACAAACCCACACCATTGTACTGTGTTTCCCTCGTATGCGAACTCGCCATCGCCAACTTTGCTGGAACAACCGGTACAGATTGCAACAGAATCAATTATCTTGAAGATGATGATGACGGCCACGATGGTTGCTACGAACTACCGAATTTCTCCCCATATGTAAGTTGCTTCATATATTGCTTCTTGATTTGGCGAATTAAACATCGCACACTGTTCCTCTTTTGATGAGTTCTTTCCCTCTTCTTTCCTATAAACTCTTTCACTCTTTCACGGGTCAACAACTAAACTTCCTTCTGTTCTTTCATCGTTCTTTACAACCTTCTTAATACTAAACGGTTTTGTGTTATAAGAAAAGGGGGTTTCTAAAAAAGAGAGGTAAGATAATGTAACAGGATTTCTCTAGCCAGCTCCAAATCTTAGGCAAATGTCTCCGTTTTGTACGCTCTTTTTCAAAAATTTCAAAACAATTTTGAATTATTTAACATATCCTTTAACATAGGGCAGATTCGACACATATTGATGTAATTGAAATGAAAGGTGTACAGATTAAAGATGAAGCCTTATGAAGATGGGCTGGCTATAGAAATCCGGTAAAACATTTTAACAATTAGTAATGAGTGAATGCATAAGGGTGTAAGTGATGGGAGAGAGGGAGTTTGTCTTCTTCTTTCATTGGATACACGGAACCGATTTCATAAAATGCAAAATGCAGTTGTTGGTGTTTTCCCCGTTTCATAAAAAAATCACAACTGGTGGTACAGGTAGTGAATGGGCGAAGGTTTAAACCGTTCGTTTCTCGTTGATGGTGAAGTACGAATGTAGCCGAACGTTATGAAAAAATTTTTCAAACTCTAATGATATGAACGTCATTAGCAATTTTTAATCAATTTAACAACATTCTGTTCGGTAGGTACCTGAAAACATTCTACCTACAAGATACGAACCATCTCTTGTTAGATGAAAAACTATTACATTCAATCTTCAATCATTATTTTTCCCAAAAGAAAACAGTTTCACCTTTTCCTCGTTATTCTCCCAGACCAACAAGTATCGTGGGAGAAATAATAATCTTACTTTCTTGCTCTCGTTACTCTTCTTTCTCTACTTTAACATTTAAAACAATAACAAAATACAAGTACATTTTAAAAAAGTAGCAGCACGATGTTCGTAGTATACAGTACTGGCAAAAGGGTGAAACAGCGTTTTTAAAAATGTAGCAACATCTAACCCCAACACTGGGGCTCTCTTACAGGCCATAGCTTACAGCTTGAACCAAGCCAAGAAAAATTTCTTCCCATTTTTCGATTGACTTTTCCTGTCTTCCCACCATGTTTGCATTTTGCAATATTGTTAATGTGAATTGATTTTTTTTCTGCTTAGGATTAATATTCACTTGCTCCCTCTGCTCACTGGACACATGCTCGTTGTTGTCCAAATTTACGCTTCATAAAATATGGCGCTCGACTCTAAAGAAGGTAGGTTCGTGGTTGTTTTTCTGTTGCCTTTTTTTTGCTCAATATGCGCTTCTGTCGTTATGCGTTTTCTGTTGCCTTTTTTTTGCTCAATATGCGCTTCTGTCTGCTGAGATTTTCTACACGCCTTGGGGTGGACATCGTCATACTGCTAGCTGAACTCAACCAAGCGCACGACACTAGTTTAAAGATGGTAAAAATAAACTGACGGCTTTTTAAAGACAAGACGCGAGGGAGATACTAGAAACGCAAATGCTTGCTACTACTAGCTTGTTAGGGACACCGGCGTAATACGAATAATCCTCAAAATACGAAAATCGCTGGGAAGTAATACAAAGGCGTTTAGCTACGTAATGCGCACGCTAAAAGAGTAATTTCGTTTGGTTTTTTGTTTTTGTCGACAGTTTGTATGTGATTGTTTCGAGTGTATGCGCGTTCGTTAAAGTTGTTTCTTTTCGTTTTTACACGTTCTAGGTTTCGATCACTCGATAGCGTGTTTATGTGTGAGTACTCCGCTGACTATACAAGAAATACTTATACTTCAAAATTGATACTGCTACCACCCACTACTGGGTGTGCGTGTTTTTAAATTTTGAAACAAAAATCGATATTATCAACGCTAACCATCCTACCACTAAAGACTCATCCTGTTCTTCTTACATCATTCGTTCGAATACACACTACTTTCTACTGTTTGCCAACGTATGTCAGCTTGCGTACAAAAACAAAACAATAAAAAGAAAAAAATAGTCCACATGCGTATGTATTTCGTATTCCAAAGTGCTTCAATTTCAAAAACAATCCACATAATAATCTTACTAAATTCTTGAATCTCTCTGCAAATATTGCCTGAAGTTGTGCTGGCTTCTTGAAGTACACATTGATAGCAAACGGAGAAAACAAAAAAATAATTCATTTCATAGTAAAAAAGGACCAAAAATATTAAATACAAAAGAATAAAGAGTAGCGATATTACGCCTTTAAAGAAAATATCAGGAATTGTGCGTGCGTACAATACAGGCTAAAGATCCTCAAGGGCATCCTCTATCCTGTTTACAATATTATTCCCATTATGTTCTTTGCTGGCCTTTATTAATTTGTGTAATATCTTGACATAATTTTCTCTACTATCCAACGAACGCACAATAACGAGTTCTTTTCACGGTAAATAGTTATTCATTCTGTAGTAGCATCAATAATTTTGTGTCAGTCAATGGCCCAAAGAAGAAATGGGTTTACCCAAAAGACGTAACTGGTAATACCTAAAGACACACTCTCTCTCTCTCTACCTCTCTCATTCTTCATCAGGTTCATAGGATCTTCCGATATTCTACAAAAAAAAAATGAAACAAGCTTTGAGGTTTGAAGAGGGAAGCATTCCAATAGAATGCGTTTTAACAAGAAAACAAAACATGCAGAAAACTACAATCTTCACGTATGCATCCCTTATTAACCGTTTCACGCCAACAATTGTGGAAAGAAATAACGCTGGAAACAACAGTCTGATTACTAGCCTCCATTTCAAAACCACAATGCGTGATATTTCCAAGTAAAACAAAAAAGCTTGACGGAAATGACGGATAGAAACGTCGGTGTCCCACCCTAGCCACTGTTGGTAGTAATGGTTAGCGTTGGCGTGGTACCGGATGTAACAACTCCAGTTCCATTAGCCGGATAGTACGGATAGTATCTTCCTGTCTCGTGAGGTCCGGTCGAAAAGATTAGACACCCGGTCTCCTCATCGCTTCGCTGCTCGGGTGATGACAGTGGAGATGGTTTCTCCACTTTCTTCTGTCCATGCTCCATGCCATTGGTACAATCGTTGGTGAACTTGCTGTTCGAAGGGTGAGCCACTACAGGGATGGTTAGTGATGGTGGCACTATCTTACCAACTGTCACCGGCAGAGACAGACTGCGGGACTTCAACGACAGGCGGCGCTGCATAAGCAGACTTTCGTTCGGTGGCGAAAGTCCAACAGGCAACCCGTCGACCATCGCAAGCTCGGCGATGACGCCCGGTCCACCACCGGTCCCGAGCCCTGCCATGGTGGTGGTCGTCACGTTACCGTTGATGATACTGTTGCCACTGTGGCTACTGGTGTTACTGCTCGAGCTGCTACTGTACACACCTTCGTCTATGTTGTCGATGGCTTCCTGTTGCTTCTCCCCGTCTTTGCGCTGAGGTATCAGATGGAACGGTGGCGGAGTGTCTTCAAGCATTGCTTCCTCGGCCTCGTCAGCTAGTTGGTGATAGTGATCGCCACCATCTGGCGTTTCACCGTTTAAATTGAGACCCTCAAATCCACCAACCATCATCGACTGGTAGCCATTGTTACGTGTTTCCCGTTTGAGGGCACTCAGAATCGTGTTCGAGTTAGAATGATAAAGCTTATATCTATTCATAGTATTTGTAGTTGGATCACAGTTAACATTACTCCTACTCTGCTGCTGCTGCGGCTGCGGCTGCTGTTGCGGTGGAGAGGCCCGCTGCATTGGAAGTGTTGATTGCGGCTGACCAGCGCTAGCGCGTCTTGCTCCGGCTGCTCCTTTCATGCTACCAGCAGTCCTTTCGGTACCGTCGACCGCATCGATCATTTGACTCTGCGAGGGACGACGCATCCCACCATTGGAAGATGGTGAAGCATAGCGTTGATTTTGGTAGTGCTGATGCTGTACCACCACCGCACGATATGGCAACGATTTTTGCTGAAGTCCACCATGACCATTTCCAGCACCGTAATGATGATTATTGTTGTAATGTGCCATACCACCACCATCCCTGCCAGTGCCGTTGTGATAGGTAAGGTTGGAACTATTGGTTTTCACTGCACCATACTGATGGTACGGATGTTGATGGTTCTGCTGTTGCTGCTGCTGATGGTGGTACTGACTTTGATGGCCACTGTTGTTGTTGCCACTGTTCATCCTTAACGGATGATGACTACTACCTCCGCTACTACTAACGTTGCTAGTATTATTATTAACATTATTGGTTCCTCCGCGATTGTACTGATGGTGATTAAAGTTATTCGGGATGCTGGTGATTTTCCCGTTGCCATAGTGTGACTGCGACGTAGTCAACATTCCGCCACTGCTATTGTATCGATAATTTTCCACCTCGTAATCGGTGGACGCATCACCGTACCGGTTACCACCATACGTCGACGATGTTGGTTGGGAACGCCAAGACGTCAACGAAGCCGACGACGAACCTTGATTAGCTTGGTGATTATTGTATGGATAATGCTGCTGCTGCTGCTGCGGTTGTCGCTGCTGCTTCATCATGCCTGGTCGGCCTTCGAAACCACCGTCAAATGATTCGTTATTATTGACGCCTCCTCGCACGATGCGTCCGTATCGAGGGGCAATGTTGCCATTGCTGTAGTTATGGTGGTGGTTATGGTTGTTGTTGTTGTGGTGGCCGCCCCCGTGTGACAAGGAGTGGTAATTGTGGTGGCCACCATTTTGCTGCCGATAAGACGACGACATCGGTGGATGCGAGTGGTGGTTGTTGTGATGATGGTGATGGTTAAAATGCGAATTGTTGTTGTGATGATGATGCTGCTGCTGGTGGTGGTGTTGCGGATGTGAGTGGTAGTGACCACCACGTCCTCCCTTATATCCCGTTCCTAATCCAGATCCACCGTACTTATAACTGTGCGAATATTGGCTGCGACTGTTATACTCGTACGTGGAAGGGCTTGATTGTTCGTTTCCACCTCGGTACCGCCAGTTCGACTCGGGAGGAATATCCCAACCATTACTGGCTCTTTTCGGGGTTTCTTTCGAACGGATGACGTTATGCGCCGGCGAGGATAGAGTGGACGATTGTGGAGAAACTTCCACTACCACCTGCTTCACCTGTTCTCCACCTTCAATCATATTGCCATGTTTTTCTTTCGTCGATTTACCAGTCAGCAAACCAACATCATCACCACCGTCGGCAATATTGTTGTTTTTTGGTGGATCAGAATTTTGCAATTCTTTGTCACTCAATTTCTTCTGCTGAGAAGCAGAATCTTCCAGTTGAACCTCGTTGCTTCCGTTGTTGTTGATGCTGCTATCATTGTGTCCATTGGGGACGGTGCTACTGGTGGCGATGGGATTGCCGTTGGCGGAACTTGCACCACTATCAATTCCGGAAGACATACTATTCACAACTGTTTCGATAGCTGCAGCTCCTACATCGGTCTTATTGATATAGTTCGCAACGTCAGCAACGGTGGTCACAATATGTACACCGCATGTCCCGGCGGCTGGTACATTGTTCTGGCATTCGATGGAAACGTTTTGGTAGTTGCCGTTGTTACATTCTCCTACCTTTTCTCCCTCCTCTACACTGCTCGTGGTCATTGGTCGCTTCTCCGCCACACCTTTTTCTTTTCGTTCCTTAAACTTCTCATCTTCATCACAGACTCCATTAGGTTCTTCGGTGCGCGTACCGAACGGTTTCACAATAGCACTCCTATCGTTTGTTACCGGCCCTTCGCTTCCTGCCTCAGCCGCCAGCATCGGTTTGGTTTCGGTAGGCATTACCGGTGCACGCTCCACGCTTCCATTGTACGAAGGTTGATAGATGTTGGGACGCTCCTTCGTCATGTAGTCGTAGCGCATGGAAAAGTGTTGCATTATGACTCGCTTGACAGCCATGGCCGATTCGGCAAAGTGGGACAACTCGAGCGCAGATTGGTTTCTAGAAGAAAAAGATGCGAACGTAAAAAAGAAGTAATTCCAAAACATGATTGCATAACGGCAGGTGCGATCGATCATCAAGCATTGCAATGTTTCTTACCGTCGTATTACACCTGGCGTCTTCAGCACCCGGCGGCGCTGCTTTTCCTTGTTCGCTTTCGAGTTGATGCCACCGACGGCACAATCCGTGTCATCGCTGATGCGAATCCACGGATGGTTCAGTACTGCCGTTGCGCTCAAACGCTTCGGTGCTTCCTTTACCAGCAGTCCCCGAATCAGATCTTTCGCCTCTTCGCTCACGTCCTGCCACTCACTGTCCGGGAAGCAATATCGTCCTTCCTGGATCGATTCAAACAGCAGTTCCTGACAGGTGCGACAGTTCTCGCCCCTATTCCAGCCACAATCCTGCTCGCAGTTGCCCGAAAATGGAGGATACCCGCACAGGAGTATGTACGTGATCACGCCGAGCGACCATAGATCGCATCGTTTGTCGTAGTAGTTCGACTCACCGACGAACAGATCGACAACTTCCGGTGCCATAAATTCGGCACTACCGACCTGTTTAGAGGGAAGAGAGAGAGAAAACGATACCAAGATAAAAGTGGAATATTAGTAACATACAAATCGAACTAAATATTGCATTCCATACTCTTGGCTAGCCAGGCTTTCTCTTAGTTGGTCAAAAGTTTATTCACCCCCACTATTTCCATTACCTACCTTTTCGCCTTCCACTTTCCTTTGAACGCTCGAAGATCAATCCTTCAAGCATTCTGACAATCACTCTTGCTTATCAACGTTCAGCAAACCCTTATCAATACGCTAAGAAAGAGGAGAGGTCAAGTTGGTAAGCGAAATGTAAATAATTCGCGCACCTCTAATGAAGGTTTGAAAGAACATGAACAAACAACCACTTCAAACGTGATCCTATTTTTTCATTGCTATCTCGATACAATGTATTCAAATGTCTCCAAAATCACGACGCAACAACACTGGTGGCCTCGTATGACACTACACCAGCGGCAGCGGGAGCTCGAGACGCAAACATGTTTGCATTTTTACTTATCTGCTTACGCGGTACTATCTCACTTAGTATTGCTAGCGAGAAAATCCAAATGGTGCTAATATTTCTGCACAATATAGAAAACAAAGAACAAATGTTTGTCGCTAAAACAACTGGAAAATGGTAGAAATACGGCCTGGCCGTTACTACCGAATAAAAAAAAACTGGAAAACGTCAGTTATGTTTAGTAAATATTATTCACACAACATAAGGAAAGTAGCAACAGTTTCTAAGCTACAGGGCATTAAAACGAGTCACTCCCAAAAGCAGTGTCATGTACGTTAAATCTTCGCATGCATGCCAGATAAAGTCGTTCGAAACGCAGCCAAACACAAATCAATTACCACCCCGTGTGCTTATCGCGATGAGGCAGCATTTTTTGGACCAAAATGGACCAATCCGTTTTATCTTGTACCCTCAAAAACGAAAAAGAAGTACTGAAGGCACAGTGCGACGTCGTGTCCAATTTTATTTAATTCACATTAACAGATCGCGTTTGGACGGAAGCAAAACCATACGTAAAAAATAAAACCACTCCTGCAGTGGGTACATGAGTGGTGGTTGAAGAAGGAGGAGTTTGGTTTATGGGACGATTGTTGACCCATAAAATTAAAATAGACAAAAATAAAATAAAAGTAAAACATCACACAAGGTAACGTTAGTCATTTCTTATCAACTAGCTGCCATCGGGAGCGCAGCGGCGTCAAGGAAAAGAAACCGACCACCACAACAGGCTCCTGGTGCAAAGGAAGGGGAAGTGCACCAGCTACGGCAACACAAAAAAGCTCTTCTCAGCGATAAGTGACTACGAAAACAACAACAGCAGCCGCCATTCTACCATATAGCCCCCGCACCTATTCTACGACTATGACTGACTGGCTTACCGGTGTTAATAGCTGCGGCGTGGCATTCGGCGACGAGATGTTGGTGGTAAACTTAATCCCGGAGCCGAGATCGAAATCGCAAATCTTGATCGGACAGAGCTTGTCCGGATAGACACACAGGATGTTCTCCGGCTTCAGGTCCCGGTGGGCGATGCCCTTCTTGTGCAGGAAGTCCAGCCCGGACGCGATCTCCTTGATGATCTGCGCCGCATCGTACTCGGAAAAGCACACGTTCTCCTGGATGCGCGTCAGCAGCGGGCCACCGTTGATCTTCTCGAACACTAGATAGAACTTTTCGTCATCCTCGAAAAACTCTAACAGCTGCAAGATGTTTGGATGCCCCTGGCAGTGGTGAAACGTTTCGACCTCTCGGAAGACGCGGCCCCGCGCGTGCCCCGGTATCTTGTCAATGATCTTCACCGCGTACTCCAGCTCGGTGTAGATGTTGATGCACGTCTGGACCGACGCATACGCACCCTCGCCCAGTACCTCGCCAGTTAGCCTGTACAGCTCTATCGGGGGAGAGAAGAGAAGAATCGATCGTCAACATACAACCAAAACGAAGGCGACCAGTATCATCGAGTATCGTCGAGTTGTGCGTAATTATGTATCACCGATCATTTAGTGTTACACTACTATCGTTCGCTTAATTACACACATCATCAAAAGAGGGTTTGCTAGAATATATGTGTATGTGCTAGTGGGATGATAGATGCACGCAACTAAAAGGAATCCAATCAACCTGCTGGCTGACCGTGAGGGGTGGTTGGCCGGTTAGTAGGGCAATGCGTTTTGCGAATAAACTACAAACAACTGACACAAACAAAAACACACATGCACACAACACGTACGATAATACCGGCCCTTCTCACCAACAGGCGCCCCACCATCCCCGAGGGCAGAGACAAAAAATAGAGTTCGCCCATTGCGAAAGAACTCTTCTCAGCTTGGTACAGCGCTAAGGTGGTGCGTGTGTGCCGATTCTATAAATCCGATCTTTTAAAAATGATGCACCCGCCGTATCATTGACGCGTGGTAGGAGTAACGTTTAACGGTAATTGTGCATCGACGCATGCAGGTGTCGGGTGGCTTGTTTTGTTGGTAGGTGGGTGGGTAGGTAGATGGGCCTGAAGCCATACGTTCAAATACGGTGGCTTCATTTACCTTGAAAACATGACGACTGCATCGACGAACTGGCGCGTTTCTTTCGGCGCCGCTTGCGCTTCATCTCCTCCTTGTGCCGGTTGAAGTCGGCCTGCCGTTCGGCTTCGGATAGCATGCGTGCCTCGGTCGACTCGTTGCCCGATACCTCCTCGCTGCTGTACCGAGCGACATCGGTTTTGCGGGACGGATCTACAAAAGAACGTACGAGAATGTAAGGTTAATTATGTTGAACTTTGCACACTTATCGATCATTCCTTGAGGACATCATTTGAAATAAAGCGTTTGACATTATTGAGAAATTATTACAGCAGCCATTCGATCGCGAGAGTTCCACAATTTATGCACTTACGTTGTGGGACCTTATTAATCGTCAGAATTCTTACAGCACAACGAATAATCTGCCGTGTTTATCGCCGATTGATGAGCACCAGACTTTGTATGACCGGAGCATGCAATTTTCTTACGAAATTTGCTATAAAGGCAAATCATATATAGTTAGGGAAAAATATATGAATTGGAATGCTTCCGAACTTGCATCATTCCTGCCACCAATCTCCCAATAACAGTAATTATTTTCCTTCTGCTCTAGCAAGTCTACCATGTTTAATAATCACCGCCATTCATACTTTCGTCCCACCAAATTAGCTCGAATACTTTGTAATAAAAAAAACTTCCCTTAAAGGTGTCATCGTCCGCAATTGCACATCCCACTCAAATCGGGACTGAAAACTGTTTCTTTTTCCGGATTTGATTACTCATTTGCAGAGAAACAAGGAAAACAACGATCGCGATGAACGCGAAGATCACGATGACGATGATGAAACAAAAACACACGCGGTACTGTACTACGTAGCAGGGCGTTATGGATGATTATGAGGAAAATTCATCCCTGATCGTCCGTCACCGGCAAAGAAGAAAGTTGCCACTTCCTTTCCGGATTCTCTTTTGTTCCCCACCACACCCAAAATCGCCTACCCCGAGGCACATTGGTTCATTTGACCGGTGGGGATGGGGATGTCTACGATCAACAAGGAAGATATATCGGTCGAGTTATTTATGCACCGTTGGTGTTGTCTTCTCGACGCTCCCTTGTGCGCTGCAAACCGGCGACAACAACAACAACAACAACAGCCCAAACGTGCTACAAATATATTTGGCCACATCAACACATAGCAGCAGCTTCTCTTCTGCACATTCCCACCCACAATAGCAGGGGACTATTTGATCCGTGGGGACACGTTGAAGATTACTAGAAGTTATTGGCGAGAGAAGACGTCATTTCTGTGATTGTGTTTATTTTGGTTTTGTTTTTTTTTTATGTTTTCCTTACTCTGGTCGACAATTTTTACCTCACGCGTTATCTCTGCCCGCAAACAACAACCTTCCCCTTCGTAATGGGCGCAACATGTTGTCGAAGGTCATCTTGTTAGGATTCGGTGTGTTTTTTTTTTAATTTTCGGGCGGAACCGACTAATAAAAAGTGCACCAACGTGCTTCTCCTAGCGATATGGGGAAACGAACTTCTGTCGAATGGCAATGATTGGCACAATCGGCAGTCACTGATATAGTTTCAAACGATAGCAATAGAAGGAACTGAACTGTGACTTGAACAGCCAAATGTAGAAATTAACGTTAAAGTTTATTTTTGTTTTTCATAGTAACGGCCAGATATTACTGATAAGAATGCAATTCAATGCAACTTGCTCAGTTTATAGGTGATACTTTTTATTAGATGTACAGTAGAGCACTATAATTTGAAACAGAACTAAATCTATAATCGCAATTTCCTTTTACTTTCACAATAAATATTACACTGCATTGGTCGAAGGACGTATTAACCGATATCGAGCTCCATCGGAACCAAAGGAAAATGTTTTGTGTGAGGGTCTCTAAATGTGAATTACACATTCAGGACACAGTACCTCGAAAAAAGATGTACCCAAGAAGGTTTCATTTTTGGGTGGATAAATTCGTGTATCGACAAGGATCCAAGTAACCATCATTTTGTATTTATTTCACCTTCAAGCAAGACAACGTCATCATTGGTCATGCTTACTAATTGGAAAGAGATTGAAATGGCCCATTCAAAATAAGCATAAAACGCCCTAGCTGCAACCATGTGTCCGTCCTGTTTCTGTCGTTCACATATTTACCGGCACGCCGGTTTCGATTCGACAAGAAAATAGATACGCAAAAACATGACATTCAATCCCCTTCCGCCGGGGTGGAGAAGCCGCCAATGGAAAGCGCACAGGGCAGCGCCGACGGGAATATGCAGCAACAACAATGTATGCACATTTGTGTAAGAAAAAGAAATCAACGCATCAAGCAAGGCAGGTTCAATAATTATTAAACATTGGTTCTTAATCGCGCTCTCTCTCTCTCTCTTTCTTTGCCAACATTGCGGCCGCCATTCGGTGGCCGCATGCTGACTAGATAAAGGCAGGGAAACATCGTGCAAAACCTATTGCGTGTTAAATTTGGCGATTCGACGTTGATGAGATTCGAACGGGTCGCACACCATCTCAACCGCATCACACCACTAAAACGGACGGAGCCCCATGTGTTTTCACGCAAACGCGACGACGCGCTGGTATGCGTGCGGTAAAGACGTGCAGCGAACCGCCGTGGGGTCTCCGCGACTGTGTTTCAGTGTGTGCTGCCTTTTTGTGTGTTTATAAACTCGCGCATCAACTCTACCAGCCACATCGGGCGACCGTTTGCCATTCACCGGATCAAACCATATCTACGCTTCACCCTTCCTAATGCCCCTTTCCCCCAACCGCTTCCCATCGGCATACCGTTTTGTACTTCTTCATTACAAAAACAACCACCCCGTGGGCAAGGGGACGGATGTACGCGAACACAGGGCGAACACGTAAGGGTAAAACAGCAGCAGCTGCTTCATCGTTGTGTGCGTTTCTCGCGCGATCATACGTACAGAAACACATACACCACTCCGAGTCTGTTGACGTTGACTACGCACCCGTCATCTACAACGCGGCAGCACCTTATATTAGTGCGCACACACTTGCAAACCCTGGCAGATATATTGTATGTGTATATACTCACACACACATAAGCAAGCACGAGTTCGTGGGCAGAGAAGCGTGTGAAACGTGCGGAAGTGGTGGTCATGGTGAATGGAAAGGCGAGTATTAGAGGAAGATGGAAGAAGAGCGAAATAGTGCAGGCGAAAGAGAGACCGTGCGAGAAAAACAGGCCACAATACCGAATACAAAAATGCATACGTGCGCACCGAAACGCAATTCTATCCAACGGTTTAAAAGTTGAAAATTTTTTTCCTACCATGGTTTCAATTCTTCCTTCTAAGGTAAAAAATATCCTTTTACTGGCTGACGCGGAGGATTTTAGAGTTAGGGTTGTGAAAAACATACATATTTGTTGTGGGTCACAGGCCCGCTAATGTGTGTGCAATAAATGTGCGCTTGTGTCCCCCCTCCCCTCAGGATGATGCGGATGCACAAACACCATTTTTCAGACACACATTTACACACAGCCTCCTTCGATGTGGACTCGCTACTGAACCGACGATGTTGATGACGACGACGATTAAAAAGATTCAGTCTATTAATAAATCATAGATTCAAAGCGACTTCTTTCGATCCCCAGAATGACAAGAGAATATTAAAGAAAAAACTATCTAAAAGCTAAACTAGTCTGGTGTCTACTTTCTTTACAACAAGTCTATTCTTTTCCGCTGAATATGAAGCTAGGTGAAAACCTGTCCCCGTTTCTGGCTCTTTTTCCGTGAGCCCCAACACTACTCCTCGTTTCAGCTGTAATGTAATGTTTCTGGTGTGTGGCTAACAGCATATTGATGAGAATATTACTTGTGAGATTATCTGCATAAATTAAAGATACATTCTTTGTAGCAATCTTGACAACAATGAAGGAGCCCATTTTGCTTACGAGTTTGCATGTGATGTTCCCAAAGCGGCCTTTCTTCAGCCCTGTAACCCTCTGAGGCCAACGGGCTTGCGGCATGGAGTCATTCGTGAATGAGCGAGTGATGAAAATATATTCCAGAATGTCGTTCGAAAGTCGAATACAAATCAAGTGGCCAGAAAGCAGCAGGGACCCCCGCTGCCTCATGTCTTGTGGTGTGGTGCTGCCGTAAAAAACATGTTCTTTCCGCTCCACAGCTCGCTGAGCAGTTGGCCGTGAGCTGGTGTGTGTGAACGCCATCTCATCGGCGTACACACTTTGATATGCCTACTCTTCTTTCTTCCCAAGCAAGCCCGATCTGTGTTTGTGATCTCTGACGCACACTGGTCCTCGTTCTATCTCCTTCTCTCTCTTGCACCTTTCCCTTGCAGCAGCCCACTAACGTTTCACTAAAATGAAGTCAACGTCTAAACAAGCGGATCACCCCGGTTATGTAGTGAACGAATGTATGCACATCGTGTCCTTGCTCCTTTGGACACTCTGTTTTCATCCTTGCCGGGTGTTCCGTGTTGTCGTCTTGCCAGCACCAAAAATGCCGGTAGCACCTGCGTACTGCGCATCGTCGTGTTTTTGCTCCTTCGCCATCGACCACCAGAGCGTAGAGGTGGTGGTGCTGACGAAGGAGAGGAGCGGTTACAGCGTTCAGCCAGTCACGTAGCCCTACGAAATATAAAAACACACACTTACCGGAATTCACGTCGCTACTCTCCTCCACAATGCGTTCTACCATGGTTCTGCCTGGGTTGCTTCTGATTCTTCTACAGCTGCTACTATCTCGGTCGTGCCGGAAATCGTCGTTGGCACAAGACGCTGGCGGTTTGGCCGAATCTGCGACGCAACTGTGCAGACCGCTGCTGCCGGGATGTTTGTCGACGGGCGCTCCACTATATCACGCACTGATGCCACCTCGGAACCGTCGATGCTAACCGACGAGGATCGAGGCTGCTGCTACTGCACGGATGATGTGGTTGTACAGTTTGCCGAGGAAGGAAACGGTTCGACAAAATCGACTACCGTCGAATCAGGCAAGCATAAATAGCCAATTTTATCAACGCACGTACGCACACATGTACGCGACCGTGCTGCTGCTGCTCTACGAGATGGCGACGCACGCTGGATGGCAAAAGGCTCTGGCTGCTATAGTCACCAACCCAGATAAGTAGGGGACAACAACGGGGCTGCAGTCAGGGTGAAAACGTGAATGGCGCACTGTCTGGTATCGATGGACCACTTCCACCGGTTCCGGATAGGCACACCACACACAGAGAGAAAGATACACACACACACACGCACGCACGCAGAAACACGGTACTATCCCGAATAAGCGAAAATGCTGCGCAACGCGGCTGGTGAATATTTTTCACTCAGAAACGGGATTTTAACGTTGGCGCCGAGGGAGTACGGTGATGAAAATGGTGTTTCAAATAAACACTGAACAGCGGACACACTGGCCGATTTTGCTCTTCTCTGACTAGCTAGCTACCCATCACGATCCATCACTTACAAAAGCAAAACCAAAACAAAGCTAGGCAGCTCTGTTTCCGCTGAAAGGAAACGTACGATGGCAGTCGCTCATTTGACAGCTGTGAAAAATGATGCACTATGGACCCAATACCGTTAATACGTGGACAAAACTTTCAACTCACTTATTCTGAGTGAGTCTTTCCACTCACTTTTGAGCGATGAGATCGCAAATAAACATCTTTGTTTTATCTGCACCACACCAAACAGGTTCACATAGAGTTTAATATTAATTATTTTACTCCATTGCATTGAGATTCATTTTTGAAGAGTATTAAATAAAATTTAGGATAAATCTTACCTATAGCAAATAAACGTGCCGCAATTATTTTTCTCAAGCTATGAAAGCGGTCGTCAAGGCATGGCGAATGTACCCAAAGTACGGTCCGCCTTTGAAACAGCCTTTGAAAAGATACTGATCAACCCAAGCAAGCGCGTCGAGTGAGTCAGAACATACTGCATATGTTGTTGTTGGTAGGTTTTAGAGAGGCTTTGGCTTACTTAGAAGTTCTTTCGCCTCTCAAACATACTGCATAATCTGGTGGAACTGTTAAAGCTAGAATGTACGGTCATGTGCTGTCCACTCCAATGCTTGCTTCTACACAAAAAACAATGGTAAAACGAAGTGCTATTAAAGAATGTTATTGAGGAGAATGCATAACTAGATGGAGACAGAGACCAGATGCATAATTAAAACTTTGGTCGTGCGTCGAGTGACAAGTGAGAATTTGTGTGAGTGAGTGTGTGTTGAGTGAGTGTGGACAAAAAAGTTAATGCCCACGATCCCTGCAATACACTGCGAAGTGGTCCCAGTGTTTGACATTTGTTTTAAATGAGCTTGACGTTTATCTTCCGCGCAGAAACTAAACTATTGCTTTCGTAAACATTGGCGCACGGTATCACATATTAACACCATTTTTATACGCAGTTTTCTCTTTTTAATATAGTTTAGTGTTATCAAACAAAACCAACAGGTTGGTTATACGTTGGAGCATACCATCAAAACATTTGCACGAACAAATATTACTCATTTCGCTTGCATATCGCATTTTTTGCTCCGTGTTCATTCACCTAAAAGTCTTGAAACCGTGTTTTATATTTACAACCAGTCATGATAAAGCAACCGATCCTTGCCGAACTTCAGTACTTTGTGAAAAGTGTATCCCTACTTTACAAGGGAGTTCCGCTGAAGGATACGGGTGCGCTAGTGAAAAGCGCCTTACACCTATTGGAGGATCTTCCCTCGACGAGAGATGCGGTGTTTGACTATTTTACGCTTGTGTTCAATAATGCCGTCAAAGTGTACATGCTCAGTGCTGAGGTAGGGCTTTTGACTTTACCTTCAAAGACAACCGATTTACCTTGTTTTTGTTTTAGAAAAACTTACCCGATCCATCGGTAGACGATGAAGCTGTGCAGGAAATACATGAAGCCCTCGAGCGATTGGTCACGGTGGGGCCAACGGCATGGTGTCCCTTGATATCGTCCTGGTGCTTTAAGCTGCTCGGGGAAGTTTGTAAAAAACACTCCCGTCGTCGACCGCCCGACATTCGTGGAGCTTGCAATCTTTGGCTGGGATGTAATGCAATTCGCTACCTGCTCAGCCTTAGTGCACTGTGTTTCGAGAAGCTCAACCCTAGAGAAGTGGACGAGTGCATCAACGAGCTGCTAACTATCTACAGCACGCATACACCATTTTTCGATTGGGTGGTAGCAAGACTTGGCGGTTGCTTTCCACTCAAGATAATCTCCAACATGCTCACGATGGGGGTATCCCGCTTCACTGGTGACTTTGATCAGCCTTCCGAGTCAGAAGTAGAAGTACTGAGCTATCTCGGACTAGCACATGAACAGGATTTACGCACGGCTCTGAAAACAACGCTAAAAAACGTGAATACACCCAAGCAACCAGTACCATATTTGCTGATGTTAGGAAAAGCTTCTGATACTATATCACAAGCGCTTGTGGCCGTATTTCTTGAACTGCGTAAGCATACCGATTGCATTTCTTCTATATTGTATTATTTCCTAATGATTTTAGTTTTACTGGTTCGTTTCTAGATGAAGAAAATAGTTTGCATTCTCTTAAGGTACAGCCCAAAAACTGGCCCTCGAATATCAGTCTTCCGTACGTACTGCATACAGTAGCTGGACTGTTGATTAAGATGAAAAAACATGCCATCCAGGTGACGTTGATTCTTGCAAAAATGTCCACTCAGCATAGCTGGTGCCAAGAGCTGCTAGAAATCATGTTTATCGAGTTGGAAGCGCTCGTGTTGGATAAAAACACTGCTGCCTTGCTAGATGACATCATACGAGAGGGTGTTCGAGAAATGCTCTGGAGCAGCTGCACTTCCGACGTTCTGTACTTGCAGCAAGTGGCAGTACGATTAATTTTACTGGCCAGCTTCAAGTCAAACTCCATATTTCATCAATCGATCGTTTATCTTCTTTCGGCGAGCGATCCTGCATTGACTTCCAGCTCTAAGCCACACCTAAACGCGCTCGTAAGAGTGCTGAGTGGTCCGCACGGCACTGCGGATGTACCCAAAGTACGGCCAGCCTTCGAAACAGCCTTTGAAAAGATACTGATCAACCCAAACAAGCGCGTCGAGTGTTGGAACATACTGCATAATATGGTGGAACTGTTAAAGCTAGAACGTACGGCCATTCTTGGTAGCACATTGCGGAAAGTAAACTGCACGAGCATTGTGCACGAGCTTCTCGATCGTGTGCTGAAGATTTGGGATATTTTCTTGAGTCACGAAAGGCAGGACAGCACAAGAAGCGCTGCAGCCAAAAACAGGGAACAACAGGAGAACGGCAAAGCCCCGCTGGTCAACGAACCGGGTAAAAGAGCGAAAAACGAACCATCTTTCCCGGAACCTATGGACACAGACACAAGCGAGAATGGAAGTAGTACGATCACATTCAAGGACCTCATCCACGAAACAGTACGACTGATCGAATGTTTGGATCTTGGTAAAAGCGTCACAATTGGAACGGCACAAACGCTGAAGCTTTCGCAGCTGTTGGTGAAATATTTCTTCTACTGCCTTAAACTCTCCTCCGGTGGCACCAATATACCACTCGGTGCTGTGCCGGAATCGCTCGACGAGTCGCTCAACCGAGTGTACACATTACTTTCGAAACACTGTGGCCACCGGAAAGCCGCCCGTACTGCGGCCCTCCGCGAGCTTCTCGAGGGAGCACTGTTTATGCATGGCGATCTGTTCGGTTCGCAGGCCGACTCACAAGCGTACAGCTTCGACAAACCGGATGATTTGCTCATACAGCTCAATCAGAAGCAGGGCATTGCACTCAACGCTTCCCGAGCAACGGTGCTGCATGCGGGCATCATCGGTCAGGGACCAAAAATACCGAGCAAAAAGGCAGTTGGGCCTGGGTCCGAAATGCAGAATCACTTGCTGAATGCGATCGTAGCCTGCTGTCAAGACGTGAACGATCATCAGGCTACGATCGATGGTTTTAGCTACGTATCACTATTGTTGGTGGAGATGGTTTCCCCGGACGTCATGTACAACGGACTACCGTGGCCGGAGGAGGATTTTATACGAGTAACAATGGAGCGAGATCTACAGATTCGGCGCACTTTTCACCAGTCACCGATCCTCTGGTCCATCTTAGGGCTTGTAGCATGCTATCGGCCATCCCTTTGTTACTGCTCGGTGTTGCTGCGTGCACTATGCGCTTCCGCCCTACAGCAATGGCGTTCCAAGACGGCCGAAACACTCAATGGTCAGAAGACAGACTTGATGTACATGACAACAAAGCTGCTTGAGCTAATGGCACTGGCCCAGTTGTTACCGCCACCGCTTAGCTACCTGCACATTGTGCTGGAGTACTTTGATGGACCGGAGGTAAGAAAGAATCCTGCAGACAGTGAACAGTTATCTGATGTCTTTTCACTTAACGATTTCATATTTTGTAGATCGCTTACGTACTAAAGGAATGCGTGTGGAATTACATGAAAGATCACGTCCCCTCGCCGGTACTGTTTGTATGCGATCCGACCGGTTTTCATTGGCGTGATCCGCTTACCTCCAGACCACCGCTGCAGTACACCAATCCTCTCCGCAATACCATGCAAAAGAAACTGACTAAAGTGGGTCATTTGTATCATCAGATGTTCGTGGGACCGGAACTTCGCAATCCTAGTGCCAGTGGCGGTAGCGGCCAGCCAGCACAACAACAATTGCAGCAGCCACTATCGCAGGGATACATAACGGATCAGGAACCAAAGGCTGGACCTAGCACTAGCTTCGGCAGACATCCAGGGCTAGGACCAGGGCAAGATTCTCTGTAGCGAGAGTATTCTTACGTGAGCCGGTGTCCCAAACAGCAAAGATGAAAAAGTACAATTAAATCGGAATCGAATTAATACTTAGTTCCGTTGTGTATATTTTAATGACTTTTATGCTTTCTCGTACCGATTCATGAGGCAATTTTTAAAATATAGATCAAGAGTTTCTTCTAGCAGCTTAGCTCGCCATCTTGTCGCAGTCTGAGTAGGTCCTGTGATTGCTTATTGTAGCCAACTTAGTGCACCTGCATGTATTACAAGAGCTTCTCGAACTGCTCCCTAAACGCTTTGACAGCTTCTTCCAACCTCTGGTTTTTCTGCTCTAACGCGCACTTTTGATCGATGAGCAGCTGTAGTAGACGCATTACGGTCAGCCCTTCCATTTCGCCATCCGGATGGCCACCCTGCATGATTCCGGATGGCGGACTCACGTGCTTCTTCATCATTTCGCACATCGCCTCATGCAGTCGTTTAATATTATTCAGTTTTTCCTTGCACCATCCCTCATTGGTGGCCAGTTCGGTGCATGCCAGTTTAATGCTCTTCAGTTGAGAACAAATGTTAAATTGTTCTAGCGGACGTATTTTCCTGCCGCAGTTCGCATCCATCTAGGGCGTGTGAGATTTGTTGGGGACAATGATTTAAAAAGTATGATATTGTTAGGTGTAACACAATTTAAATTGCTTTTCTTGGCTAGATCGGATGATTTCCCAGTTCGACTGCTGCGACGCTTTAACTTGTAGAAAGACTTTTGGTATTTAAAAAACGGCCGGCTAACTAGATGAAGTAAACCAACCCAACGTACGGGATCGAAACGATTGTAAACACTGGTCTGACACACTAACGATTGATTTTATTTTCAAGACATTTTTTAATGTGTGTTTTTTAAATGATAATTTATAAAAATTACATCATTTTCTATCCGTGTTATGTGTGTCTGTGATCTCTTCACGTTTTGTATTTGTGTGTGTGTGTGTGAATGTGTGGTTCTTAATTAGGCTTAGGCATAACAAATTGGTTGCACAAAACGCACTAATTCCGGATCCGTCCTGTTCCTCTTAACCAGCGAACTAAATTAAGAATAAGTGGCTTTTAGCTGTATTGCAAAGAATCCGTGTGGTGTGGCGCTTTACAATATGCTATATACTACACAGCACCTGGACTCTGCTGCTGCATGCCAGGAAGACCGCAAAACGTTTTTAGCGCCTGGGTGATTAAGTAAGTAATATTCTTAACAGTGAACCGCTCTTGCTGGTGAAAACGTTTGCTACCGACCCCTGCGGGGGTATACTATATTTATAAAGCCTTCGGAGGCGCAATCGGCACGTATGCTTAACGAGTTGTTGGTTTTTTATCTTTTGTTTTTTGTTTAATTATGGCAAGGAAGACTTTTATGCAATACAATGCTGCAATATATTGTGTGCGGTTACCAAAATGCATCACTTTTCATCATCGATTCACATCTGCATAAATAACTACAACAAACTAGTTTTCAATTTTCTCTTTTAACCTGTTTCTCTTTTTATCTGCCTTCTCATATGGATTTTTTACACAATAGCACATTTTTGTTGTAGATGTGGTCGTCACTGCTGTCGCTACCGATGAAATGATTGCAAATTGGTGTATACCCAAAATTATTTCATAGTGACTAGGAAACGTAAACCGCGGATCGTCCCTACTACATTGTGGTAATAGTTCGGAGCATACAACATCGCGAACATTACAACTCATTGTTTATAGTTGCTTTCTACAGACGACTTTGCTGGGAGCTGCGATGTGCTACTACATCATCACAAATTGGTAGATGGGAACGGAGATCGGATTGCACACACACCAATAGTAGAGCCTCCACTGCAGAGACACCATTGTAGTGCTCCTTTCTCTATATACAGCAATGAAAAACGTGTGAGCGAGCAGTCGGTGTACAGCTTTACAGCTAAAGTTTGCGAAACAGTGGATGGCTGAATCACTTTGGTTATGCTATGAAAAAAAAACGAAACGAAAGGAAAACCTAATGCAGCTTAAGGTAATGACACACATGACTCCTTGCGATGTGTTTCTGTACGACTAATGGGTAAGGGTCTCCGCCTTTAGGCTCCGAGAAAGATATTAAAACAGACTGATAAAATTACATACCTTTTCAATTCTAACCTACTACACAGTTAGAAACATCATGTAAAGATGGAGAGATTGGTTTTGCAATAGAAATCAAAAGTACACTAACTATACTACTCGTGATTGCATTACAAAAAAGTTTTGAAAAGCTTCTCAGACTGAATCAATACCTACGACGCTGAGTTCTGTCACACATGTTGCACGTGGTTGCGGCACAAGAGAGTGCCTAGCGAAACCTGAGTTTAAATAGTTCCTTGCAAACGCGTTCAATCTGCAGTCTGCAGCTCCTTTCAATCTGAGTTGTGCCGTCCTTTACTATGCAGATGCCAACGGCTTAACAAAGTAAAATTTAGTAATGCTACAAACAGAATGAACAAAAACACATGTACACTTCACCATCACCACCACACCTATATACCGATCCTCGCACCGACTTCAAGACTGTCGGCAGTGGGGCCACTTGCGCCACGAAATACACGAGACTGTTTTTCGGGAGCGTCGTTTGCTGCCGCTACTACTGTTGGCCGCCGTGGCCGGACAGCTGGTACCGATCATGTGTTTGATGCTTGGTTTTGGCGACAGGGAGAAGCTGCGCGACGGTCGTTTCTCTACCGTCGATCGACCGTCACCACTGTTCTGCTGCTGATTGTAGGCACGTCGCATTACCGCTTCGCTACCCTGATCGTCGGAGTGAAATGAGAGGGAATCCATCATCGGTGCGGCTAAGTAGGCGCGATCGTACAGACCTCCCTCCGCATAGGAATCGTGTTGTAGCCGCGCCATTTCTGTGCAGGGAAAAAATAAAGGAACACGAGAGCGTTAAAACTCTATCGAACAATACCGACAGATAACAGAACTACCATTTATATCGTGCTCTGTGTAGTACGGCATGTCACGATCATTTCCATAGTGATGAGCTATGAGGTAAGGCAGCACGGTGGAACATCTATTCCAATCGCCTTTTAACGGTGGTATCGGTACGAGTGGGCTGGTCGCATCCGGTGCAAACTGGAACCATCTAAAAAAAAATATGAGGTAGAAAATTAGAAATCTAATCGCTGAGAATTTCGGAAAGCCTCATACTCATGGTGTCGAATCTGCTGCAGTGTGAAGCGCCTGCGGGGATCCGCCTGCAGTATATTGACGAGCAAATCGGCCAGCCGCGGCTCTAACCATTCCGGCGGATTCCATTCACATTTACCTATGTTCTCTAACAGTTTATAAATATTATCACCTTCGAACGGATACAATCCGGTAGTTATATTATACCTGCAGGGTGAATGACAAGTAGTATGATTAGTTAAGAAAGAGAAACTCGAAATTGTTGCTTTCCTGATATACTCACAGTGTAACGCCCGTGCTCCATATATCTACTTTAAATCCTGAGAATACCTCGTGTCCATTTGCAATTTCTGGCGGCTGGAAGGCGGGCGAACCTTGCCCGGTCGTACACTCATCCGTCGGAGCGAAAGTGTCCAGTGCCTGCGGAGCGACAAAAATAAAAAAAAAAAAACTTAATCAAATCTTGTGTCCCACTATGTGGGGGATCAGCATACCTCTGCCACACCAAAGTCGGAAATTTTTAAGGTGTGGTCCAACGTTAGTAACAGATTGCCCGGCTTAATGTCCTTGTGTATGATGCCCCGGCCATGCAGATACTCCAGCCCGTCCAGCAACTGGACAAAGTAATCGTGCGCTTGGTGTATCGGTAACCGCTTTTCCGGCACCGAGTCCAGCATCTCCTGCAGTCCCCCGACGCAATACTCCATGATGAGATACATCTTCTGCTTCTGCTCGTTGTACAGCACGTCCAGCAGCTCGATCACGTTGCGGTGCTGCAGCTTCCGCAGCAGCTTGATCTCGCTCCGCACATTCTGCTCGCCATTTGGAATGCGTCGTAGTTTGCGTTTTGTGAGAATCTGCCAGAAAAAATCCAACCGTAGTAGCATGAACAGGCAGTGGTTTAGTAAACAGAAACAAGTAACCTTGTGAAGGTAGCGTGCGATCGATCCATACAAACCATTCTAGCATTGCGCTATCGAAAAGAAAGAAATCGATTGGCTGTTACGACTTACCTTCACTGCCCGTCGACTAAGCGTTTCGGAATCGAGCACTTCCTTCACCTTGCCGTAGCTTCCCTCGCCAAGCACGTCACCCATCACGTACTTGCCGACGAGTTTACACTTTTTCTTCTTCTCCTGGTAGATGATGTCCGAGCTATCCACCCGGTTAAAGACCGTGCCGGTTGGGTCGAGCGATTCGAGCGGCAGATCCAACCGCTCCAACTCGTCATCGTCGTTAATCCATTCCACCACCGACTGGCTGTTGCACGTCTTGTACACCTCCTCCAGATCATCGTCCGGGCTATCGGAGGGATGCAATCGTCCTTCGGCGGACGGTGGATCATCGCTGGCAAACGCATACCGATCCTGACCGTGTGCGTTTTGCTCCTCTTCCTCGTCCCCGTTGCCGTGAGCATTCACGCACGATCCGTTGTTGTTGTGAGTTGCTTTCGTCGGTTTACTACGGTAGCTACCATCGTTTGAGTACCGTATTTCTGCGGATAAGCTGCTGTTCATTGCTTTCACCGTGGTTCAGGAGCAAAGTAATGACGACGGTTGCGAGACGGTTGGAATCAAAGGGAAGGTGCTTTCAACGTAATACTTGCTAATCTTCCGCTCTGCGTATGTGTGCGTTCGTGTTTTCGTGTACTCTGTTGGTACGGTGCTGTTGTGCTGATGAGGCAAAATGACGACGGGTGGAAGCGTAGGGGACGTAGGTGTTGTAAGGTAGGGGTGTCGTGCAGAGAGGAAGGATGTTAGTAAAGATCGCCTAACCAGTCACATCCAATGCACGCTCGGCCAACCGAAAAAGGATCGGCTGTGCGATGGGGCGCGCAATCGGTGCGACGAGCTGTCGTCGTAAGACAAATCATCAAGAACGGGTAAGCACGGGCGGCCGTTGTTCGCGCCCTCTCCGCTGCCACAGGCGGCACACGACACACCACAGTGAGAATCTTCTAGCCCTGCCCGCGACGGTGGTGTAACACAACCACCTCGTAGGGAATGTGTCCTTGCCGCGATGCTGGGTCACCACACACATACAACACGCTCGCTCCCTCGCTAGCCACTCATGTTCGGCCCGCTGTTCCCCAAGGTTTTACGATCCGCCGCCCTTCCTGCTGTCGGAAGCATGCACACGAAGACTTCCCGTTGCACCAGGTTCGGATGTTGCCAGACGAAGAAGGAGCTAGAAAACGTGCAAATTTGATTCGCCTTTTGTTATTTTGTTTCGCTAAAAACTAATCACAACTAATTGACGTTTAGGGTTTTTGTTGTGTTTGACATATGATCTAAGGGGGAGGGAACAATCACCGACAACTGCGAAAAGGTATATCATTTTATCGTCGGTTTGAGTAATCGACTAGGACTCTATAGATGCAGAGAAAAATTGTTTGAATGCCCCTTCGGGAACCACGAAGTACATTTTTTAATAGAAAATCACTATGGCGCAAGCAGGAAGCTAGTACGTACTTAGTATAAATAGTTTCCAATCGAGTTCAGTAACAAATTCAAAAGTTAATTTAGTATCCACTTTATTTCAATCCTTCCAAAGAAGAGATATTTTTAGCCTGTTCCTTGGGAAACTGCAAACCAGGACAAAAGAAAAAAATGTGTCAATCTGAGCAATGACGTTTAAGTACGAGAGAGACGGCACGACACTACACGAGTGAGACAGCTATCTGTCGCCTGCTGTAAACGATTTGTGAAACGTTTTGTGCATAATAAAGTTGGTCATCGTCATCGCTCAATCGTAATTGTAAAAAAACAGCTGCTCGCAGCATCCGATTGTTTACACTGTTCAAAAAACTCGAAAAATCCAATGCACTGAATAGAATGTGCATCCACCATATCGGAACAGTCTCCAGTCTGCTGCAAGACACGTACACGCCTGGAAATTAGAGTTTATTTTCTACGGCACCAACGCCAGAACGCACGCAACTTTGTGAGAGTGGAAGGTATTGTTGTGTGCCCAAGAATCGTAGGTTTCCATTGGGGTTGACAAACGGGAGAAAAGAAAGTTACCAAAAACAGCGCCCGCTTATACCGCCAGTGACCAACTTTCTCTTGAACGTAGCAGCGGACCATCAACAACAGTGCATAGTGATCAACCGGGTCTCCAATCATGTGCGAATCGTAAACAAACAACGTTTGCGGTTTCTCTACAAAATAATCGTCCTCTTCTTAATCTGTACTTATTGCAATGTGCAAAGTGAACTCGGCGATCGTTTTGATGGAACAAGAGCCTTTCCGACCGCTCCACTAATTCCCCCTCTCTCTCTCGCTCTCTCTCTTAGCCAAGAACTGGTCAATCAAGCGGCCGTTGTATCCGCGCTGTTTACTGCTTATGGCTGCTGTTGCCGAAAACACCCAAAACAACTGCCGTCATACGGCCACTGTCACAGCCAACTGCACCTTCAAGTCGCAGAGGACGTTCTTCTGTAAGCGCCAACAGGCATCGAAAGAAAGTCAATTGGGAAGCACTAGCTGGAACGCTGGATCCGAAGAAAGGATAGTGTGGTGAGGCATAGGCCCGAGGGAGAGATTATTACGATGGACAGTCCAAAAGACACAGAGGACGAAGAGTGCGTCCATCCGCGAGTCATCATTCACATCGATATGGACTACTATTACGCGCAAGTAGAGGAAGTATTGAATCCTTCCCTAAAGGATAAGCCGTTCGCGGTGAAGCAACGCTTTTGCGTAGTGACCTCGAACTATATCGCGCGCCAGCAGGGCATCAAGAAGCTGCAACCAGTGAAGGAAGCGCTCGCCATCTGTCCCGAACTTGTGCTTATCAACGGGGAAGATATTACCAAGTACAAGGAAATGTCGGTACGAATTAACGAAATCATGCACCGATTTACGCCGCACGTGGAAAAGCTCGGACTGGATGAAAACTATCTCGACGTGACCGAGCTCGTAGCGGAACGGCTCGAACAGTTGGAAGCAAGAGGGGACAGTGCAGAGCTCGAGAAGCTAAACTTTGTCAGCGGCCTGATACACCCGCTGCCGGAGCGAACCGATGCGCCGGACTCGGCGGTTCCGTTTCGCGAGACGGATCGCGACATTTTCCGACGCTGCTGTTGTTGCGGCTGTGATCGGCGACTGATACTGGCGACGCACCTGGCCCAGGAGATACGGGACAGCATCTACAAGGAGCTAGGGCTGCGCTGTTGTGCCGGTATCGCACACAACAAGCTGCTCGCGAAGTTAGTTGGTGCAGTAAACAAGCAGGACAAACAGACTGTCTTGCTGCCTACGCACGCGAGCTCGTTCGTAGCGTCACTCGGTTCAGTGCGCAGCCTAACGGGTATAGGAGAGAAAACGGCCCATACGTTAGCCGATACGTGTGGCATCAGCACGGTCACGGATTTGCAGTGCGTGGAGCTGGATCGGCTCACCAAACACCTGGGCTACGAACAAGCCGTGCGGTTAAAGCAGCTTGCTCTTGGACGTGACGATTCCATTGTGCGGCAAACCGGCAAACCCAAATCTGTCGGACTCGAGGACTCTTGCCCCTCGATATCGGTGCGTGCGGATGCGGAAGAAAAGTTCCGCCATCTGCTCGTGCGGTTGGTGAAAAACATTGCCGACGATGGGCGCGTACCGATCGCGATCAAGGTCACCGTGCGAAAGTTCGATCTAGCAAAACGGACGACACACCGAGAATCCAAACAAGACAAGCTGCTGCCGTCCATGTTTAGGCACGCAAGCGGGCGGCTCGTTCTGGCGGACGGTGCGCAGGAGAAAATACTCGCCATCGTTATGAAGGTGTTCGAGCGACTGGTTGACCTTCGCCAACCCTTCAACATAACACTACTCGGGCTATCGTTTTTCAAGTTTCAGGAGCGACGCACCGGCAGCAAATCGATCGCCAACTTTCTGATCAAAAAGTCCGACATCGAGGTGCAGTCAATCACTAACCTGAGCAACGAATCGATCACACTCAGCGATATCAGCTTCTGTTCCAACAAGTCTGCCCTGTCCGCGATGGAATGTGAGCCGTGTTGCTCGTCCGATGCTGGGTCAATCGCTTCCCACTCTGGGTCCGAATCGGATGCGGAACCATCACCCAAAAAGTCACGCCGACTTTTGATTCACGCAGGGAATCGGCACGCCGGTGTAGAAACTGCCCAGCAGCGTCGCTATGGAAGCAGTGAACCGGACGAAACCACGCTTAGCAAGCTGCGTGTAGCCGATCTACGATTGAATTCCAAAGAGTACGATCAAGATGCCCATCCATCGGCAGCCCCTGCTGCTTCCTCGTCGTCCGACATGTCGATGGACGTTTCCATCCAACCGCTAAGAGGACTGGTGGGAGCAAAGCAGCAGTCAGTATCGTTCTTCCGCGAGCGAATTGCGACGGAACCAACTTCGCCACCTGTTGTTGGTTGTGCGTCCACTGCGAGCGGCAGCACCAAGATGGATGTTAGCGTATCCATTCCGACGGCAAGCAACAAAGATGGTGCAGTGGTAAGGGAGCACCACCATCACCACCAGCACCACCACCACCAACAGTCCGAACAGAAGAATAGTAAAAGTACAAATCTCCTTCCACCCGGCGTGGACCCCGAAGTGTTCCATGCGCTGCCGGAAGATGTACAGCAGGAGCTACTTAGCAATTGGCGAAGAGCAAATGGCAGTGGCGGCATGCTGGTGACGGCGGCCAACAGTAGTTCTGCTTCAGGGATTGTCAGCCCTAACAGCACTCACAGCAACAATTCCACCACTAGTAGTAATAGCAGTAGTAGTAGTAGTAATAGTGCCGCATCCACGAACGCTGCCACGACCGGGAAGGGTGGCTCTAAAAACACTTTACATCGCTATTTCGTTAAAAACACGTAGCACATTGTTATCTCGTACTATCGGTCGCATCTCAAGAGTATATCGGGTGGGGGAAATGGCGGTACGGTATCGGCGGTAGCTCATCCCCACGATTTATCGTATAGTTTCATTCACAGTTGAATTGTTTTACTTTTCCCTTTCGGCAGATTCACGCTCTCTATTTCGTTTTGCACACCACTGGCACTGGTAAAAAGTATGCGAGAATTTTAAATCCTCATACGAACTTAGATGAAGCATTATTGTTAATATCGTGATCGTGTCTTTGCTGTGTGATGATTTTTGCGTTTTGATAGATTTGTTTTGTTTATGTTATTTTGCCGGAGCGAACCGATGCGCCGGACTCCAACCAATGCTACACCCAAGGGTGAATAAGAGAATAGGGTTCGAGATGATCAAATAATGTAAGCTGTCATACTATTTAGTTTTGTTTTAATTTTTAGCTTCATTTGTTTTTGTTCGTTGTTTTTTTTAACTCTGCAAAGCCCATCATCATCGTCGTATTGTAAATACTTACTTTGCAAGCCACACAGTTCACAGCGAACAACTCATTGAGTTGCTTACACACATCAATCACACATTTACAAACAACTAAAAACCATTCCCGCCTAAAAGAGAGAGAAAGAGAAGTTTTGAAGAGAGAATCGATTAAAAGATAATGTTACACGGTGAAACAAAAACTCTGAATAACAATTTGTTAAACGATACCTACCAACTGGAATCCGATTGAATTAACTATGCATCCGAAAATGCCACTTTTTACTGCTGGCCTAGTACCACATTGCATCGTTCACAGGTTGGGTTGGGCAGCGTCTCTGACACGGAGAACCGGCGACACCGCTGACAAAGTGATGCGTCCGATTTGGCTACGGTTATGATGAACCGATGTGCACCGCTGCCGTCGTCGTGCTCTTTGCGACGGAGAGCTACAGAACCGATCTGCAGCAGTTCACAAAGTTCCGTCGAACGGCCGTGCTTTTTCAAAATGGGATGGAGCATCGACAGGAGGTCAAGATCGTTGTCGTCACATTCTACCGTAACTTCTAGCAACCAGGTGTTGAGGTTCAGCTGTGCTTGCTGATAAATGGCGTGACGTAGCTCGAGGGCACACTGCACGGCGTTTACCGAGCGCGTTGCTGCACCATTTGGACAATCACTCCGCGCCTTTAGAGTTGATTTGTAGAAGTAATCATTATCTGAAATAAAATGTATTGTGTTAGGAGGAAACAACGCTGTCACGCAAACCCGTAGCAATATTTACCGTAAAACGTCCAGCTTTCCTCCACTAAGAAGGGAACTATCGGCCACAACGTTTTTGCAAGCGTAAGATATGTATGGTCAAGAATCGCTTTTAAATTGCTATGCTCCTCCCTCGTGCCACAGTACAGCCTATCCTTGATCACGTGCAGATACAGCCCGGACAGTGTCGACAGACAAAAGTTAAGAATTACCGCCGTCGCCTTATTGTGCTGATACGAGTCGTACAGCTCAAACACGTTGCGGTGAAAGCAATCAAGTTCATGTAGAAAGTACCGATCGATATGATGCAACAGATCCTGTTGTAGTTGACCAGTTGGTGGTTGCCTTTCTACGTCCGGCCCACGTGGCGCTACAACGCCAAGCAGAAACTTTAAAATCCCGCGCAGCTTCTGCACATTCTCTGCAGAAGAACCGAGCAGCTTGTGGCTCACCGGGATGGAAGTATTCTGTGTGGCGTGCGCACAAACCCACCAGCGCAATGCATCGCAACCGTACTGTTTGACGATTTGTTGCGGACAGATGACGTTGCCGAGCGATTTGGACATTTTCATCCCATTCTCATCGACGGCGAAACCGTGCACAAAAATGGCCCTGTAAGGCGAAGTGCCACGAGCCGCAACGCTGGTAAGCAGTGACGATTGGAACCAGCCGGTAAATTGATCGACTCCCTCGAGGTATAGGTCGGCGACACGATCCTTACCCAAAACTGTCAGCCACGAGACACCCGAATCGAACCATATATCGAGAATGTCCTTTCCCTTTTCTAGCCTATCGTAGCTTGTGCCGTACTGTTGCAATACTTCCGCCGGTACGAGCTCCTTCACCGGTGCAGTCCACCAAAAGTCTATCGTTGATTCCCTCATCAACCGCTGTTCGATGCTGGTTAGCAGTGGTTTGCTAATGATCGGTTGCTTCGTAGCGGTATCGTACAGCACGGGAATCGGAACGCCCCAGGCACGCTGACGTGAAATACACCAATAAGGACGCTTGCGAAGCTGCCCTTCAATTACCTTCTTGCTCACATCCGACGAAGTGCGAGGATAGATCTCTACCGCTTTTATCTCTTCTAGTGCGCGCTTCTTCAAGCTGTCCGTATCGATGAACCACTGGTCACTGGCCCGCAGCATGACCGG
This sequence comes from Anopheles epiroticus, assembly GCA_000349105.1. NCBI lineage: Eukaryota > Metazoa > Arthropoda > Insecta > Diptera > Culicidae > Anopheles > Anopheles epiroticus. The sequence goes on from KB671622.1 coordinate 37,495, forward strand.
TTGCTTTGTACGCCAATCAATCGGATACGAATGTACGATAGTGCTCAGCTTCAGCGATGAGCCTGCCAGTGCCTCCGTCACCAGTCGGTTGCCTTCCGTAAGCGCATATTTACCTTGCAGAAATGCCGGTGCTCGATCCGTGTACCGGCCACCTTCATCGATAAGGTTCGCGATCACTATCTTTTGCTCCAAGCAGACGAGGAAATCTTCCGGTCCGTGGGCCGGCGCTGTGTGTACCAGTCCCGTTCCCTTTTCCGCCTTGACGTGCGTTGCCGGCAAAAATGGTAACACTCTCTGTCGGTTCAGGGGATGGTGATACCTTACGGTCTGTAGGTCGGTACCGGGTATGATTTGCAGTACGGTAAAAGAAGTGTCCAGCTGCTTGCTCAGATATTCTATGAGATCCTTACCTATCAGTAACAGCTCACCAGCGGAAGATCGTACTAAGCTATAGTCTAGCGCTGGATTGTAGCACACCGCCTGGTTAGCTGGCAGTGTCCAGGGAGTGGTAGTCCATATCGCGGCGTAAACGTCTTCTTCCGCAAGCCGATGGTGGCTGATGGCAGGGCAACTATTGCCACCATGCTCCAGCGCAAGCTTTAAGTACAGTGAGGGACTTCTGTGCTGCTCATCATATTCAAGCTCTGCCTCTGCCAATGCAGATTGGGACGAGGGTGACCAGTACACGGGCTTCAAATCGCGGTAGATCAGGTTTCGTTCGTACAGCTCGTAAAAAAGTTGCAACTGGGCACGAATGTAGGTTGGATCGAGCGAACGATAGCAACCCTGGTCATCGTGCCAGGCACCAGTCACTCCCCAGGATTCGAAACCCTTCTTTTGTTTGGAGATGGTATCCAGTGCAAACCGCCGGGCTGTATTGCGCACCTCGAAAGCCGTCTGCCGAGGAGACTGAACGAGACTGGTTTTGGACTTTTTCTTATTGAACGCTTCCAGCGCCTTTAGTTCGATCGGCAATCCATGACAATCCCAACCGGGCACGTAGTGCACCCGTGTACCGCTGACGATTTTGTGTTTCAAGATCAGATCCTTCAGAATTTTGTTAACCGCATGGCCCATGTGAAGATCACCGTTCGCGTATGGGGGACCGTCGTGCAAGATGAACTCATTTTCCACCGGCAGCGCATTCCTATTCCAGTGGTACAGTTCGGCGAGGCAGCTCTAAAATGTGAAAACCTACCATCAGTTTATTACGTCTTCTTTCGTAATCGCTCGCGAAGGGATACTTTGTTGTGCGCGGGTCACCCCGCAACGCATACTAAACTAACCTTACGCAGTTGCTCCTCGACTTCGGCCCGTTTCTCTGCACTCAGCCGAGCAGGAAACTTGGTTTTTGGTAAATTTACGGTGCTGGTATATTTTTGCTCGATTTTCGGGGATCTTTGCGTAGCAAGGTAACGAACGGTCGCTCGCACTCCGATAACCCAACCGTGTTTCTTTGGCAACATTATTCAGATGCCAGAATGAGATGCATCCAAGCAATCGCCGTGTCTGCAGGATTGCACTGTGCCAGCTGGGTGGTAATGGGTTTTGTTTCGATTTTCTAATGTCAGCAAAGGAACTGCACAAATAGCTGTCAAACGCGGGCGGAAAATGCGGTTAGCGGCGACGAACAGTGAAATCAAAACAAAAGGCGGCTTTTCTCGTGTGGTGTGGACCTTTTCTACAAGCGTCGGGAGGAAATGTCGAAAGTGTCCAGTGGTGGCGGTAGTGAAGAAAAACTGAAAGTACTAGCCTTACACGGCTATCGCCAGAATGCGGATACGTTTAAGGCCAAGTTGGGTTCGTTTCGCAAGTTTGTCCACAAGTACGTTGAGTTTGTGTTCGTATCCGCACCGCACACTGCTGCTCCTCTGGAGGCGGGTAACGATCCCGATCCTAACCAGCGCAGCTGGTGGTTTAACAAGGAGGACCGAACATTCAAAGGCACTAATCAAGGCGGACCGGCGTACGGATTCGACGAAAGTTTGAAGCTCGTTGAGAAAACGTGGCAAGCAGAGGGTTGCCATGGATTGTTGGGCTTTTCGCAGGGCGCCTGCTTTGTAGGTTTGTTGTGCGATCTGAGTGCGCGAGGAATGACCACGATGAAACCGCAGTTTGCGGTGCTTGCATCGGGGTTCCGGTCAGGAAGTTTAGTACATTTGAATTACTACGAAAGCAAGATACAGGTCCCGTCGCTACACATCTTCGGAGAGACGGATGAAATCATCACAAAGGGTTGAGTTAAATTCCACAGTGAATTTGGACAGACCCTTCTAATGATTGCCGTCTTTTTCTTTTTTTTTTTTCCTCTTTATAGATATGAGTGAATCACTTGCGGAAACCTTCTTAGATCCGGAAATTGTAACCCATCCCGGAGGTCATTACTTCCCGGCGCAGGCATCGCTGAAGGATACTTATGTCGAATTCTTCCGCGACCAATTGCAGCAACACCTGGAAGCCAAAGAACTGCAGAACGCAACGGAGGAAAACAGTTTTCACGTCGAAGAGCCGGCGGAAATAGAAGCGGTCCCCGTGCCAGACGGTGGAAGTGATTCGGATTCGGACTGAATAAAACACGGAGCGGCGCTTGCAGGAGAAACACATTGGTTTAAAAGTTTGACTCCAGTAAGTTCCATAGATTTTCTCCCTAACTTGTTCATCTCATTTCCATAATTTAATTACTCAAAAACCGTACGAATAAAATTACCCAAAAGAGGAAGAAAGGTCAAAGCTATACTCTATCCCTGTTCTGTGTGGATGTGTGTAAATGTAAGATGCAGCAGCATCAGGGGATGAGAAAGGGAGCAGCAGTTAAAGCGCACTCCATAGACTGCGGTTTCTAGGGTCAACACAAATCTAGCGAAGGAAACATCCAGTGTTAGCACGAGTAATATTTTGCTTAGAGAGACGAAACCACGCCGCAAACATGTGCCGTGGTGAGCATGTCTCGCAAGTGGTAAGGAAACTTGTTGGTGCTAGGAAAAACTTTGAAGGTGTATTTCTTTGCAGGTGGATGACGCTGGTGCGCAAGGGTTGTGTTGTAAGTGGGCAAAGGATGATGGGACCGCAAATGTGTTAGAACGACGACAACATGCAAGTATATTCTCGGGACCTGTACTGTGTTTGGTTAGATATCGTGTGCAGCAGAGGTTACAGAGGGAAAAGAGAGAGAGAGAGAGAGAGATAAAGAGACAGTAATAATGTGAACGAAACAATATAACCCCACAATTTCTAGCTTTGGCCTCGCGCGCCCCTCCCACCCTAGGCGAGTTGATCTTGGCCATTTGCGGTGTCCTGGTTTTTCATCACATCGGGTAGGTCGGGCGGCAGGGAGTAGGGCGTCAGCTCGAGCGATTCAAAATCGCCGTTTTCGCGCACGGCTAGTCCAAGCTGGGCGGGACTTTGCGCTTTCGCGGTCGCGACCGTGATACCGCAGTCCTGCAACGTTTTGTCGTCGTCCATCAGCATGTTGTCTTTGTTATATAGTCGTTGATCACGGGGAGGCACTTTGAGTATTCCTTCAATCATTTTCTTCAGCTCGTACACCGGCGTCGTCTCTTTGGCATCGGTGAAAATCGTCGTCTTCTTTCTCCGGATCATCATGAATACATCCTGCAAGAAAGAGGAAGCCCACAGAGAATAGGTAGGGTCATTTATTGCGGGTGCATTATTGCTAATTGATAATTCGCCAGCCCTTCTGATAAGTGGATGTGCGCGAGCGAGCAGGGTAGGGTGTGTGCGTGTGTATGTCTGTGGAGGCATGCGTAAGTCGTGTGAGGAGGGAAATCTCACTCGCATGACATAGCGCCATACCGATGTGTGTAAATACATCTGTACAATAGCGTTCGCGATAGAAAACGGTGGTGACGAGCGGCTCCGGCCAAAGTTCATCGTGTTGCCCCTTTGCTAATATTTCATCGTCATGCGTTCGCGCCGCTTACGCGATCTTATCAGCACCGGAGCCCCATGGCAAGTCGGGCACGGACACTTAGATTTGCTTGGTAACCCCGACACATACCGTAGTCATCATCGACCGGGATGTATCCTCACAGCCGCGTAGAGCGTAGCGTGAGTAGTCAAAATTACACCGACATCGTTCACTCTGACACTTACCATTTTGTCAAAGCAATGCACTATCGCGGTGCGTTGATCCTGCTGCGATGGCTGTTTCCTTCTCTTTTGCACACTGTGTCCTTTGACGCACACACAAACGCGCACCGCGTACACAACTTTCGCTTCGAAGGGTGCCACTTAAAGCACTCGCTGCTATTCTCAACAACTGGCCCGCGATTGTTTTCAGCTCACAACCTCCGATTGCCTTCCCTTCGGTGTTGGCGACTCACTGTATGCTGGAACAGTGCACCTGCCGTGTTGCTGATTAGCGCCCAAAAAAATCGATCCTGAAACAATACGTCATGTGTGGATGGTCAATGAAAGGCAACATTGATTCCCTCACAGCTGGTGAACACACAATACGTTCGTTGTTCGACGGTCAATCCACTCGCGATTCTTCCCCGTGCGAATCGCACAAAATTCCCGGCGTAAAACAGTGGAAAATGGATATAATTTACCTGACTCTCGTTCCGTCTGAGTCGTCTGGTGCTTCTTTTATTTTTCTTTTCTCTCTCTCTCCTGTTCTCGCTCTATTTGTCACTTTTGACATAAACATTATGACAATCTCACGCAACTGATCATACAGGCAGTGCTCACGGAGCGCGCGTAATGAATGGTTGCTATGGAGTTGTTTTTAGTTGCATGATTAGCTTTATGCGAGATAAATGAATAATTATAAAATAAATTACTTTTAACGTATAAATTAACAGATATTACTTCAAACAATAGTTTTAACTGGCCTAGTGCATAATCGTTATTTAGCAAATTTACACTCGGACGCGTGCATGCAGTGAATTCCGTTGTGCAATCTGGATGTCAGTCATGGTCCATCGTCTGGCTCTTTCTCTCTCGTGTTGAACCGCACGGAAGCTAATCAGAGAGCAAGATGAAAA
>KB671622.1:47500-68971 GCA_000349105.1 Anopheles epiroticus
TAAATTTTTAACTGTTGTCCAATTTGTTCAAAACAAAACTCCTTATCCGTTGTGCATTATTATCATCGGTACGATCATCATTCGCGCTAGTTGAAAAGACGATCTTTGTCGAGAGCGTTCACGATGCTTTTTCTCTGTATTACGCCGTATGCCACTAATTCGAATGAGATAAGAGGTTCAGTAAATTCAGGCGCTTCAACTCGACACTTTTCTCTGGATGTATGTACGTACGACAAACAAACGCAAACGATTTTATCGGCTGGCGTTGTGAGCATGTGTGTGTGTGTTTTATTTCCTTTTTTATGTAAATGTCATTATCAATTCGGTAGATATCCGGGCCAGAAAAAGAAAAACGAATCACTGTAACCACCAAGACACAACAATGTAGCGAAAGGCGAAAAGTAATGTACCTTCTACTGAAACGGAAGATAAATGAGGAAATAAAGCAAACCATCGTGAAAATTGCATTCCAAACAAACCGACGTTTATCCTTTAGCCAGGGATGAGTAACCTTTTGGGACAACCGCGGGCCAAATGTGTATATAATTTATTATAATTATTACCCTTACACGATTAATAGTGCATGAATGAAAATTACACACATCAAATTAATATTTTTTTTACTAAATTCTTTTTCTGCTCGGTGGTCTCATGGGTAGCGGCGTAGGCCTGTTCCATACGACCAGGCCCGACGTTGCATCAAATCCCATTCGGACTGCTGTTGCTCCCCATACGCAGGTTTGACTATCCTGCTATGGGTTCACTTAGTCACAGCTCCCCATACGTAGGATTAACAATCGTGATATGGATGGGTACACTCAGTCACAGAAAGAGCCAAAGCACAGGCTTGTCCCCACTGGGTTGTTGTACCACCGAAGAAGAACTTCTTTTTGATTTAATTTTGATCGTAAAACAGTAAAACACAACAATCTTGTCCCGAGCATCTCAAACCTCTCGCTTTCACAAGAAAAGCTTAAAAGAATAAAAAGGGCAAGAACTCTCAATTGAAATTAACATTCCTAGCAAAAAGCATCAGACTTTCTACTTGGACTTAACATTCTAGCGTGCTATCCCTTTTGATAACCATTAAAATGCCTAACGCTGTTGGGATTTTGTTTATTTATAGTTTATATAGTCGATCTTGGCTGTCCATGCCAGCTGTAACCTGTTTTGCTCCTAGTTGACCTGTCTTCAGCACTACCAATTTGGGATATAGCATGATGATAAAAGCGAACAGCGCGTATCTTGTTCAACTTGCTCACACAAACTTGGGGAGATTTATATTTATTCACCTTTATCAACGCTTAACCAAGAAAAGCATATATTTACACACGGTGCCCGTACTCAATATTCACAACCACCGAACCGTTCTTCTACCGTTGCTCGAGCAAATTTACCACGTTAAAGTAGAGATTATTTTTCGCTATGTCGATCGGCCGTTTGCCCTGCAGGTTGCGTATGCTTCGATCCGCCTTCACCTCCAGCAGCATCTGCACAAGCTGCAGATTGTTCTGTTCCACCGCGTAGTGCAGAGGCGTGTCGCCCCGGCTATCCTTCAGGTCGACGATGTCCGCGGCCGTACAGCGACTGAGCAGCATCCGCACGATGCGCAAACGGCGTTCGCGCGTTGCTAAATGAAGTGCTGTTGCGCCGGACTTCAGCCGAATGGTGGGATTGACCTTGCGCTCCAGCAACACGCGTACCATCTCCACGTTGCCGTGCATTGCCGCCACGTGCAAGGCCGTGTAGCCTTCGCCATTGACGGCGTTCAGATCGACACGCACCGTTCTGGCCTGGCCGTCGGTGGTCGACGGCGGTTCGTTTGGCGGTTTCGCCGACAGGCCCCCAAACGGTTTCCGCAGCAGATTGTAGAACTCGGACGAGCGCCGTACGCAGCGGTTGCAGGTGCAGAGCGGGTGACACAGTTTCTCTTCGCCTGCCGGGTCATAGCCAACCCGTGGCAGCTGGATTCGGTGGGTCGGTTTCGAATGGTCCTTCTCCTCTTCCTCCTCCTCCTCTTCGCCCAGTCCCAAATACACACAGGCAAGCTTCGTGTCCTGGGCAGCGATCGCTTCCAGTGCCTTTTCTATGCGCTTCATCTCCTCGATCGTGCGCTGCTCCCGCACATCTTCCGATCCTTCGTCGGCGGTGTAGTAGCGAAAGTCGTCGGCATAGTAAAGCGTAGCCTGCGGTCCTGCCACGGCCGCACCATGCTTTGCGCTAAACGGGCCCCGAGCGTGTGCGGCACGGTGCTGGTCACGCAGCGCATCAACGAGCAGTTTCGCAATGCGCACGTTGTGCGCGTAGCGTATCGGAGTGGCGCCCAGCCTGTTCGTCACCTCGACCCGGGCCGCGTACTCTAGCAGCGTTTCGACGATATCCAGGAAGCCCCACTTCGCCGCATAGTGGAGCGGCGTGTGGCCCAGCTCGGTGGCCGCATTTACGTCGACGTAGATGCGCATGTGCTCGGAAAAGTACAGCAACGCCTTCACACATCCGCTGTGTCCATTTAGACACGCTAAATGGAGCGATGTGTGGGCATCGTTGCTGGTGCTGTTAATGTTGATTCCAGCGTGCAGCAGCAGCAGTAGCAGATTCTGATGACCGTTCGCTGCGGCGTAATGCAGCGCGGTCCAGTTCTTTGCGTCGACGGCATTTACGTTCGGCTGGAGGGAGAGGATGAGCGTCAGCAGCTTCGCGTTGCCCAGGATCGCGGCAAGATGGATCGCCGCCTGGCCCTGCCGGTTCTGGTCGTCGATCGACGGCAGGTAGTAGTAGCCGGCCTCGGTGGGCACGTTGCACAGCAGTGCCTGATTGTTGGTGACGTCCTGCAGCAGCTCCACGACCCGTACCTCGTCGTCGCTGCGCATTAGCGCGAGCAGATAGCTGAGAAAGTCATCCGCACAGCGAAACTCCCACTCGGACGAGGTGTCGGACTCGGAGTCGGAGGGAGACGAACCGCGCGGATCGAGATTTACACCGAGCCGCTGCGTACGGGTAATACTGCCACAGCTGATGTAAACGATAGCCGCTTCCAGCGTGGCGATCAAAAACCCGTGCTCCCCCGTCTCGATCCGCTGCTCCCGGAATACGTTGTTGAACTGAAACTCCTTCAGAAACGTTATCGTCATGATCCAGTGCGTCAGGCCCGATTTCAGGATGAGAAAGATGAACAGCGGCACCAGGTGGTCGGTCGTAAGCGTATACCGCTGCTGGCCCACTGCCCCCTTGGTCAGTACCTCCATTACCCGCTGCAGGCAGGCGATCTTGTCGATGACAGTGCGGGCGTAATCGATCCTAGCCAGCTCCTTCTTGGCGAGCGGGATCAGCTCACCGTACCGCTGTGCAACCTCAAACTCGGTACAGTGCACATCGCCCAGATTGCGCAGCGTCTTATTGAACGCTTCCGCCTGCTCTGATCGGCACACATCGATCACGCTCTTCACGTGGTCGTACAGCTTATCCATCACGTACGTTTCGATGGCAACCTTCACGTTGCCTCGCAGCAGCATATCCCGCTGACAGCGATCCTTTAGCTTGCGGTTCTGCAGTATCAAATCCAAGCACTCCACGTAGATCATCTTCACCGCTGCCTTCTGCTCCTCAAACTGCCACTTGGTGAAGTCCCCGTTCGCACGCACAAACTGCTGCACCTTGCCGTCCATCCGGCCAAAGATGTCCTTCTTCTTGGCGGCGGTGCGGATGAACTCGACCGCCTCGGTAAGGCTGCCAATGCCGAGGAAGCGTCCGAGCGACAGATCGTCCTCCGCGTACACGCCGTACTTCTTCATATCGTGCAGCGGTCGCTCGATGCACCACACCTTGTACTTCAGCCCGTCGCGGTAAAAGATCTCCTCGAACAGGATGCGCACGCGCACGTCCCCAAACACGAGCGCCCGCTCGTCCAGCTTCAGCTGCAGGAAGTTCAGGTTGAAGAAGTGCGTCTCCGGCAGCTCCTCGTTCGGGACGAGGATGTGCGCCAGGGCAAACTCCTGATCGATCAGACACTGCTGGCTGAACGAACCGAACCGGGGTACGCACACGATCCATCCCTCGACGGTGGCCGTCTCCAGGATGCTGTAATGATCGCTCAGCAACCGCTGGTAGTACCCGTTGGCCGAAATATCTTCATCGTAGTTCTGCAAATCCATCGCGCTTGCAACACGCACTACGCTGACCTCCTGCTGCTACACGTTGCCGTAGACATTCACTCTTGCTGGTGGGCACCTATGTCGCCTACTACTACTACTACTCCTCCTAATGATACTGGTGTTAATGCTTTGGGTGAAACGGTTTTTGCCCGTGATTTCACTCTCTGCACGCTTACACGCGCACACTGCACGCGGTGGTTACACAAATCCAACAATGTACGCAATGGAACCTTGCCGTTGGAAAATCACACTGTCCGACACAAGTGAGGCTCTGCAGCTAGGTTAGAAACGTAGTTCTCCTTTTGAAACATGGCCCTTTTGCTACAACGGCACTGTAGGATATAGAATATCCAGAAACACCACCAGTATTCGGAGCGTCCCTTTTTCACTACAACTTTACACTTGTAAGGTTCCTTTCCCTTAAGCAGGGATCTGGCGCTGGTGCCTTTCTGCTCGGCCGTGTCACCGGTTGTTCAGTTCTCCAGCCACACTTTCCCTTCTCTTTCCTCAAGCCACACACGAAAACCACAAGCCGGACACATACACACGACGGTTGGTTCATACAGGCCAACAACTGCAGCAGGAAGATGCTCTCGGTGTAACCTTCGCGATGAAACTGCCGTCGAAATGAAAACGCCACACCGTAACTGGTTTTCGGTCTACCCTTCTTACCAAGCTTGTTCGATTGGCGCTCGAGAAAAAAGAAAAAGAGAAGAGCAAAAAGCCGTCGTCACCGATTCCGTTTTCTCGTGGTTTTGGTGCACCGTGCACCGCTTCTCCGTCACCAGGGTCTGTGCTGGGGCTTCACACTTAGGTACTGCGGGTACGGAGAGGGCTTATAAAACCGTGTCCAAACATTGACGACAACACCAGAAGTGAACCAGACAGACGCACGGTTCAGCGCACAGCGAATCCACACCGTGGCCATTCGGTGGGGCCTACTGCGATCCACTTCGGCGCAATCCCTTGACGACGCTGCCACACGCTGGAAGACGTGGGGCGCGCGTGATATAGGGAAAATGAGCGAGAGAGAAGACCTAGTAGCAGTAGTATCACTATCGCTTGTTTGGTTTTTTTCCTCCCGCGTTCTCCGCTGTTTGTTGAATAATTTCTTGAGTAAGATCATGAATGTGGCCGCTGATTATGAATCGCGGTTTGCGTGAGGCTCCCTCGCTACTGTAGGGGGTGGTATGCATGTTTCATTGATGAAAAGAGATAGGAAGAGAAAGAGGGAGAGAGTGAGTGCATGTAATGCGAGTCAGGAGCGAGAGAGAAAAGCTGCTGCGAAAGGAAAAAAAAAGCGAGCGAGGGTCAAAGCTACAGTCGGTTACAATCAAACTACAAGCCTTATTTTTTTTTAAAGTTAAGCAAACAGAGTATAAAAACACATATGTAAGAGTTAAGCTCCACTAGTAACTATCTAAAAATATATTTTAATAGGTAAAGATCTTTTTTATCTTATTATTTAAATAATTTTCTTTCTATTCGTTGCATACTTTGTTTAAATTTATATCCTAAAGTCATATGTTTTTTTTTATTATATTTTTTTTTAATTACTTGTTGTAGCAGCAAGTTGCACCAATGAGTTTAGCAACACTGGCCAACTGGTAACGCAATAGTCTCGTCTACGTATGTTGGTGCAGCCGATGCAACAATGCGCTTGCGCGGGTCGATGCGCACCGCACGGTAGTGTGATAAGCAGCTCAATTCACGGTCGGGGTAAGGGTACCTTCTACTGTGAGTGAGCTTTAATAATTATCGTTTTTCAAACGGAAGCCTAGTGATGATGTGCTTATCAGCTTATCATTTTACCTAATTAAATAATACCGCTTATGTTTGTAGTTTCGTTCATGTTTGATGTTTGCAGCACCGTTCGTGAATGAGTGATCAACTGCAGATTTCGAAACTAATGCGTCACTTTCCTTAATTATCATTTTACTTTCCCGTTTGTGGGCAATTAAGAGCCTATTTGGGATGGCATCCTCAGTTTATTTCTACACATTTTCGTCAGTTTAAATCACGATTTTTGTTAATTTTTTTTTTATCCTGAAATATGCTCCAAGGTTGCATAGTCGTATTGTTTACGGTTGGGCGCACTTTTGGCATTACATTCTACTCCAAAGCGGTCACGTTTCATTCAATTAAGCTCGCATGTGCGATTGGAAGTAGCTGGTGTTGGCGGATCGGTGTACATGTTTTTGGTATGGGTACCAGCATTTAACCGGGGCTGCTCATCGGTAGCACATCGTGCGTCAGGAAATGGATTCAGCATATTCATTTCGCGGTACGCCAGCAGTCAACGTTGCCGAGCGAATGCGATTGTTTTGCGTTAAAGAGAACGCACTCAGGCGGCGCTTCGTAGCTGAATTTATGGAATTTGTGGAATGGTCAGCTGACGGATTTTTTTCCTTGTTTTTGCAATGGACAGTTTGAATGTAATGCGAATGCGAAATTAACCAACACGGTTTCATATGGGGCGAAGTAGCTTATCAAAATCTTGACAGCAAAATGAACGAAACGAGATGAAATATTTAAAATGTAGCCGTTCACTTTTCGCTGCGCGTGGTATGGGAAAAAATGTGTTAGAGTTAAAAAAGGATTTGAAAATGATTAAATCTGATTTATGTATGTTTTTTGTATTACAACATTTTCTATTTTGAAATAAAATAGTTTTTTTCATTTGGTAGTAATGAACAGGTCGTATTGCTGAAACAGTATAATATAGTAAATATAGTAAATACAGTGCAACCTGGAACAAACTATCAAATGAATGAATATTTTTTGTGGTGTATTTTTTGAGGACCCGCTTGTATTTATGTGTGTATGTGTGTACAAAAATAAATGAATATTGAAATATGTTTTCCTCTACATCAACGTTTGATAATTCCGGTTGCAAATTTTAACATATTAATGTTGTGCCTTGTAAAGAGAGTTCGCTTACAAAAAAAAAAACTAGCACGAAACGATTTTGTGCAAGTCGAATGTTTAGGTTTCGGGGGAAAGCTCTCTAGTTACGTTTATCACTAAAGTTGTTGTTTATTTTGTTCTCAGGGCAAAAAATTCGCTTACCTTAGCCAGGAAGCAAAAAGTGCTTTCTTTCGTCAAGTTTACCACCTCGCTTCAATGTACCGCTAACGGCAAGAATGTTCGTCTTCGTCTGGTAAGTTTGTTTGTTTTGTTGCGCTTATTTTGCAGCATCGTACAGCAAATGCCTGCGGGCTGGCTTCCGAAAACAACCCGCACGCCCTAGCGGTGGTTGAGCGTGCAGCCAAGTGGCAGTTCATCCGGCAAACGTTGACCTGACAATCACCACAATCGTCCAACATGCTACTGGCGGTAGGACTGCTTTTATCGGTAAGTTATAAATCTCGCTACGCCGTCGTTAAAGGTTTTGTAAAAAGCTGAAAAAATCCTTACACATCCTAAACGAACCTTCCTAATGAGCTAGCTAATCAGAGCGCCGAAAGGATGTAGGGGCGTGGAACAAAAAAACGCTCTCAAACGCACGTGGACCGTCATTATCAGGCGCTGAGTGAGCCGGATAGAATGCGGCGGAAATGTTCGATGACATAACAGTAACCCGGCAGTGATAATGCAGTCGTGACATAATCAAGTGCCTCGCTTAGTTTTTTCTTACCTTCTTGTGGTTATTGCCTTTTCTTTACTGCCCCATCTTTCCCGAGTTCAATTTAAACTTTCTTCTTCCTTTGCGGTAGACGTTAGTGTTGCGATTGGATGGGAGGTTTTTGGAAGTTAGCAAACCGCCACCCGGAACCGTCGCGATTGTGCCAGCCGAAGATGATGGCGAAAGTGTGCTGCATGGTCCACTGTTTCACGATTTGCAAGAACTCGACCGCGAAAAAGGCAAGTGCCCGGTACAACAAAACACGCCCGTTAGATCAGTGATAACGATGGTTCGGTTTTTTTGATTGCAGCCAGTGAGATGATCTCGGTGAAACTGTTCAACCAGTACCATGCGAGAACATTCGATGTCCCCGGCCAGCTGGATGCGAACGAGCAGGATCTCGACGCTGACCGGCCGTTACCAGCGGGTCACGAAGACATAGACGCCGTCAACAGGCTGGACGGCATTGGAAATGATTTGGCGATAGAATACGTTCACCCACCAACCGCCATTGAGCCGATCGATGTGATCGATCGGAAGGAAAATGGTATAGAGCAGGATTTGGTGGTATCGGTACCGATGCCCGACCAGCGCTTGCTCGACGGTTGGATGCAGCCGAGAACACCAGAAAGTAACGCCATGCCGGCTGACGGAGCTAAGCCAAATGCTGTGACCACCACTACGACCACCACCAGCACGACGACTAGAACGACTACCGTGCGGAAGATACATCGCAAAGTACGTCAACAATCGACCAGTAGTTCAAGAAGTCGTCTCCTGGGAAGCAGTACTACTACTACCAGTACCAAGAGGTCTGTCCGAGTCCCGGTCAGGGCAACGACGGCATCAACCACAACAAGCACCACAAGTCATAAACCTCCGCGACCGAAGCTCGACATCACGAAGCTCAATCTCGATCATCTGGAAGATGATCTTCTCCTATCCTATTCCACTTTAGTACCCCCGCATGCTTTGCCACTCGCTTCCGGGTCGAGACCACAGGCTCGGTTGATGCCGCGAAGCATCAGGCAGGAGGAAGCGGCTCCTGCACCCTGCGGCTGCCAGCACAAGAAGCGATCGCTAGGGAATCATCTTTACTCGTCGGAGGAGATGGGTGATCCGGCCGGTGACTACGACGAGTATGACGACTATGACTACGGCGCGGGAGAGTTGAGGCTCCCCCCGGTAGTTACCAGCAGACCGATGCTTTTGCCAGCCATGTCCCGGCTACTAGCGACGCCCGTTTCGGGCGAGGCTCTGGAGAGCAGTGTCGAGCGGGCGGAAAAGGTACACGGTACGCTGGAACGGTTGATGGGCATCGTGACCATCTTTTCTCACGTGGATGAGTTTATTCAGCGAAAAACCAAGCAATCGATACGCCGGCTGGCACGGCTGTACGAAAGTGAAGAGCTGTACTAGCCGGATACACTGCCAGACGGAGATGAAGGTTGATGAAGGAGAAATGTTTGCCTGACAGAGAGCGTTCTGATTGTGATGATCGTTTTGTAAATAGTAATTCTCTTGAAGCAAAGTACGGGCCTCCATTGGATGGAATGGAAATTGCCAGAACAACATCATACGCGTTAGCCGCTTACCTGATGGTACTTTTTACGTAAAATGTAGCAAAAAGACTAACATGCTTTTAAAAGTACTTCTCCAACTTAATGGTTTCATTGTGCAATGCACTGAAAAGTGGAGAATCTTCCAAAAGCGTTATTCTGGGAGTATGAGGCAAGAAGGGCTTGTTAAGGAATTTATTGAAAATCGTTTGAAATAACACGTTGTACAAACAAACCAATTTGGGAAAAGTGCTGTATTGCGTCCTTTTTAAAAACTATGCTTTCAAGATTATTTTTAAGCTGCCTCCAATAAAATAATTTTGATATACTTTCATGACCGATAGAACCGATAGACGAAGACTGAGCGGACCTCAAGCTTCCTTTATTTTCTCTCTTATTAGAACGTTTTTTTCTAATTTTTCATGTATCATGATGAACGTCTTGTTCCATATAATATCGATAAGTAAATGAGTTTGTGCTACATTAATAAAGAATAATTGTTTGAAGAGTTTTTTGGATGCTATGGCAATTTTTATATCAAGAGAATTCTAATCTCTCTTCATTTCATTGATGTTGTTCTGCTTTTCATGTTATCTATTGTTACGTGTTTTTCTTCTTTTTCCTTATTACTTGGCCCTGTTTTATTGATCAATATACATAAGCTTAGGGATAGTTTTAAGATACTTCCTTTATTGCTTAACAAAAGCCATGTTTGTTGTAGCTGCAGGAAAATAATATGTTGAAATACAAAAATACTCGTAGACAAATGGAATCAAAACATCTCACATTTAATTTGTACATTGTTGGTTAATAAATTAAATTGAACTTAATTGGACGTTGACTTTAGAAATAAGATTTTGTTTAAGCTTGCACACTAGATCACTGTTCGTTGAAAATCATTTCTGAGCTGCAAAAAACTACCTTTTAATTTTGAGAAAGAGAAAATGAAGAAAGAAAAAACGAAAATGAAAGAAAGAAAGAAAAATCATCTCTTATGGAATAAGCTTATTTGCGATTTTGTGTGACCATAGTAGGATAGTCTGTTCTGTCTTAAGGAAGCGGGATTTGAGCAACTCCGGGAGTTAGGTGTTCGTGAGAGCTATTAAGTTTGAATATTATCATTTTAATTGTAAAAAAATACTTTGCTCGAAAATAACAAATATTTTTTTACTTCCATAGCCATATGATCAGGCCATATGCTAAACTAACATATAGAATATAATACAAAGTGCTTTAAACGAGTACCTAGATGTAAGCTACGGGTCTCCGTCATTCCCTTTTTGCTCCTACACATTAAACTGCACATTACTTCCTATTGTTAAGCATCATCATGCTTTGTTGACACCGGAACGTTGCGTTACGCTGTGGGGAGCGATGACTAACACACGTTAAAATTCCAGTTCCAGCGTTACCTTGCATTGGCGAAGATAGCGAGCAACAGATAACAACACTCCCATGCCGATACTCACTGAACCTAGCTAGATCTGTATTGACTCAAGCTTTATGCCACCGAACTGACAGGTTTTGTAAGGTTCAGTGCTAATTGACCCATCATTGTTTGGAACAATGCATGGTACAGCATTTGGGGTGAAACAAGAAACTGCTAGCGGCGTGAGGCCATGAAAATGCGTAGCGCGTCACGTACACTTCCCATCGAGCGCAGCACCATGGCCTACTGCTGTGTGGGGAGAAACGCATGTTTCGGAAGTGAATGGAAGTGCACGGTCGGTTTTGTGGTGTAATTTGCTTCAAAATTAAAACCCGTCATACGCTGCAGATCGTCGATCGTATGATCGGCTGGTAGCTTCACCCCTAATTGCATCGTTTGCAAAAACGCGTTCGCACGTACCAGGCGTGTACTTCACCAGAACTTCAACAGAAGAAGCTCCATTTGCTTCCTGAAATGGCAATCACTGCGAATTAACGCAATCGGTCAAGCCGCACATAGTCACGGACGTGCGTACCGTGGAGTACCAATGATGATGAGCAAACAGTTTTTGTCATGCTCCCGACATCCCACACAATATTTTGCCAATTTGGCCAAAAGTAATGCTTGTTACGGGTCTTGCTCGAACCGCGGGGTATCGCGTGGCCATGGTGTGATAACCTTTCCCAACTGCCGATGTCAGCACGCGTCCTGCCATGGTTTGATTGATACGGCAGAACATGCTTCGACGATGCCAACGCTGCATTTTGGTACACGTCTGCGCTAGGCGCCGGGTGCAGTGGAGCGAACTGTACTGAACGAACTCTGTTACCTTGTCTTCGACGAACCGTGATATTGTTCTGTAAACATATTTCACATATTCCTTTGTTTTGTAAACGTGTCTTTATTTAACAATTTGTACCATAACTGCAAAAGTCCTTAACCGGTGCTTTAGTTCTTCTGCTTCAGCTCGTTGGCCGTCTTGGTGAGCGTCTCGAAGGTGGAATCGTACAGCTTCTTCAACGCGTCCTGAATGTTCTCGGTCGGTACGCGCGTATCCTCCTTCAGCTTCTCGACCGTCTTCTGTGCCTCCGCCACTAGCGCCTGCACGTTGGTCTGCACCTGCTCCTGGTACTCCTTGGCCTTCTGTGCCACCTCCGGGTTCTGCTCGGACAGGGTGGTCATGGTTTGGGCAATCTTCGCTTTCAGATCCTTCAGGATCGGGTCGAAGATGTCCGTGTTCTTCTTCACCTCCTCGTCGAGCACGCTCTGCACCGACTTGAGCTTCTCGACGTACTGGTTAGTGTTCTGCTGGATCGTCTGCACTACCTCCTCGTTCGACTGGAAGCCGAGAGACTTCAGCACGTTCTGTTGGGTCTCCTGGAACACGCCCTCAATCTTGTCCTTGATGTTCATGATCGTTTGGAAGAAGTTAGGCTCCTCCGCTGGGGCCGCCGGGGCATCGCGACGCACAAGTGCGAAGCTTCCCTAATGGAAATGGAACGAATAGAAACCTCATTAGCTTGCTAATTTCACAAAGGCAACTGTCATCTTCGAACACACCTGAACGGCACACAGGGCCACGATAAGGAACACAAGCTTTGCCATGACTGTTGCGCGGACTGTGAGTCTACGATACGTTCGATCAACAAATTCACACTGACCAGGTGACGAAGGGCTGCGTTAGAGCGGGGCAGGTTCTAACTCACAACTGAAGCGTCTAACAGCGTACATGTACGGTTTTATACGGCCCCACCACACCATCGATTTCGCTACTCGCTTGTGGGTGTTTTTCTGTGGTAGTGTGTTTGTTGTTGACCGATAGACGGACGGACCTCCGATTCGGGCGGCTGGAACAAGGAACGCAGGGAAAGATTCTCGCCATTATCATGTTCTATTGATATCTCCCCGGCGTAGATGCGTTTAGAAGAAACCATAGCGCTTAGTCGTAGGGCATGTTCCATAGTCCATGGTTCGCAAATTGACTAAATATTTACTTTCACGGGGTCAAAATGCAACAATTGTTGATCAGCGTTGTGAATTTTTCATACATGTTTTACTTTTCAAACGGACAAAATGCAACAGCCTCAGACTGTTCAGACAAACTCAGACTAAAGAGCACAAAAACGCACCCATCCTTATCGCAATATTTTAGATTCCAATTATCACTCAGGAAGGTATGGGCTGTGTGTAATCCACAGCTTAAGGGAGTACGCGTGGTGTATGGGTAGCTCAGGAGCAGCCTGGGGATGAACCTGTGTTGTGCACCGCTGTGTTTGTGTGAGCTCGCTCCACGATACTCTGTCTGTCCAAAAATTACCCCAACTATTGCTGGCGCTCCGGATTGTTATGCTAAATCAATACAATTAAAAGCGATATAATGATGGACGGGGTGATTAATATATTCCAGTCATGAATGCTATAGGTAGTTGAATAAATACGTTCTGGAGGGAATCCGGAGAGCTTGGCGTAATCGCAGCACAGTTGTGGCGCAGATAAAAACGAATCGTTTAAACACTATAACTTACTCTTTTTAAATCTTTAACCTTCAGAATATTCTACAGAAAAGAAGGTTTTTGTAATTCTTTTGCTAACGCACCCAAGGTGAGTCAGAGCACGAAATTTGAAATCCACCAAAAGCATTACGGTCAGTAGTGTCAAACTCAAACGTGCTCCCATGTTCTCGCTACGCAGCAGGGACCATCTATGAATTACGTTACGTGAATAATAGTTGCAATAAGGGTTTTGGAGTTCAGATTTATTACAAAGGGGAGAGAGAAAGATAGAATGAAAATTTCATAGTACGCAATACTATTAATACAATCCAAACGCATCAGCTACCCGGACTTTGAAAATGGTTGAAGATGTTATTTATGCAGGTTCTAGATCGATTTCAGAATGCTAGCATTGTTATGTTTTTATTTAAAGCAATTTTAAAGTAATTTTAATTTTTTTTCCTTAGTGACGGCCTGGCCGTATTGTGTCGTAATTTTAAAATAATTAGAAGATTTTTTTGCTTGGTTTTTCACATTTCAAACATATGTTTTTCGTATCGATTCAACTAACCTGGTTATGACCCTCACTGTACATATCGTTGATCACTAAATTCTCTAGTTTTTATCATAATATTTATCAGCAATAGAAAAAGAATATCAGATTGCTTTTTCAAATGCTCAAGAGTTTTTCAATAGATTTCATAACACAAAACGATATTGTTTCATTCAATCGATATTTAACCGCCAGAAAATATGTACTGTCAATGAAATATAATCTAAGGAAGTAAAACAACATATGAATATATTTGTATTTTAATAGAAACAAATATGAACAATATTAGCGTAGCGTAGTAAAAAAGTATACAGAAAAGTTTGCATATTTTAAAAAAGCTTAAGAATGTGGTTTCAACAAATCTTGTTAGCCAGAAATGACCCGCATGTCCTGGGAGGCCGCGGTCAAACGATGAAGAAGGACAATAATTTTCAAAATGTCGAAAACAACTACCTAGAAATAAGGTAATCGGTTATGCTTAAAAGATGGTTATATATTATATAGAAGGTTATAAATTATATAGGCGGGGTGGCTTAGGACCGCAGGATTAACAATCTTGCTATGAGCACACTCAATCACAAGAAGAATACATTATATAGGTAGGAGAAGAAGAAGAACAAGAAGAAGAAGAAGAATACATTGTATTGGTTATGTCTTGTAAGCCTGTTTTCAACAAAGTTAAAGTGAAGAAAATAAATTTTCCTGATTAGCAGGTGTTTACCAATGCTACAATGCTGTCCGAAAGATCGGTTCGATGCAGGTAAAACTAATATATCTTAATTAATGGCAACACTTTTTTACATACT
The DNA here is from genome assembly GCA_000349105.1 of Anopheles epiroticus. Taxonomy (NCBI): domain Eukaryota; kingdom Metazoa; phylum Arthropoda; class Insecta; order Diptera; family Culicidae; genus Anopheles; species Anopheles epiroticus. The sequence goes on from KB671622.1 coordinate 62,116, forward strand.
TCATTTTCAACTTTTAAAATTAAAAAAAAAAATCACGTTTTCTTTTTTTTCTCCTTTTCTTTTGGATAGTATACAACCCCCTTAAACTTTAAAATCCAGGGATGTCAAACTACAAAAATGATGAAAGTGTCTAAATTAATATAATTTTTACTACATAAAAGGCTTGTTCGCGGGTGGCTCAACATCCTTTGTAGGGATCACTAATATGCTTTGGATTTTTCTTCTAGTGTACTCATAGCAGTTGCAGCAGTTCGAAAGGGATTCGATACAACTATCACGACTTTTGACAGGCCTACACCGCTACCACTTATCTGACAAAATATGTAAAACATGGTCATACGTCATGAGAATTTTTCACATATTTTACTCATAAGAGCTACTAAATGGGTAAATTAGAGTTTATTTTCCATGTAAGTTTTTTCTTGGATGGCACAATAACCCTTGTACGACCAAGGCCTACTATTCGGCTCTGACCTTTTTCTTTGACTAAGTGTACCCATCCATTGCAGACAATCCCGCTGCTTATGAGGAGCTGTGACTTAGTAAATCTTGCATATAGGGTGTCGTCTGCATATGGTCAGAATAGTCAATTAGGGCCTCGCCTGCGCATGGTCAAAATAGTCAATCCTGCTTATGAGGCGCGGCACCGGCCCGAATGGGATTCGATACAACGCCGTTGATCACTGGGCCGGTCCTTTCGATGTGTATTTGTGTCCAACGAATAGACAGTTTCAAATAGTGCACAAATGTCACATATAAAACAAAAAAAAACTACAATGTTAAATTTAAGATTCAACCACGTTGCAAATAAATCCGCGTTTCTTTATACAGATTACGATCAAAACGGTCTCTTTATTCCATTTTTCCTTTATTATTTTAGTAAATAAGATGCTTGTGATGGCAACGCCTATGCAATTTAATTCACCGCTTCATCATATTTCGATTTGATCGTATCTCCAAATTCCTTCGTTTTCTCATTAATTATTCCGCCCAACTCGCTAAGCTTGTTAAAAAATGACTAAAAGAGATTAAGTAAAAAGTAAAACAATTAAAAGAAGGTAATAATCACGATAAAAAAAAAACATAACGAAAATGCAATTGCACTTACATCAACATTTTCCTTTGTGAATGTTTCGCTGACTGTTTTCTTCAGTGTTTGTACGCCATCCTCGATGACGTCGCGCCGTAGACGGGCTGCAAAGGTGAACTACATCGGGATAGATATTAGGAAGGAAAATTAGGTGAGTATATGCAAAAATAATGTAATTTAAATTTTACGTATAATGTCAATTAAATCTTCAAGTTCGACAGTCGAAACATAAACAATCTAATCGCAGTATACGATTGTTGCTAGAACAGCATTCTATAGAACGGAATAATCATTTCGTTGAGGAAAACAATATTATCAGCAAAGTGATTTCTTTTACGTGTAAAACTAAAGCGGAAGCACGTGATCACTGTTGAATGTGTACAATTTTAAATTCTCCCGCCACTATTATTCACCTGAATAATGCAGAAGATCACAATGAACAGCAGTCCCAGTTTGGCCATGATGTTTTTCTTTTAGGGTTTCGGGGGTTTCACTTCACAAAGATTTTAAAATGGAGTGTTAGAAGAGAACGATCGTTAGTGAAGTCGAGCTGTAAGCGCTAGCGATCCGACACAGACGACACAACAGCCACGAATGTTTAAAGTGGGCGCACTTGAACTGATATTTTATTTACTTCAGTCGATGCTGAATGTGTGAATCGACGTTGGTGTTGGAGACGCGATCGCGTTAGCGCATTTATGTACTGTCCAGCGCCGATGCCCTCGCTTGCTGGTGCCGGTAAGCGTGTGTGTGCATCCCACAATTTCGTTCGAATCCCTTATGCCGCAGCTTATCAGCCCCGCTTGCGACCTGCCGCATCACTCCATTGCCAGCTTACAAGCGAAGTTCGGCAGCCGATAGAACAACCGTAAACAACTCGGGCTCGAAAGCGCGATCGTCCAGTGGGGGCTAATGGAGGCGAATTCGTACTTCCGATTGATGATAGCGTGCGACGTCAGACAGCAATTCAGAAGAACTGCGATTACCGGGGGACTTTACAATCCTTCGGCGGGAGTTATCAACGCTAATGAAGCAAACCGGTGGAAAATGGAACTATTTAAACTTTGATGACTTTATACAGAGGAGAAAACAGTTCTTATGTAGTGCGATCACCCTCGCATGCCTCACGCGGTCATGCGACCTTACGGTCAATAAGGTACACGGCTATTTCAATTGGAATTCAATGTCAACCCAAACCCTCGCGCGGGTTCACGCTGCTCTCTCGATCCAGTTCTGATGGAACGTATTTGTTTTATTGTTACTCGTCAGCAAAATTGAACCCTCGCGCCAGTTACTCGCCCTCGTCACCATATGCTGATCGTACGCTTTCCAGCTGTTTCCAGCGGGCACGTTGCACTTGATGGCGCGCCTGAGCTTCCAGTACCTGCAGCACGCCCAGCACCGTATCATAAAACCGCCTCGAGCTTGTTAGTCGTCGCAGCTGATAGCTGCTTAGAGGGTAAAACCCTTCCTCATCCTCATGGTCATCATAATCGGCAGACGTTGGACGTTCGTTGGACGGATGTGCTGGTTCTGTCGCTGTTTCGCTAGATTCTAGCGACAGTGCCATCAGTGGTTTTTCCACCCGTCTCCCAAATAACGAGCTCCCGAGCAACGACGGTAACTGTGAATGGAACATCGTAACAGAAAAAAGGAAACAAAAAATTTGAAACCGAAATAAAAGCAACAAACTGTCGCAAATTCGACATCATGCCATTGGTATCAAATTACGTAAAAAAGCAACCCCATTCGGGCGCAAACGATCGTGCTGAGCAATGACCATGACTGTTGACTTAATGCGTATTAGACCCGGAGACTAGCAACCGAACGTGGTGCGAACTCATCCGCTTGTTAGTGAAGGAAAGTGAATGATTTCAACACAAAACACACAGACACATAATGAAGATGGTCGTAACATTCTGTGCCAAGCTGGGGACAGATAATGAGTAGCTCTGTAAGCGAATTTTGCAACTATTGTTTTCTGTAAGCCACCGACACCAGCACCCATCCAGAGGATTTTAAGTTTATACCCGCCCTAGATGCTACCATTCATACCAGGCCTACGACTGCCGAAAACGGGTACGAACTCTGGCCGGTCGCGTCTTGACCGCTTCTTCGGCACAATCTGTATGCTGTCCAGAATGCGAAGCATTATCTCAAGCAGAGGTGAATTTGGGGCACTTTTTGCCGTTTCCATATCACATTCAAACGCACGGCCTGTCACTATCGGTTCCGTATTTGGCTCCACTCGGTACAGCATCTTCATCGTGATTCGTGAAGGTCATAGTTTGGGTTGAAGGCAGAAAGGCTTTAGCTTCAAATGCGTCACTGCAACACGTGCATTGAGAATACTTACACATTCAACTGATGGCAATGGCACTACAACAGCACAGACCAAAATGGTTGCGATTTTTGCGAGTTGCATTTTTCTCGATAACAGATTGAACCGATGCTCCGATCAGCGGGTTGGCACTTGTCCCTTTTTGGAAGGCGAGATTATGCTTGGCTGGCCGTACCGAACGGATGTCGCAAACTGAGCGGACCGTGGTGATACACCCGGACAACTACGGAGGCTAGCCGTCACAGATGACCCTCCGCATGCAAAAACACACGCCTCGAACGTTGGTACGTGGTGAAACGTGAGAGTCACCGTGCAATCGAGGGAAAATAGTCAACCATGTACCGTTTAGAAACAAGACATCTTTCGACAGCAAATTGATCCTCATCGTATGATTATTGTTTGCAGCTAGACGGTCAAGGATTTGCTAATTGCAGTGTCTGAATGCGCTTTTGCATATTATGCATTTATTATCCATTAGCGATGGATGATAAGATGGTTCTGACTACAATCCATAAAGAACGAGCGGTCGTCTACTGACAGATTCATTTTAATCATTTTCTTGTACGATCGCACCGTCGGACCGGCGTGCGCAAAGTCTTGTGGTCACCACAACGAAAAAAGAAAAATGACAGCCTGATTAGTGTTGCTAGTGGAATTTAAGCTCGAAAGCACAACAAAAGAGAAAGTCACGTAAGGCAGCCAGCTCGTCTAGCCTTCTTGTCTTCAAAATAAGAAAATGTGGAGTTTGCACACAAACGCCAAGCGGGGGCTGGAAACGATATGTCTGACCTTCTGGCTGGAGCGTTGTGTGTGCTTTCGTGAAGGATTATTTACCGTACCAGAAGAACAACATCTAGCTGAACGTTCCAACGATCAACTAACCCTGTGCAGGGGCAACATCGCACCAGTGCCCGGCTGAACGATGAACAAGCTTGTGGGAATTGTTGTATTAGGTTCTGCGCTCGCTACAGGATTTTTCCCATCTGCGGTAAGTGGACCAGCCAACCCCTGTGTGGTTGATGGAGCTTTAAGAATTAAACTTCAATATATTCCCTTACTCTAGGCGCTCGGTGAGTACATTACCCAAGCGGAACCATCGCAGCACGTGATGCACATTCGGAAGCTGACCGACAGTGACAAGCTGCGGATCGAACTGGAGCCGGTATGGTTTCATTTGGATTCAACCGACTCGAGTCCACCAACGGAAAGCCAGCAGGTCAAGCGGCAAGCAGCAAGTGACATAGAAACTCATCGTCCGCTTGAAATATTTCCTACCATTGCTGAGCTGAAGCGCCATCAGCGTAAAAGAGTTCGTGGATCACGTTCCGAGCCCTCCATGAACGATCGTTCGGAATCGTTTCTGCAACACTTTTGGCAGGTCGAAACCGAACCCACCGACCTGCTCGCGCATGAGCTTCCAAAACAGTCTCACTCACTCGAGCAACAGCTTGAACACGTTAACCTGCCGAGGTGCTTCCGCAAGTATCTGCACGAAGTGTACGATCGCAACAACAGAAGCGTCCGCAAACTGATGCGCTGTCTGGCACAGCAGTCGGAAGAAAGCTGTAAGACGGCAGGTCGACCGCAGCGCAATCTTGCACAGCCTTCTAGCAGCCAGCAGGACGACGAGGACGACGAATATGAACACTACCCTACTGGAGGGCGATCTGCACGGAAAGCTAAGCGCACGCAAAAGTACGTCGAGCGGGATGATTCTTTGGAGGAAAACTCAACCAATGAGCAGCTAAAGTTTGAGCAACTGTTTATCCGCTCGGACGGTGACCATGGGGGACAGATTTTTGAGCGTTCGCAGGAGTCCGTATCCACTGAAGGTGAGGATACCGCCGAAAGCTCTTCAACCGATGATAGGAAAAGCGCTGGCGACACGGAGGCCAAATCACGGCCCTCGGAGTCCCATGAATCGGCGGAACGGCTGTACACGCGTGAAGGTCGTTGGCGCCCGGTGGCGTACAGACGGATGCCCCAGAAGTTTAACACACGCAGGAGAAAGATGGAAAGCTCCGACGAATCGAAGCACGATTCTAGTGAAGAGGAGTGGAATGGATCGAGCGACGAACGTTAAGTTTCATAAAAAAATCTGTTGATTTGTTGTATTTATTTATCACTTGCTACCACTGTTTTGCATTCTTGCTGCCTAAGTGTCCGAAACCTTTCGCTTTCTTAGTTTCTATTCCTCTTCTGTACGTGTCAAAGGCCTTAAATAAATAGCGGGTTCGGTCGTTTGGGTTCATGCGAATCACATGACCGTTCCGGAGCTTGGTGAGCTTTCTTCGTAGAACACAACAGAATGATGGACCTACAGGTCATATTATTCGTTTACTTCAAAAAATCCTCCGGAGTTTCCTTCGCTTGAATGTCGTTACCAGTATCACAGAGGCGCATGTGAGTACCGGAACTGAAAAGGTACAATATAGTCCGGACTTCAACCGTCACACCAGGAGCTTGGAGGCAAGTACCGTATTTTCGTCTCAATTTTGGGCCCAAATCAAAGGATAAACGGCTTTTTTGTTTATTGTTTTATTTTCATTTCTTGTTTCATTTGTAGTAGTTTGCATGTTTAATGTATTTATGAAACTCATAAAAATTCACAGCTGATAGTCGTATTGTTAGTGCAAAGGGCCTCTGTTGCAAATGTGTAGAACTCCTTATCCTGTTAAGCGTACCTCTATAGACACAAAAAAGATAAGCACATTAGTTGCTTTGGCAATGATTGTCCAACAATGGTTACCGTCCTCCTTGGGCTTTTTCAATAACTTCCTTCCTTTATTCCTCTCCCGTTTTTGGTTGGTAGTAAAAGCATTAATTGATTTTGTCGTTTTACGTTTTTACTGAAAGTTTTAATTTGTCGTTGATCTATGTTTTATGTATATCTGTTTTATGTATGACACGCTTCAAAGGGACCTTTGTAGGTCCATTGAATTTTAATAAATATATAATAATAATAATAATAATAATAAAACCCATATTAGTAATGTAACTACACTTCGTAGACTTAGGTGCGCATGTTTAGGTGCGCCAATCTCAATTAACTTAAAAAGAGTTTTGTTCTACACAGGTTTGGACGAGCCATACACGTGAAACCTCCATTTCTGCGTGTGTCGCAGTTCAAGTTGGTAAATTCCATGCATTCTGTTTCATTCTATTTAGTTATTAATAACTTCTTCTTCTTCTTGTGTGGTTTCTTGCGTGGCACAGCTCATTTAGGGTAGACTGTTTTGTGTATCCAGTGCTAGATAGTCAATTCTGCAGCAGTCCGAGAAGAGTTCGTTATACATTTCATATTCGCAGAATGGTACAAAGGTTTAGGTCTTCTTCTTTGGCCCGCTCATTGCAGAGCACGTCTGCAAGACATGGCCAGGTCGCCAATCCGTTTCCAGGAAACTCGGTCCAGGGCTGCAGTCCTC
>KB671622.1:72467-114156 GCA_000349105.1 Anopheles epiroticus
TGAGATTCGAACGAATCCGACAGCATGTTCGACACTTTCACCTTGCACTGCACACCGTCCATCGTAGCCCTTCATCGTAGTCCATCGTAGTACAAAGGTTTAGGTGAATAATATGAATGAGCACAGTTCTTGTGCTGGCATCACAAATAACGAGGAATTCTTACATGCACAGTCGGGGATGTAGTTCTAGTGTTACATGGCGGCAGAATTATGATCGTTTAGTTTTAAAGACTAAGTCAAACTAAATTTACGGATTCTATCGGCGTCTACAAGATAATCAATGATATATGAACAATAAAACTATTCATGTAGATCACCACCAGAGACGCGCAATTGCTGGTTAAAATTTGCTAATGCTAGAGCTGTGGGGTTGAAGAAGGTACTTAGGAAAGATCGACCGAAAAAAACAGTTGTTCTAAAACAAAACGTTTGGTCACGTAGCACCTTTCTAGGGAAAGAAATGAACCTAAGAAAAATGTGGACATATATTCTTAAGTTGTCCACATTTTTCTTCCTTTGTTTTTCCTAATCCTAATAAAAAAAAGTTGTACAAGTAACGATTCTCCAGACAACAGAACCCTTTCCCTTCAAGGGCCAAAAACACCGTTTTTATTTTTCTTTGTCAAACGACATCTGTTGAATGTTTGGTTAGCAATACATGCCTGCAGAAGGTGTTTGTAAGACTTTTGATTAATGTTTTAATTTATTTCTCTCATCTAAATCAACTATTTGTCAGGCCGTCATTCTTCAAGTCTTGGTTGGTTTCGTCAGGTGTGTAAAAGGATACCAGAATAGGAGTTCCTATACAGTTGTGTCGTCGTCCGAGCCTTCGTGTCAGCTAGTAGCGTGCGTATGTGGGGGAGAAAACATAAATTTCAGTTAAATAAAATAAATACAAAGACATACAATAAAAATTGTTAGAACATAATTTTAAAGCTAGTTGAAACAGTTTCATCAACGACCGGCGCCAACTCGCGACCGGTTCCGTATCCGGTTTCTGCGCAAATCTACGTTTGCATCCGTTTTTCGGTCTATTTTCCTTCCAATCAAACCAACACCCTTCGACGCGATGCGGTTCAATTTCGGTGGCCTGTATTCGCCCTCGATCGGTGCAATGTCGTACGTTTGCAAACCGTCGCCACGGTCGATCACGGTGCGCGTACCATACTTCAACGGAAGCGTAAAGTTTTTCTTATGCTTCTGCTGATAAATATCATAGAACAGAATCGTTAAGTTGCCTATCACATCGTTGGTCGTTGGGCTGTACTCCTCCCTGGGCAGGGCGTCCAGGTACTTTTTAATCTGCTCGTACGTCACCGGATTCGAGGAGTCCCCGATGTACACGGCAGATTCGGCTTCACCTCGCCTTCCTGCAGCCTTCCTGGGCGCACCGACTATGTCATCGGGCTTTTCCTGACCGACCTGTTCCCACGGCATGCAGCGACACCAAAAGCCACCCTCCTCGCCGTTCTGTTCAAGCTCTTTACGCTTCGATCTTAGCCGGTTTGGAAGGTGGCGTAAAATGGGTCTTCTTGCTCGAAAGTTCCTTCGAGCCTGTGGCTTATTCGGGACCTGGTAGAAGAATTGCACTGGGATTGGCGCACTTGGATCGTCTACAGAAAAATCTCCTCTAAGCGGTACTAAAACGCTACGCTTAAGCCTCGGTATACTATTACGATCACTATCATCTGCTAATGGTTCTAACACCGAACTGTTGAATTGGATCCCGTCTCTCATAACGTACCGTCTATTCCGGCAATCGCACTGACAATCTGTAGTTTAAAAAAGACAGGAAGATACACATGTTAGATTAAACTATGCTCCACAGTAATCACAGATAGATAATCTTGACCGTACCTCGTGTAGGATGATCCGCATGCGCGGCCAGCTTCACTTTAGGGCACTTTTTCTTCGATTTAGGCTCCAGCACCTCGAAATCGTAAGTATCGTAGTTGTCCTCCTCACAGCAGCATGGCTTATCTACATCATAGTGATAGTGATACGTTCTAAAGCAAAAACAAAATCGAGTTAGCTCCCTCGGCCATATGCGTAGTCCTCCGTTCCCACATCACACTCACTTCCTGCAACCACGGTCTGGCAAATCCTCAACTGCTGCATCTAACCGATCGTACGTTTCCTTCTGACAATCGGTAAACTTTTCCACGTCGTAGTGAAAGTTGTGCAGCTTCCGGCAGCCCGGATCCTTGGGCGCTTCTACATCGAAGTTATGTCGACAGGCGGCACAATTGTTGCAGCACGTTTCGCGAGGATAGCCATCTCGCTGGGGTCGGCCATCACACCACCGTACCCCAACACAGAACACCACAGCAACGGTAAGCACGAGCCAACCAACGGACTTCATCGTTTTCACTCAGCAAAGGTGCTTCTGGAAGCTGGTCAGCTAATGAGGGTATGCTTTATAACTTTGCAAACCCGATCGGCTTAAGACACTCGCGCTTAGCCTGCCCAGCGAAGCGCCAGATAAACGGGTGTTAATGGTTGTCGTCGGTGCCTAGCTTGCAGTAGAAAGATTATAGGTGGTTTGTGTGGTTACATAAAGCGCCTCCTGAAAGGTCACGTAGTGTGAAATTTCTGTTCGGCTTACGGCACAGTTCTTGCTGAATTGTTTTACTACGTAGGGACAACACGGTGGCGGTCGGTGTACATGGTTCATAGTAACTCAGTGTATGTATGTCTGGTTGTGCCCGGCATGTTTGTACCACGTTTCGCACGCTGTGGAAAGGAGTTGCGTCTGATAAGCATGTTTCTGCGCAACAGGTTGGTGCGGGAGCGCATCGCGGTGTGAAATGCTGGCGCATCATTACAGCGCAGGGGGAAATGAATGCGTGAGATGGATAAACGTAATGTGTAACGTGAGTTTGTTGATTCTTCAGCGACCTAAAACGTGGTTTATTACGTTTGGCAAACTTTCTGCACGAAAGACTTCCTGCTGAATAACACAATGTTTACAGGGGAATGGAATAATTGCTAAAAATGATAAAGCGCTTCATAAATATGTCCATTTTTACATGTGCGGAGAGACTACGGTCACAAGATCTTAGGCTGATGGGTAACAAACATAGGTTTGTAATGACCTTCCTCTGGTCACGTCATTAAAATGGCAAATGGCATGTGTCGAAGGGTGTTTGTTGGTTCCATAATGGTTTTAGGTAGCTTTCGTGATAAGCAGGACGGATTTGTAATGATCTTCGCTGTTTGGTCAACCAATTTTATCTCAAAGAAAGCTATTCTATTCTAGCAAGCATTATGTTCACTCATTCTAAGGTCTTAAGTGAAGATAGTTTAGTTTTTGTTACATTGTTCAGATTTTACGAATAGTTTAATAAAACAAGCAGCTTGAATTTACCTTCATGGTTTAAATTTAGTCTCCATGCAAAATGGAGTTCAAAAAAAGCGAAATGAAGGAGTCTCATAAAATTGCTCAAAAGGTTTGATTATTAATCAAAAGTACGATAAAATTTCATTACTTTCTTGTTCTTCTTATCGGATAGGAGACGGAATATATGTCTGTGTTTTATTTTAAAATGAACGTTAAAATAAAACTGATTTGATTCTAAATATTGCTGAAATTCGTCCAGCAAACTTCCTCGTGTGGAGATCTTATTTACCCAAATAACATTTATTTAAAATTAGAAGAGGCGATCCAGATTATAATTATACCCTTTCTTGAAACGTCTGCCATTAGACATGCAATTGCTAATGTACGGAATCGTCAATAGTTAGCGGTCTTGTATACTGTATACGTTAGGCAAAAAGGCTGAAGACATTTTCCCAAAAACAAACGATTACATAGATTATTTAATCAACAAAAAAAAACTATATTTCAAGCAAAATTCTCTTGCATTTCTTTTACAAAGCGAGTTGTTGTTGTTGGTAGGTTTATAGAAGCTTTGGCTTTCTATGAAGTTCTTTCGCCTCTTTACAAAGCGAGTTAGAATACAAAAATTATATTTTCTTGCTACTATGTACAATCATGTATGCAACGTCAATGGCTCTAGGATTATATGGTTACTACCATATCACAACTGATACCACCGATATGTTCTGCAATCTTCCTCACAGGCAGTGAGCTCCTAGACTACGACCCCAGTGACAGCGGACGAACGAGCTCTACGAGAGGACACGTGGGGATAGTCTTCCTCCGATTCTTCCTGATAGCTATGGGCGCACGCAGCACAGCCACATTTTTTCTTCGATTTCGAACACGTAGAGCAGTATTTTGTGGGCTTTTCGGGCGAATAATCATCCTCTTCCTCGGTGCGATCGGTTACCTCTTCCGTAGATTGGTCCTGGCAGTTGTCACACACCGGTCCATCCTGTGGGCGCAAGTTGAACTTTGGTTCCTTTCCTTCCACCTTGCCGTAGCAGATGTCAAAGTAGCTTTGGTCCTTCGGGTTGCACGGTGCTCCCTCGGCTTCCTCCGACGAGTAGGCACGGTAGTGGACACGCTTCCGCTTCGGTGGCTTCAGCTCCAGCACATGATGCATTGGTTTGTGTATGCGCTCTTCGGCAAAAGTATCTCGCTTGGGGGTTGGAGGCGGAAGCATTGGGTTGACGTACATGTGCAGCTCCGTTTCGGGAACGTTTTGCTTGCGCGCGTACTCGATCGCCAACTGCCGGCTGATGATGTCCGCCGGGTATTTGCTGTAATGAATAGGGCCGAATATTAGCTACTGGGATTAAATGAAGTCTAGTACTTTAGTTACCGTTTTGGTTGGGCGGGGTGTTGATCGTAGCCACATTCACAAGATCTGGATTTCGCAAACTTCGGTTCGATATGTTCCGAGGCGGATGGACGGATGCGATACTCCTGTTCGCACGAGCAAACGTCCGGCGTCGGTTTCAGCTCGAGCGGCTTAGTTACGTTGCACTTTTTCTTCTTGTAGAACGGAAACGGTTGCGGTGGTGGACCACGGGCAATCTCTAGCTTACATTCGCACTCGTTCCGATTGCACGTGTTGCATTTAGCATCGGCTACGGACAGTGCCACTAGGATAAACGCTAGCGCTACTACAATCCTCATGTTGACTAAGGTACTTCTCCCCTTTCCGCGTAACAAACTGTTCTGAACTTGACCGCCAGCCGACTGACGGAATCCAACAGCCATGGGGGACATTTTATACCTTTAGCCAATCGTTTGGCCGTTGCTACAACATTCCAGCCAGGTACCACGTTCAATTGTTATGTCGCCAGAGACGAGCCAAGGTCATGTACCGCCACTGTGCTCCTGCCATTTGGTACAGATGATTCAGGCGACGTGCCTCGGCATGATTGCTGCATGGTGGGCTTTGATGGTGCAGCCGTTACATCAAGCTTACATCCATTACACTGCCAGCCGAAAGCGAAAATAAATGTTTATAGTTGATGTTTGTAAACACGAAGTTACAACGAACTACCGGCATTCCGGAACAAGCTTTCTTTCTGTTTCATTGCACTTAGCAACCACTCCTAGTCGTAGGACGTACATTCATTCCGCTCATTTGTCTAGTGACCATGTGCAAAATCTTACTATTGGATAAACATTTTAAAAGCATTGAATCCATACGATTGTTTGTGGTTCTTTGAAAAGACATATTTTATTTCTAGACATATTTTCGCTCAAACACATCCATGAACGGAAACGCGGAATGCGAAGGGTTTAGCAGATCGACCAAAAAGCATACCGTTCCTGCCAACCCCTCATATAAGCTATACGGACGGTCCGGAGCGAGCAGAAAGGTTGCAAAAGCATTCGAACTTAAAAATTCTGCAAATTTTGAGGCACGATACAGATAGGCCTTCTCCCCTGTCAATCGGTACATCAGTAGAAAGGCATACCCGTTTCCGGCCACCCCGTGACAAATACCTGGCCCCTTGCGAAGCAGTCCATGGTGCCAGATCTGGTTGGCACACTGTCTGCAACAGTCTAGATACTTCTCTTCGCGGAAGATAAGAAATGCTTTGGCAAAAAGATAGATAGCCCCAGCACATCCGTGGCACCAGTGGACAAGCATTCTGTTCGTGGAATCGTATCGTGTAGGAAAGTTTCCATCACTATCCTGTAATGTAAGTACATAATCTATCGTCTTTTTTATGTCCATTATGTTCGTGGCGGAAGCGCTAAAGTGGTTGCTTTCGTCCCGGTCAAACCAGGGCGATTCTAGTAGAGCGTGCAAAATGGCACAAATTCCATGAGCCGCACCCAGATAAGCTTTTTCGTGATATTCATACATCAGCGGAGCCGGTGTGCGTAGTGATTTTGCTATGCTGCGGCCACGCTTCATGAGAGCTTGGCATATTTCGGTAATTACTTCCTTTTTTATCGGTTTCGATGCAATCGTTTGATTCAGCCAGTACGCTCCATGCAGATAGCCGGCTCTGCCCACCAACACTTCGTCTGCATCGTATGCTTTAGCGCTGGCACATGGTGAATGTCCTCGGAGAAAGAGTTGCACGTCGTTCTGCATGTCTTGCTGTCTTTCCTTTTCGTTGGCGATAGTGGCAGCGACAGCCGCAATTCCAGATCCACCGCACAGAAAAGCGACAGTACTTTTGTTCGAATCGCCGCCTTTTTCGATAGATTTCCGCTTTGCGTCACCAATGTATTTAAAGGCGAGCTCCAAACATGGATATAAATTTCTCGTTTCGTCCGACCGTGAAAGTTTCCAGAACATAAACGCAATTCCTACGGTTAATATATACAATCCATATATTATTGGTAACGTTTTGTTGTTCAAAATTCTAAATAGGATTCTACCTGCAATGCCCACGTAGAGATCTTCACGCATCTTCGTATGTACATTCTGTTGAATCTTTTCCACATACGTTTTGATCAGTTCGATCACTCTCTCCCGGGAAACCAGTTGGTTTTCCTCCTTACCATGTGTCTTTTCGTTGTAATCATCGTATGGATTCGGAAAATATCGTTCAGTCATCAGGATGTAGTACGGTTCGGAAAGGCTATTGCTCTTCTTCTTCTTCTTCTTATATTCTGCGAGAAAGGTTGTATCCTCCTATGGATATTTAGACGCGTGTCCAAATTCCCACATTCAGAGGCTTACTTTCTCTTTGAAAGGCTTCGACTAGCTAGAGTCATGTGCCTGAAGATTTAAGATTTTCTTTACTGGTTCTGCTGCTATGGCTTTTGTGAATTTCTGTGTATGAAGTTGAAACTGCGTAGTTCACTGTTTTGTGGTATGGCTGCTACGAGCTTTGTTCGCCGATTCTGGGAATCCTTCTTGTCGCAGCCGAGCTGCGCTTGGTGTCACTTGGACTTATGGTCGTTCACCATTTCTGGGTAACGCGTTTCTTGTTACAGCAGAGCTGCTTGTGGTGACTTTGGCTGCTTCTCTTTCTTCTTATATTCTGCGAGAAAGGTTGTATCCTCCTATGGATATTTAGACGCGTGTCCAAATTCCCACATTCAGAGGCTTACTTTCTCTTTGAAAGGCTTCGACTAACTAGAGTCATGTGCCTGAAGATTTAAGATTTTCTTTACTGGTTCTGCTGCTATGGCTTTTGTGAATTTCTGTGTATGAAGTTGAAACTGCGTAGTTCACTGTTTTGTGGTATGGCTGCTATGAGCTTTGTTCGCCGATTCTGGGAATCCTTCTTGTCGCAGCCGAGCTGCGCTTGGTGTCACTTGGACTTATGGTCGTTCACCATTTCTGGGTAACGCGTTTCTTGTTACAGCAGAGCTGCTTGTGGTGACTTTGGCTGCTAGACACAAAGTGCTTTGGCTGCTAGACACAAAGTAAGGCTATTGCTCAAAAAAGGATATTCGCTGCAATCGTTAACGTAAACAACACCATACGACGGGACATAAAGAACACATTTAGAAAGTGAACTGTTTGGCAACACTGGTTCCTGTGACAGCTACCTTCAGCATGACAGACGTAAATATTTACATTCCACCACACACAGTCAAAAACCCAAAAATGTATTCCGCGTATAATTTGTGAACGAAACAGTAAATTCCGAGCAACATTCCTAGCAGAAACGACTATAGAGATCGATGCACCATGTCCTGGTTTCAAGATTTGGCTGGTAAAGCGGAAAACATACTCACGAAAATAGATCAGAATGCTGCAACTGTACTGCAAACACGTCCAGCGGCTGGTGATGTGGAAGGTGCTCCCCTGCTCGAGGTCAGTGTGATGACAAATAAGGTTCCTTCACACGCAACTGCACCCAAACCTCGGGTCTCGGCGAAAGGTCCACTACTGACCAAAAAATCTCCCAGAGGAATGGTACGCTCCGCGTCCAGTGCTTCGAATGAAAAATATCTCGAAGCCGAAGCGGAAACACATTCATCAAAGTCCGAGAAGCTGAACATGTTCGAAACCTCGTCCAGGCGTAGTTCGCTGAACTCCAAGCAGGACGGGACAGTAATCGATATGAATGAGGTAGTGGCCGAAAAATCCAGCTACACCGAGCTGGAAGCAAACCATGATATCGAAAAGGAACTAGCAGCAACTAAAATAGTTCTGGCTGAAATAAAAGCCGAACGGGACGAACTGAAAACTGAGCTCGACAATACACTCTCACAGCAACTTACCAACGGTGAAACGGAAAGCAAACTGCTTGAGTTTGAGTTGCTGTGCCAAAGTTTGTCCGAAGAGAAAATGATGTTAGCAGGCAAGGTGCTTAGCATCGAAGAGGCCAACAGTAAGTACGTCAAATCGATTTCCGAGCTTGAATCAACGATTGCCAAGCACATACAGAGTGAGCAGGAGCTAAACTCAAAGCTCGAAATGGCCAGACTAGAGACGCAAAATGCACTGACCGAACTGCAGCAGTATCGCGTCCGTGCCCATGCAACATTACAGTTGAAAGAGAAAACGATTGAACAGTTAAAAGAACAGATGAACGGCGGTAAAAACGATGGTAGTCCCGATACCAACGATGCCAAGCTTAACCAGGCTGAACAGATATTGCAGATAGAGTTGGAGCAAATACGGCAAGAGAAAGCTAACCTTCTGGAGGAACTGACGACCTTGAACGAACGCATGAAGCAGCGCGAAGGACATTGGTGGAGTGCAGAGGAGAAGCTAAAAGTCACTGTACAAGAACTAGAGCAAAATGTACAACAGCTGCAGCAGCAGATTTTGCTAGAGTCAGATAAATATAGCTTGCTGGAGGAAAATTTCAAATTGAAACAGAATGAACTAGCTACCGCCCAGGAGGATTTGATTAAGCAACGGACCAGCTTCACGCTGCGACTTCGGGAAAAGTAGGTCATGGACAGGATTAAGTTGAGCTGGTACGCTTTCATCGCTTTGTTTCCTTTTTTTAGAGAGTCAGAGAATAATAAACTTCGAAATAGAATCCAGAATCGGCCAGTAAGTCCACTGAGCGACCACGGGGAGCGGTTGGCATCGTTAACACAGTCACTGGTTCAAAAACAAACAGCATTAGAAACTGTAACGGTCGAACGGAACGCTCTTCGAATACAACTGGAAAAGTTAGAAGTAAGTATTGCTGAACTGATATGCGTCGGAATGCGTTTCTAATGAAGAAAATTTGATTTCAGAACCAGTATCGAAACACCGCATCTCAAGTGAGACAGCAACGGGCCGTTTATCTTAACAGCAATGTGACCGATGACGGTAAAAATAGAGTATTAAGTGGAAAACGGAAACTGGATTTAATTTAACGCTTTTTATTCATCTTTCAGCTAAATCGCAAGTGCCAAACTTTATGCTGGAAACGCCCTTCGACAACAACGTAGCTCGACGTATGAAACGGGCGTACTCGTCGCTCGATTCGATCGGCATACGATTGGGCGTATTTCTTCGCCGATATCCGCTGATCCGCATTCTTGTGATAGTTTATGTAGCCGTTCTTCATCTGTGGGTTATGTTTGTGCTACTATCGTCGTCACCAAACTAGTTTAAAATTGTTGTCTGTTTAATGCTTATTTTATGAATAAAAAGGATATCATTCTATAGTGAAGCTTGATTCAAGTTTTAGCGCGACGTTGACTGAACAGATCCTTCGAAATCCTTCAGCTGTGGTGTAATCGATTACACCGTACACTCCAATGCCGAACGGTGTGGTGTAATCCCAACGGCCGTCAAATGTCATTCGCAGCTGCACAAAAAGTAAACAACAACAAATCGCATACGGTCGTGATCGATTGCTGGTGCGCTAAAATCGCTATGGATTTCGATAGTCCCGATTGTGTGGAAAAGGATTTTCCCGGCTTGTATGCGTCCGATGCCAGTGGGAAAAGCAAAAAAGATGACAAAGATTGTGCGTGTCCCATTTTGTGTGTGCCTTGCGGTGTGCCCCTTCAGGCAGTGACCAACTCAGTACATGAGCTAACTCGGGGTTTTCTTCTTTTTATCTCTACATTCAACAGTTAGTGACGCTGATCCGGAAAAGGTTAGCAAAAAGGAGCTGCTAATAGGGCGCCGGAAGGATAAGAAGGAAAAGAAAACGGCTTACGCCACCCTGGAGGGTGAAAGCTCGCCAGAAGAGGAGCTCGAAACAAAGTAAGAGTGCCCTCACGTCGCAGGTCGTGTTTTCGGCAGAGTGCATGTGCATTCGTGTACGGCAGCATGTGCTGCTCAGTCGCACTTGCCTGCAGTGCCGTGGAAAGCGCCTCGCTCTATTTCATTCAATTATAAGGTGTAGTGTGAGTATGTGGAGTAAATCAATATTTCTCTTTGGCAGGAGCCCGTCGAAAACAAAAAAATCGAAAACCTTCAAGTTCCCGTCGAAAAGCAAGGAAAAGAGAGAAAAATCACGTGAGAAAGACAAGGAAAAGCCAGAAACGTCGAAACAGGAGGAAAGTGCTAAAGCGCCAGAAAAGAGCGAAAAGGAAAAGGAAAAGAAAAAGGACAAGGAAAAGAAGGAAAAGGAGAAAAAGGAAAAGTCTAAAGAGAAGAAGGATAAAAAGCTGAAGCAAGGCAGTGTCAGCGAGGAGGTGCTGGAGCTGGGCGACGCACAGCCCATCTTTGGCGTATCCCTCGGTTTAGCCACTGAGCGTAGCCGCTGTCACGACGGTGTAAACCTGCCGTTGGTTGTTCGCGACTGTATCGATTATCTGCAGGAACATGGCCTACAAAGTGAACAAATCTATAAGGTCGAGGCTGTCAAGACCAAGCTGCAGCAGCTGAAAAGAACGTACAACAACCGCGAGGGCTCCTGTAGCGGTGAGATGGACGTACCGATAGCCTGCGGTTTGCTCAAGATGTTTTTGCGCGAACTGCCGGAACCGATACTTACCACCGACCTGTCGTCTCGCTTCGAAGAGGTTGCCTCTCACTCGGAAGTTTCGCAGCAGGCGCAGGAGCTGGTGTGCTTGGTCGAGCAGCTGCCAAGCTGCAATAGAACCCTTCTTTCCTGGATGTTTATGCACGTCGATGCAGTTACACAGAATGAGGGGTTTACTAAAATGAACGCGCAGAACATTGCAATGCTGCTCAGTCCTACTTTTCAGATGTCACACCGTCTGTTCGTGGTGATACTGTGCCACTGCAGCACACTGTTTGCCGACACCATCTTACATAAGTGAGTATCTTGCAAGATTGTTGCCTACAGCTTAATTGCATATCTGGATACGCTGTGTATCTTCACGATAGCTCAAGCAACTCAAAACAAGATAAGAAGGAAATGGTTGTGGGCTTGTAGTAAGTACTGGGTTGGGGATAGTTTTGACGCAAACACCGTCGAATACGTATCATTTTCCAAGCAAAACTTCATCCGCAATGTTTAAAAAGGCTCGAGTAAAGCTACTTTCCAGTTTTTTGTTAAAGTACGAATGAAATATTTTAAGAAATATTGCAGTTCGCGAGTTAATCTCAAATCCTACCTAATTTAAGGTATGTTCCCCCGATAACAGCATCGAGCCCAAATTTACCCGAAACACCAGAAGAAATTACGGTCGAGCTTAGAAAGCAGGAAAGTTTGCTCGCCCAAATTCACGCCGAAATGAATGCTGGCTTTGTGACGAAGAAGCGCGAAGAACAGCTATGGGAGGTTCAGCGTATCATTACACAACTGAAGGTAAGTTTCTTTGTAACCGCCAGTTTCGACGTAGCGCTTATAGCACACACTTGTACAAACAATGAACCAGCTTTTTATCACCCCTTTTTGTACGTTCGTATCTCTTCATTTTAGCGAAAGTTACGATCGTTCGAGAAGAAATCCGACTGCGTACAGAAAAGCCTCGACGATACGGTCGATGGAGACATTTCGATTGAATTAAATCTACAAAGGGCGAAGCTGTCCTGCTCGGACGATGAATCGTCGATCAAAACCGTAACAGCTGTCTCTACCGAGTCGGCCACCAATACGGAAGCCAAAAACACACCGCAAGAAACGCCGGTCGAGACGGGCCCAGCTGAACGGAAGGCGTCTGTAACGGACGGTTCTCCCGACACAGTCATGGCGGTGAAGGGCGACGGTGGTGGAGCCGTAGGTCAACCGACTGCACCGGAAGCACCGGCTCCCGTAAGCGATAAGGTAACCGTGACCGACAACGGATTTTTGCTATTGCCACAAAATCATCCGGAGTATCTGACACTCATACGGCTACAGTTGGAAAATCAAGAGCTGGTCAACTGGAAGGCTCAACTGCAGGCACGGATTCAAACGGAGCGGAATGAAATAGTGAAAATGAAGAAGCTGCTCGTGGTGGACGGGAGTGTGAATGCACCCGCCGGTGTTGACGCATCGGTTGCGGCTAGCGAGGAGTATGATAAATTGATGGCACACTACGTAAAGGAAAATGCACTGCTTGAGCAGAAGCGCCAGATGCTGGCGAAAGAAATCTTTGAGGAAAACAAGAATCTTATACAGATGCAGGTGGAGCTGGCGTTGAATCGATACCGAATTTAAGGCAAGCAAGTGTAATGTAGCTACTACATGAGGTGTAGATGGTTTTAAATATCTTGCTCTCTATCAGGGTTTTTACCAGGATGTTTGTCATCGTGCAATAGATTTGAAAGCAGTTGAAAACAATATTATAAAGGATATAAGAATGATTTTCGGTAGTTTCTATTAGGCACATTCAGTGTAAAACATAGTTCATAGAAACTTTATACCATACTTTAACACAATACATGAGTTCTCCGAGGAAATGCGTATAAAATATGTACCTAGATCTACCTAGTTTACTGTTCTTAAACTTATCATACAAACACTATTTATTTTTTGAAACATTAAGCGTAAAATATTACAAGCTATGCTCTAAACACAATTGATGTAAATGTTGAATTTCACTACTTTCAACAGCGTATTGAGTGCATCAGTGCATCAGTGGAAACCCCCAAATCAACGCTCAAAAAGGGGAGGTGGTAGTGAGCACAACTCTCCTCGTTTGATGAGAGTGCACAAGGAAAAAAATCTCTTATCAAAAATTGTTACATGCAAGCGAACGAGGAAAATATGCGCGCGCACAAAATAAAAATTGTTTCGAGTGTAAATACGAGAACTCCGAGAGATAAGTAAATACGGCTAAGAGTAATGACAAAGGTTGGTGGTAAGAGGAGGCTCTAAAGAAACTGTCTGTCAGGGGAGGAAAATACAGTGTGTGCTATCAAAATTGCAGCGTTTCTATTCAAGTTTAGAGAATTCAGACAATTCACCAAAATGTATTATTGGAGTATATAATAAAAAGCTGCAGCTAATATACTTATAACCACTTTTGCGTGTCCATAATTTGACAAACATTAGATTTAGTATATTTTAGGCCCTTCGTGGAAAAGTATAAATGTGAACACATGTGCTACCAACGCGCAAACCCATGCATGTGTGCGTGGATATTAGGGGAAGGATAATAGCAATGCATGTCATCGGCAAAGCGCACCAACTCGTCGAACGTGCGAGGGTGGATTTTTTGTTGCTAGTTTCCATCCCGCTCGTCACTTTCAGTTCCCATCCGACACCATTCCAGGGGATGAGGTGGATTGTCAAAAATCGTGCCTACCTTTGCACGCCCTGTCCTTCTCTTTCATCGTCGCGCCAACATCAGCTGCGACTGCATCATATCTCTTCGAACTGCATGCGTATGCACGAGATCACAGGCGGCGACGGCCGTAGTCGCCGAAAAGAGCGTATTCAAACATATCCTTTTTCCTTCCCCAAGAGCGGTATCTACCGAGAGCGCGCGCCTTCGTTCCACAAACACACACCCAGACAACAGGAACAACAAAAAAGGACGAACGAAAGGGAAACCAAGCGCCGCACACAGTTACACCACTGCTGTCGGTGAAAAAGAAAGGACACGCAACTCCATGGCAAATAAAAATCAGCAGAAGAAAAGTCGGTGCCGCTCCGCTCCTGCATGCAGCGCTGCTCCTTTCCACCCACCACACTCGTGTCCTAGTAGCGGGTGCGTTTGTATTGCTCTCGCTCTACCGCAGGCCGATGAATGTGTTGAACTGGTGTTTCTGTCTCGCACGCACTCCTCCACGGTCTCCCTCTCTTTCTTTTACTCCCTCTCGTTCTCGGTCACGGTTGCCATGTGTCCGGTGCGCGCTCGGTGCATGGGGAGGGCGCGTATTCTTTTTGCGGACATCTCGTACGTGCGGGCGGCGCGCGGGGAGGAAGTCGCCCTTAAGCGCAGGGTCGGGGGCACGGACGGTGATCGGGACCGCGCGGTCGGTCGAGTCTGGCTCACCTTGGATTCATTCAGTCAGTCTGTAAAAAAGTCGCGTCCGAAGCGGTAGCCTCCGGAACGGCGCGCGTAGCCCGGCTACCCAGGAACACACATACACACAGACGGCACACGAGAGACGCGTGGGGTTTTTTTTATGTTTGGAGTCAGGCAGGCAAAGGAGTAACCACACAACAAAGTAAGCTGAAATCAGTTTTCCGCAGATTTGTGTAACACGCGCTCGCTTATCCGCCGCTGTTTTGCGTGTGCATGCGTGCGTGTGTGTGTGTGTGTGGATTTGTATTTGTGCCCCCTTCCGGACATTTGGACGGTCGCTGGATGTGTCGAAATGATGAGTTAGGTGTTGTGTTTTATCGCTGAGAAGTTTTCCTGTCAGTAAGTTTTTTCCCGGCCTCTTTACGTTTGAATGCTCCAGTGTGCTTCGGGAAAACAATAGGATAGCAATAGAAGGAACACCTCGCTTCGCAAGTGGAGTACGCGAACGTTTTCTTTGTGTGTGTGATTCGTGCGGAAAAATGCGGTTGGAATCCTGCGATGGCAAATGAAGAGCGTGAACGTGTGTGCGAAAAATAATCGGTGACGATATTAAAAATGTGCCTTCCGTAGACATGTGATAAAACTCAACTTGTGTGAACATTTGTGAAACTTCTCGCAGACTTTTATGTTTGGAAGTGCGTTTCGGCGTTTTTGAGCACCGCGCTGCATCGTGACGGCGTTTTCACGCAATTCCCTTTCGTTTTATCGGCTTTACACTTTTTGACGTGATATCCAGTTCCAGATTTTTTTGTTGCTTGATTTACGATCCTGCCCTTTGTCCTGAATCCTTCGAACCACACGGGGGACACGCAGCGTTGGGAGTTGTTCCGGATTTTTATTTTCAAGTTTTGTGTGGCTAACCCTGAAGGGTCTGCCGAGGGGGAAATCATACTTTTACTTCGTGATGCTTTGAATCACGAAGAATTTAAGTTTTGGGGAGTTTTGGGTAGTATTGAGTCGGGCCTTCTTTTGCCCTGCTCTACCGCCTGTAAACGGGCCTCGAAAACTGTGCCTTTCGTAAAGTTACAAGTATCGATTCAACAGAAACTATAAATCGGTAGGGAGGAAAAAATGAGTTTTACATTCTCGACGCTGTACCGGTGTAAAACTTGGTGTTTAACGGTTGTTTTTTTCGTCAACGCCATTGTATAGTTCAATGGTGATTCATATGTTGAAGTTGTAAGGATCACTCACTTCAGGATGTACAGACCTCGAACATAATTTGGGTAAAATTGAAACAATTTGTTTGGGAATTTGAAAGTTCGTGGCGTGTGTTAAATTCAAATACTTTACAACTTATCATGATCGAACGTTCACTAGCTTATCGCTCTCTTTCTCTTTCTTTCCCTATTGGGATCGTAAGTGACCGACCAATGCAAATGTACCCCACTATAACAGCAACAAGTCATGCACGAGATAGCAAAAGAGAAGAAATAATAATATTATTGTGATAGCGCAAGAAAAGTGTGTTTTTAAGGAAGGAAGTGTTGTTCGAATCGTCCGTAACCTCTCTGTGTCCACAACTACCTCACTCACCAGTACCGAAACAGTACAATCCGGATGTCGTTGGGCGAGCTTCGTAGAAGTAGCTAAATACTTTAACATAGGTAAGATAAATCTATTTCATTACATATTTCACAAATATATACAATCCAGGACTTAAGGAGTACGCTCAGAAAGGATGCATATTCTTCTGAACTGTGTAAGAAGACACATTAGATGTTACAGTACGTATTACAGCAAGATCGAACCAATTCCCCTTTGTCCTTGCTGGCCAATCCGTGTAAAATTCTCTCCCCCATGTGAGTTTGTATATGTAACCAAATGGGCAGAATGGGAAGGGCGGGAAAACCTTCGTCAATGTTCTTCCTCAGGGTTAATTAGTGCACCCTACACAGCAGGTCCTGTTAAGCCGGAAGTGTATGTCGATGACGGAGGATGAAAGGCCAATGAACTTTACAATCTTGCCAGCAGTTCCAATCGGCCGAGTTTTGCACTGTAGCGCACTGATATTGGCCACATTTTGATCCTAAGTATTCCTATGTCCCTTGACTCACTTGTTAGAAGGAATTGTTAAACTGTTTTACGTTTAAGCTTCCTGAAATTTTGACCGACTCGAATTCTGTTATCAAACCGTGGTTTGTTTTCGATTTAACTCAATGTTGCAAAAATCTTGCATTTCACGATAGGCTAGTAGTACGCCGATTTTTTAGTCATACGCCGGATTTGTTGGTTTTGAATGAAATTGAACTTATAAGATACTATTTGACTGAATAAATAAAATAATTTTAACTAAGGCGGATATACGAGATAAGCGGTTGCATCCGGGACGCATTACTGCGTAGTTCGAGAACAGACTAGCAGAAAAAACACACAAATCTTCAACAACAGCTCTTTTGTTTAAAGTTTTGTAATTTGTAAACCCTTTTTTTATCATTCTAAATAATGAGCAAAATATTTAAAATATCTTTTTAAGTGTACCCATTTAGTATATTTTCTTGAATCGTTCAAACATCGTTTAAAAATCCCCCGATTGCGACATCAAAAGACAATAATTTGAGCGTAGGGAGTCACAAAACTGCTCAAAGTAAAAACCCTTCCGTTAAATTTTTGAAAGTAATCCGATCTTTGAAGAAAATTCTCATTCATATTTTGCACTGCATCTTTAAATCCCGCTTTTTGGAAAATCTTGGTTAGTAAATCGCTAGAAAATCCTTGTTTTATGGCTTCACTTTCGATTCGGACGGTTCACTTCATTTGCCAAGGATCTACCATCCTCTTCGGTTCGGTTCAACCCATTTCCTGCCACCCTGCGTTCTTATTGCACGCATTGGTCAGTCCAACTTCCCCCGTCAGACCCCACCCACCCAGACAGCAACATGTTCTGGTGCGCAATTTTCTCTCGCAGTAGAGTACAAAGTCCCCTTGGCTAAAACTCATCACTGCCGACGGTGTGCCCTCCTCCTTCGCATCCCGGAAAGCGCCCAAGTACACCGAACGGACCGAAGTCTTATCAATATTTCTGATCAGATCATCAATAAATAAATATTAATAATTTTCCTCCAATTTATTTTTTGTGAAATTAGGAAATAGAAAAGCCTTCACCGTGGCGAATGTGTAATGGTCGTCTTCCCGCTGCCTGGGCGAATGTGCGAGACGCAGCGAAGGGGAGCGGGTGGTGAAACGTGTTCGCAATTCTGCTCCGATTTGCGTTCACCCTCCCACCTATGGCCTTTTCTTGTCGCGTGTAGATGCTAGTGCGTGTGTGTCTGTACGGTCTATGCTAAGGTTGAGCGCTGGGGGGAGGGGTAACAACAGGGCGCACCACGGGAAAGGTGGCTGGCGGACATTTGTTTGCCTATTTTTGGCCCTCTATGTATGTGACGCCGTGCGTATGTGTGTCCGCATAAAGACGGTTTTATTTCATCCCCTCCACCCTCCCCTCCCCATTTTCTTGTCCCTCTCCACTCAAGTCCTTATATCATCACCTTGAAGAGCTTCTTCTTCGGGCTTGCAGCTGTCCCTTCGCGGCCTGACCACATTTGCCTTTCTGCAGCACCGGCAGGAGGAAGGACCTGTGTCACTTTTCAACACAGCGCGCGGTTCGTTACACGATTCGTACGAGTTGCTTTTTTCTGCACCTCTTTTTTTCGCCTCTCCGCCCCCTCCCACCCCCCATCCCTGGGCCATCGAAAAGTGCCGATGATGGAAGATGATGATGTTGTTGATGATGATGTCGGTGATGATGTATGCTCGATTGTGTTG
This sequence comes from Anopheles epiroticus, assembly GCA_000349105.1. Lineage (NCBI taxonomy): Eukaryota > Metazoa > Arthropoda > Insecta > Diptera > Culicidae > Anopheles > Anopheles epiroticus. The sequence goes on from KB671622.1 coordinate 90,895, forward strand.
TCGTGTGGTATCCGGTGGACAAAGTCGTCTGCCCGCCACCGACCGTCCTGCACCGTTGGGCGATGACACGGTAGCTTTTCCTACCGTCGCTGGCCGGTCGCTGCTGGGGTGGATTATGTGCGCCTAACCAGATATCGAGAGTGGCGAATGGGCTGCCATAGATAGGGAAAAAAAAACACCCACACACACACACACACACTACAAATAATAATGCCAAGCACCCGCCCACGCCCGCGCATGGTGGCGGCCGAGAGTTTCGGGGAAATTTTCCACAAACAGGAAATTTATCCGCCAGCTATGCCCACCCATCGCACGTACTGGAAGTCACAATTGCTAGTTCTTTTTCGCCGTATACATGTTGACGTTACACAATCGAGGAGAGCAAGAAAGGGCAAAGACGCTGGTTGAGGAAGGAGGGCTGGCTGGGTGGAGGAAGGACACACATATCGAAGCGGACCGTCCAGCATAAAAAAGCCACTGCCAGCGATTGGGCAGCAATCGTAGGGAAAATGTATCAAATCGCCATGTCATTGAATAAATGAGACGAAAATTACATTGAAATCAGAAAGAATTGACATGATGAAAGTGGTTTCGAGATGCAGGGCAAAAGCAAACTACACGGTTTGATGCGAAGCAAAAGAGAGTGGGGGATAAAGAGATAGAGAGGGAGAGGGAGAGCTGGGGAAAAGCCAGCATAAAAGATATGGATCTGAAGTGTGTCTGACCGTGGGCCCGAGTCGCGCGAATGTCTGTTATGGATAGGAAAATGGACAAATGACATCCAAAATTGAAACCTGTCCTTAGCCAGCAGTGGCTACAATTGCATCAATGAAAAGCTATTTGTAGACCGGTTCGAACAACTTCATTATGAAAATCCTTTCCATCCGTTCTCTATGATAAAAATCCATCGAGTTGAGGTTGTTGCTAAACATCCATCCATGTTTTGTGTGCTATTGTTGTAGAGGGTTCACTAAGAAACGGGTATGGCTTCTCTAATCTGCTGCAAATTTATTTTTTTACAGTTATCTGATTCATTTATTAAATACATTCTAGTAATAACATGCAAAGTACATAATACAAGTAAACAAAAAGTATAAAAAATTCGATACTGCGACGGAAATTTTGAGATTTTTGCAGCAATATTCTATGCACATGAACACGATACTTAAAATTTCATGTTTATAGTAAGCATTGTCATTTTTATTTTTTTTTGCAACAAATTGTGTAAACGTAAACGAATCTGGATTCGGTTTTAATTACATGTTCAATGTATAGAAAGCAAATTTAAATTAAGTATAAGCTCAAATGGTACAGATTCGTTGTTTGTAAATCTGAATCAATGTCACGCATTTTCAATATTTAATATTCGTGATTTTAATGGACATCTTCTGCGATGGACATCTTCTTCGATCGACACAGGTTAATTAAAATCGGAAAATTTATCCATTTAAAAATCAATTAATGTGCACCTCTAGAGCTTCGTTATTTTTTACAATTTTCGAATGTTTCAGGATTAATAATTCTTCAAACTACCATGCATAATAAAAATAGACGCATAATTTTTGAAGACGCATTCTACTTTCATAGTTCAACAAAGGTCCACATACAAATCCACACTCAAAGATTCATTAACTTTAATAAATCTCAACTTGTATGAATCATTAGATTCAAAATTAAGATTCGATTCGGGATTTGAGTGACCTTCAGTGATATGCAGTGAAGATTCATATGAATAAATCCTTGCCTATAGCAACCCTGTAATTTAGTTTGGAGAACAATATCTTTAATATGAATAGAGAATTTTTTTTTACAATTTTGCAGCTTGAGTGATTTTTTCTTTCGCACCAAGCAAATGCAATAAAAAATGAGTTTAATGTTCGAAGAACCAGCGAAAATATTTGGCAAAATTCATAAATTCCATAGTCCGATCAGCGTTGCTATGATTTCAAAAACCTTTTTTCTTCGGTCTTTCGATGATCTACTTCGTGAAATAAATGATACATAGAAAACAAATCGTCCCTACCGAATTAGAGAAAATAATATGCTTCAGAATTCTTTAGAAATAATCATCGTTAATGCTTGTTATTGGTTGCGTTGGACAGCGTAAAAAAACAATATCTTTGTTATTGATAATTGATTAAACTCTCCTTTATCGGAAAATCCAGGAAAGCTGCAGCAGAAATAGTGTGAGAGGATATTTTCATACCCAGATAGATTCATTTCCTATCAGAAATTCGATATTCGGTTTTGCGCTTGAAAGGGAAAAGCGGGTCGGGGAAAAACCTACGATGAAAATAATTATTTCCGTGCATATGTATTCACCCATTCTTGACGATTGTGCACTATACATTGAATTTTGTACGTAGAAGCCATACAAAAACACACACACACGCACACACAAGCTTCCACTGATCGAACTCTGAGCACGAAATGAATTTACTAGATCGATAGGGAGTTTGCGAATTAGATGCCATTAATCTGCCTTACTTTGAAAAGAAAATTGCCACCAAAAAAAAAAAACAGCGTGCACAACACTTGCACACACTATTTCTCCGATGCCGATGTGCGGTTAAGATGAAAAAAAGCTTTCATATATGTTTGGTTTCAAGGCAAATCGAGAAAAACTCATTCCTTCCCTTCTAACGTTTGTTTAACAAAAAGGAAAGGGAAAATACCGAAATCGCGTAAAATTAATAACGCGATAAAAGAAAAATAACAGCAGCCTATAAAGATGCTGAGCACAAACACAAAGAGCAAGATGAATCGCGGCGAAGGAAAAATGTTGCGTGCGTGTGGGAAGAATTTAGAAATGGAAAGAAAAGTCGCTTTTCCAAGTTAAAGGGAGAAGGAGAAAAAGGGGAAACAGGGAGAGAGAGAGAGAGAGAGAGAGAGAGAGTAAGCGGCTGGAAGAAAAATTATCTATCAAAGTCAGTCAGAGAGCGTACTGGTGTATGCTGAAGAGGATCAAACCTTAGCTGTAAGTTCTGCAGTGCAAAAGAGAGAAAAGAAAACAAGAAAGACTCACTTATCCATCTCTGAAGGAAAAGATGCTCATTTGCCATGCCTTGGGTGACCGGTGGCTGGCTGACCGACTGTCCAGCAAAGCCGCTGCTGGCCGAAAGATGAATGTGTAACAGTGAGAATGTGTGTGTGTGTGTGGAAAACGCAACAAAAAAAAATCCAAAGAAAAAAAGCTTAAGTTTTAGGTTCACTGGTGTGGGGACCGGTGGAGTGGTGGCGGAAGGAGGAAAGTTGGTAGGGGATAAAATTCGAGGAAAACGAGAGCACGAAGGGCATAAGAGCGTGTTGAGTGTGTGTGTGTGTGCGTGTGTGTGATGTTCGTTCTTAAAAAAGGAGAAAGAAAAACTCGGAAAACGTCCAGTTCAGTTCGTTCCCTCCTGGGCTTTCCCTGGTCAGTTTATTGCTATTCCTTTCTCACTTTTCCCATTATCTCTGTCTCGCTCTCTCTCGCTCTCTCACTCACTCTCTCACTCTTGCAACTGATTTCTCTGAAAGGAAAAGGGAAATTCAAGGATAGCGGTCAGCGGATGCTGTTCAACGTGGGCTGAAAGTTGAAGCAGAGAAATGTAAAAATGAGAAAAGTTTTTACTTTCGATTTTCATCCCCTCGGCACACGGCAAAGGGGGCGAGCGACGCACACACTTACACCACGCAAACGCCTTGCGGGGCGAAAGTGAAGGCGGTGGGGAATGTGCGAGGCAATGGGAAATAAAATAAAAACTGATCCAAGGATGCGTGCGCGTGTATGCGTGTACATGTGTATTTGTGCAAGTACATGCGTGAGCGATTGAGAGCGATCCGTCCTGTGGCGCTGCTCCTGCCGCGGGGGCAATGGTGGAGGATGGAAAACGGGTCCTGGACACTGGCGTGTGATGTAATGGCCGTTTGCCATCCATCGTCCTGCCGGTGGGTTGCCATTTGTGACAGGCAGACCTGAACGTTCGCCCGTTTCGTTGGTTTCGAGCAAGTGAGCGAATCGGATCGAGTCAACTGGTGAGATAAAAGAAGCTCACATCACTCACGCGGTCCAGAGGGGATGGTCGAGGCGGGGAGGGGAGGGGATGCAATGATGAGATTTTTTCTCCACCCTTCTGCCAGCAAAGCCTTCCTCTTTCTTCCCTCTGCCCAACCGGACTTCCTGGGATATTAGCGTGTATTCCCGCTATTGCCCGACGAATTTGTTCCCGTTTTTCGAGCTGGACTCGGTGGCCTCAATTTAAATGGCCGCACGTCCAAGTGTGTGTGTGTTTGTGTGTATGTGTGTGCGTGCAAATCGGGAATGGGTGAGTTTTTCCTTTTTTCAAAAGAAAACCCATCCTCCGTGTTTGCTTCGAAGAGAAGAAGTGAAGCAAAACAGGGAGACAAGGGCCGGGTGGTAAATGAGAAAGAAATTTCGAAATTATAGTCAAAGGAGAAAAGGGAAGGAGTGGTTGGGGGAGGTGGTTGGTGGTGGCAAAAGAAAACAAACTCCCAGGATACGATTGAAATGTTGAACGTCGTATGCACACACACTCGCTGGTAGCGTGGCGCTGGCGAAAGCGAAGAAGGAAGCAGCCAGCAGTGTAGAACGAAGGAGATGAGTTATGAGCCTGCCCTTCCCCTATTCGCACATGTGTGCTCGCTTCGCTGCTCTCCCTTTTGCGTTTTACGCTCCCCTTTTCGCTCTTTCACACTGTCGTCCTTTCCTTGTCTGGTGCACACGGTGGAAAGCTAGCAAGAAATCCTCCGACCGTCCGGTGGTCGTCGTCTGAGGAAAACTTTATTTTTGTTGCCGTTTTCGCGAACGTCGTGCTCACGCCATTTCCTTCGGCGAGGAAAGCTATTTGTTGCCGTAAAGTGAAGGGAAGAGGAGGAGGAGGAGGAGGAGGAAGAGGAGGAGGATGGGGTGGGACGTGTATGTGTGTCCTTGCGCCCATATGCATGCATGTGTGTACATACTTTCACTTTCTTGCCGCGAGCCGTTTTTCCCACTCCGCGCCACCCTTGTCCCTGTTGCTTGGCTACACTTTTCCCTCACGCAGACACAGAAATGCGCGCCCTGTTCGTTTATGGGTTTTCGGTTTTCCCGTACCGATCGAAACATCGAGTTTGGTCAGTTCGAAATCGTACCGGCCAGTCGGGGGAAGGAGAGTTTTCACTTTCACCTTTTAGCGAAGATGTAAATAAAAAAAAAAGGAAAATCCCGTGGCAAAGCAGGGAAATGGTGGTGGATTCGTTTTTTTTCCCTTCACTGTACAAAAAGTCCCGAATTCGTCACGAAACGACCATACTCATTTACCCAGCTCGGTGTGTGTGTGTGTGTGTGCTTAAGGATGTGTGAGTGCGACGTACTTGAAGGAAAAAGCGTATTTTTATCCGTCCCGTTTGCAACTGTGTGCGCGCATTGGTCGGACGGTGGGTGTGTTGGGCGGTTCTGGGCGGCACTGGGATGGATAGCGTTTGCAACTTTTATGTGTTTCTCGGTTAGTAGCATTTTTACCTAGTGACCACTGGTCCGAAAATACTCATTTTAGCAAAAGATAATTCTCCCCCCCCCTCCTCCCTCCCTCTCAGTACCACCCTTTCGCGGTCCCTCCGCACCCTGCACCCGAAGAAGTGTGCGAGTGTATTTGGGCTTCGGCAGGAAGATACATGAACAGTTTTTAGTAACCATTTTTTATTACAATCCTCTGTCCTTATTTCGTTGCTTTTCCTCTATCTGCTAAGGTTTAGGTTTAGCGAGTGCAAGAAAGTAAGCGAGAGAGAGAGAGAGAGAGAAGAAGAGTGAGAGAAAGAGAAAGACCTTGTTCGTCTGGCCAAAGGGAGACTGGTCCTTTTTTTTTTTGAGGGGAAGGCGGAACCTGGCGATTTTTTGCCTCGTCAGCATCGACGATTGAACCGAGGAAATGACTTTAAAGAATCTCCTTCCTTTATCGGCTCACTTTAAAGCCTGTTTGGTAACGGTCGGAAGGATACGGACACGGTGCGAGGGGCAGTTAGGCGACGGTCCCAGGGTCACGTTAAAGTTTTCATCTGCTATCGAACACCCACCTCGTTTTCCACCTACCACCCAGCGCAGCTGTCGAAACATTAAAGTGATGTTTGGTTTTCACGAGACGGCGGTACCGGTCGGTGTACTAAATTTTAAAGATCACCAGTTGCGCATACGCAGCGTGAGTTTTGGGGTAGGGTAGGCGTGGTGCTATAGCAACCATTCGCTTCACAATGTTCAAGAAACGAGAGGGATTTAAAGTTTTATGCGATGTAGTGCGCGCGGTGTGGTTGAAGCTTGGCTTTAAGTTTTCAGGCGCTATTCAGAAGAATGCTAATTTCATGCATACATTTTCATACGAAAGCAACATACTATTGGGGGTATTGCAAAGTGTTTATATGAATAATAAGAGTATATTGCACCGACGAAAGCATTTTATTCTTACAAAAGTACCAACAGAAGGGAGTAAAAAATGTTGTAAAAAATGAAAAATCATAACTTTTCCCCGCCCATGGGCTAAGGACTGCCCGTGAGCTGCCATGCTACAATTGGAATCGAAATCGAGCATTCACGTGCTATAAATTAAAACTACCTTACTCTAGCACTGGTCGCCAACCAAACGCTGGGAACATAGTTTTCGTTTTTCATTAATTACATTTTCAAGTTATGACCGTCTAGTGAACTTTTTTAATGATACACGACAAAGCGAAGAGAGGAAGGGCTTGGCAAGGGTGTTTAATTTCCCTCGCAGGAACGGTTCCCGCCTTTCCACCCCCCCTGAAAGCGATGGGACAGTGTAACGAAATAGAAAAATGCTAGCCCCCGAACGGTCGATAAACTTAATTTAAATAAATCCAGCTATCCGTTTGGTAATTTACCATTCCCCCAAAGGGGTTTTCTCACTTCGAGGGCACATAAACTTTAACACTGTCACGCTTATTTGCGGATAAGCAGTGTGTTTGTATGTTTGGGTGCTTGTGCGGGGTGTGGAGCAAAAACTAAACCACCCCCCTCCCCCCTCCCTCCCCCCTAAACAAAAAAAAATCAATCTTAAAACAGCACTCTAAAACAGAACTAATCATAAAAACTAAATCTAAACTATCGCACGACGAATGGTCAGGTAAAACGTGAATGCTTTTCCCTGCGCGAGGCGCAAGGCATCGTTCGGTTCGGTGCTTTGGATTGTGTTTTCCGGTCAGCGCGCCTCACGATACTCCTCCTGCTGCCCGCCCTGTCCCACATCCCTGCTTTCCCCTTTTTTTTTGCTTTGGTATACGGTGCCTGGAATGACGACGACCACGACGACGACGACGACGACGACGAGGACGGTTACAACGAAATCGCGTGCTCACAATTATTACGCCCCTAATGCCCTGGCCATGGTTCTTTAAAACCGAAATAGCGTTTAGGTTATTTTTCATTTATGATATTTTCATTGCGCCCACCGCACACCCTCGCATAGCGGGCCGCTTCCCGACGAGCGGACAGTGTGTTGCCTGCTGACGGTGACGACGATTAGGTTGATGATTATGGTTAGGACGATTTTAGGGTGGAGCTTACGGTTAAAAAACTGCGTCGTCGTGGTCGTCGTCCGCGTCTCCGGGCGCCTCCACTCGGACCGTGGAAGGATAAAGGGTGTATTATCATTCCGTTTTTTACATTTTGCTTGTTGTTGTTGCCGTTGGAAGCGGGCTGTTTGTTGTTTCCGCGAGGACTGTGGAACATCCTTCCACATCCTTTCCGTCATTACGGTGGAATCCTGCCACCCGGCGCAGTGTCTGACCGAGTGACCGCTGATGATGATCGTTAGCGTGTGGGATGGGTTCCTGTTTGAGGACCGGTCACACAGTGGTTGCTGTAATTTTTCCACACAAGAAATGAAAATATCTTCTCCTGTGTCTCTACCGCCTAGCGAACGAACGAACGAACGAACAGTCGGGAGGGGCTTTAAAGGACATTACGCGTTCGTCCTGCTGGTTGCGTTTGCTCGTTCCGCACATTCTTACATTTTGACAATCAGATTAAACCGAACTGGGTTGATTTTGCCGACTCTGTTTTACCATTTCATCGCGCTTAATCAGGGAAAGTGCAGCGCGCTGTGGCTAGTGCCCCTTCACTGGCCTTCATTAGCCGCAGGATTCTCATCAACATTTGACCAAGCCTATGAGTTGTCTACCCGTTTTTTTTTTTAACAGTAAATATTTCTGCAGTAACTCTTCCTTGCCGCACAGATAGACGAATCCGTTCGTACATGAGGCACATTGTAACACGTTGCACATGCTAACCCTTCCACCAGTCGATGCTGCCTGTATATGTATATACATCAGCAGGTCTATCTTATCACAGGACTTCATTTGTATCGACCGTGCGGCAAGGGGACATACCTGCTAATCCTAGCGTATGATCCTGGCCGGCAACCAATTCCATTACCTTTTTCGTTTGCAATGTGCGTTACTCGCCAACCCTCCCCCGAGTAAACCGAATGCCCGAATTCCAGAATTGCAAGTCGTACGTAGTGTGGAAAAATGAAATCAATCAATTCTTTATTACGTTACGTCACCGGTGGTTGGTTGGCACTTTCTCGTACTCCATGGGCAAAGGGGGTAAGTACCCGACAGGTATGGCGACCGGGGATTCGAACATAAGATGCAGAATGACGGCTTTTGGAACTCGCATGTGTTTGCTCCTGCATCAAAAACCCTCGCTGCAGAGAGACCTAAAGGGAAAGGGCGATTACCTTGCGTTACGGTGTAATGCTGGCTTTTTGTTTATTTTTGTTTTTTTTTTCAATTTGTGTGTGTTTTTTGTCTTTTTATTTTGAATGATCATCTTTTGAGAGCCTTTTCGGTTTCGGGCTAATATATTCTAAAAGTACATTAAATTGTGTCTTCACTTCTGTTTAGTTCAGATGATGCTGGAATGTTAATCAAAAGTCAAGCTTGATAAAATGTGAATAGAAATATTACTATTTATACACGTCATATTTCACGTCCTAAAAATTTCATTCTAAACCTTCAGCAATGTCATTCGTTGTTTTTGATCTTCGAAAATTTTCGTCGTTTAACTGGAATGATCGATTTAAGTTATATCAGTTTCAATATTTATGAAAAAAAAATAAAATAACAAAAACATGATTTATAATAATTTGTTTTTAGAAAGACTAGTAGTTAATAATAAGTTCAAATGCTTTCTGTAACGGTAGTTGCATTTTGAAATAATTTCAAACGAAAAAAAAACAAATTTATATCACTTCATTTATTTTGTTTTTTTTTTTTAATTATTCGGTTTTACATCTTTTCATTTAATCGTTCCCAAATTACTAACATGAAAAGATAATTAATATGTTCGGGCTCGTACGTACATGTTAATACAAAGAAAATATTGTGATATGCTGTAAATAGCTATAATATTCAGCATATTTTTGTTATTTTTCATAAGTTTCATGATTTTAAGCTTTTATATCAATAGTGTATCTTTGGTTTTATTTTGCTTAGGATTTCTTATTGATTGGTACATACCATTTTTTGATACAACATTTCTCTGCCCTCCCGTTGCTGGCATGAAAATCTAATTTTAGTACATTTTCGTATATTGTGTTGCCCCCATTCTGTCAAGTTACTTCCCTCTCTCTGCTGGTGAAAAAGTAGCGAAGCATCTTGGAAAACACTCGTCGTTTCCATGTACAGCAATAAGTCCACAGACGGAGAAGGAGAAGAAAAAAAACGGAAGGCCTCGATAGTTCCATCGCCGCCCGGTACCCTCGCATCCCCGCCAGCAGAACCATAATTGTGTTGGATGGACGGGCTCGGGTTTGCAGCTTGTTGCAAAATAATTTTGCTAATCTGATCACGTATCGATATAAGGTTCATTACTATGTTTCTGATTTTTTATTTCTCCACCAACCTTGGCCCGGGATCGGGCAGCCCGCAGGAGGAAAGGGAGAGTGTTGCTAGGGTTACCTTTTCCGGCTGAGTGCACGGTGGCAAGGCCATGGCATCCATCCATTTTCGTTTTTTTTCCACGCTGATGGCCACGTGTGACGAGGACGAGAGAGATGGCGTGGTGCGTGGTCCGTAGCAAAAAGGGGTTGCCGCTTCGACGCAATCTATAAACTGGTACATATTGAATTCTTCAGCACATAATCCCCCAGGTAGAGTGGCGTTGGGCGAGGGGGCACGGGTTAGCTTATGCCTTTATTTTTCATTCCCCAAATGCAACGATCCTTGTGCACGGACAGAAATGGGGGCAAGTGAATTGTGTCCTGTTGACGCTGTGATCCGTCGTTCCTGCTTGTGCTTGTGATGACACTATATTACGACAGATAGATATTTTGTGCACTGCTAGCAAACTCGGACAAATCGATAGTACGAAAATTTAGCTGTTGGCAGTACCCACAACGCTGCCTACGTTCTTTGTCCCATCGACACTGGATCTGTACGTTTTTCTTTCTGTTAGTTTTGCACACCGAAATCCAATCAACACGCCCTGGCTAAAAGCTAAAATGTATGATAAATAAGCGCTCGCAAATACAGAGCAACATCTATGTGTGTATGTGTGTGTGTGTGTGTGTGTGTAGGTACACACTTTCGCACGCACTCGGATGGCAGGGAGATGGCAGAACAGGGAGGCGAATACTTTGCTTGAATTTCCTATGTACAATAAATATAATATTTTTAATTAATTATAACTCTGCGCCTGTCTGGGCGTGTGTGTGTGTGTGTGTGTGTGTGTGTCGAGATGCGCGTACATGCGGAGATGATGCTGAGCTTGTAATGCGTGTGTGCGTGGATGTGGGTGTGTTGGCGTTATATCTTTATGTGCACCGGCTCCCGGGGTCCGGGCATCATCGCCGTCTTGGGCAGCGTCCTTGCGCCGGGAGCACGGGAAAACGCAAAGGCGGAAAGGCGATTTTTCTCGAGCCTTATCACCACCGTCATGTGTGCGGGGTTCGTGTGTGCGTATGCACGTGTGTGGTATGTGTTGCTGCTGCTGACGCTGCTGCTGGAAAGTGTGCTTATTTGACGTCTTTTCCCGGCTGTGTTTCCTTCTCCGGTGTGGCAATGAGCGTGTGTGTTTCATATTTTGGTGGATGTATAAATTTTCTCCTCACCGCATGCTGCTGTTAATGTTTATTTTTGCGCTTCGGTATGTCCTGTCGCGTCCTTTCCCTTGTTTTTTTTGGTTGCTTTTTCTCTATCCCTCTCTCACTCCGTCTCTCTCCTGCGCACACTCGCTTGCTCTATTTTCTACTGTATTTAATTTCATCTATCTCGTCGCACATATCTCGTCCCTTTGTGCGTTCGTAGCTCACTCATTTTTCGTTCGCCCTCATACGTTGCGAGTTTATTCATTTTCAACATAAAGTCACTTTCATTACCCTTCACGCCCGACGGTCCTGGTACTTACCGTCAACTGCTTTCTATTGGCTTCCTTGAAGCAATAAGTAAGCTGTTTTCAGCTTTCTCTTTGCAAGCCTGTCTACATTTGATTGTTTTTGTTCTCCTTCATATTTTCCGGAAAAAGGTTGAATAAAGTATAATGAATAATAGGAAGAGAAAAAATCGAGAAACTTGCTCAATTTTTTGCGCTTCGCATTTGGTTGTTTGTTGAGTAAAGCACAAGACGAATTTCTCGCCTGTCAATTTTCCACTTTTATGTTTATAAGTCACTTTCGTTTCATACATTCCTTAGTATTTTTTTAATATCTTGGTGTTTTTAGCTTTATTCATCTTAATATTTTATTTCTCTTTCATTTAGATACTTTGGAAAAACTTATGCTTTACAAAAATGGTAAAACATAATATTATCCTCGATTTCTTGCTGCTTTCAAATATTCTCACAAGTTTGTGATCGGTCAGAAATTTCAAATTAATTTCTTTTAATATAAATATTATAAAACTGATTAAGTTACATGATGTTATTAACATGTCAAATACTATCAAATGTAATATAACGGAGAAAAAAATCTTGATTTATAACCAATTTAAGCCACCACTACTCATAGTTCAGTTCCATTGATGTGGCACCAATACTAAGCGATTTAAAATATGTGTAAAAAGAGGCAAAGGAACGCCTTCGTATTGAAAACCCTCTCATGCCTTCCCCCTCCTGCCCGGTAGTAATAATTTTATGTCACCAGCAACCCAAGGGTGGGCATTCGAATAATTTTACGATTGATCTCTTTGCATAGAAATGGCTTCATCAGATTCTGGACTGACGTATCTTTTCCGTAGTGAAATTTTTCGCCCCTACTTGGCACCACCACCATCCTCCCCGTCGCATGTACGTTGAAGTGGCCCAACCAAATGAAATCGCCAACCTCCCTGCGTTTATCAACGCGACGCTAGAACACTTCCGCTGGGTCGTTTTGATCGTTTGTGAACTCATTACAGCCAGCCCACCCTGATAGAGGCGCCGACGAGAGCCGTGCCAAGGCACTGTAGTCGTGCTTACCACTTCATCATCAACACCGCCTCCGTACGAAGACAAACGCGTTGTTTGCGTGACTGGTGAAGCCCGGGTGTGTTTGGGCCGGTACCGTTCGTTCTGAGCTCCCGGCCGTTGTGCTTGGTGCCACAGTGTGCAGGACATGCTGTCTATTCTGTTGGTGTCGATACCTACTGGGCGCTCGGTTAGCAATACGCACCGTGCGGGGTCCTCGGTTGCATAGAGAGGCGAAGTAAAAATTAAGTTTATGTCTGTTTAATTTTTCATACGACCTGCTTAAACACTCTCCACTTTATGGGCACCATCCGTTTCGCGCCCTTTCATCGGGTGCGCGGCTTGGAGTAATTATAAACCAAATGAGAAAGTTGTCGGAGCACGAGCTTACTCCGTTATTTATATAGCATTTACTTGAAGTATATTCTAAAGATACAAAGTGTTAGAAGGTCGTTGTTGGATTTAGTTAGAAATGGAGCAAATGTGGTATGTATGTGTTGAGTTCAGGATGGCTTACATGTCTAACGCTTAACTATACTTAACTCTATTTTGATATGGATAGCCACTAAGAAATTCAAGAGCTCTCGCGCCCGTTCACCGGCTCCAAATGGAAAGTAAAAATTAATCCAACTTTTCCGTTTACTGGCCAGCAGTGGGAGCAGATACTCTTATCTTAGCCCATCCCAGCACTCTGAGTCCGAGTCCTGCCCTTGTTTTTCCCTATTCCGCCGTACGAGGCTCCTCGCGAATGTGTAGACACCGTTTCTACACTGCGTTTTGGGGCAAAATCCACAATAAAAGCAAACCATTCTTCCATTCGCCAAGCGTAGGGCTGTTAACAGAGCGTAAGAGCGAGGGAAAGAGAGAAAGAGAGAAAAAGGAAAAAGAACAGACAAAACTGAACCAGGTGCGAAGCAGCGAAATGGGTGGTTGTGTGCTGCTGGTGTACATTAAATTAATATTTATGTAATTTCTTATTAGGCTCTTATGTGTTTAGCTTAATGTGCGCTGTACACATTTAGAAAAACATAAAAATGAATGTGCGCTGTCTAATGCAAATCAGTAGTGTTGTAGTGTTTGTCCATGATAGCCAGCATGGTGCATGTGTGTGTGTGTGTGTCAGGATGCTTTTCTCAGAAAGTTTTTACATTTTCCTTTCCGTTCTAGCAACGCTACAATACCGGTTCGGAATTGAGTAGATACCTGTGATGGTCGAACACTTGAATTAAGGGATCAAATTAAACCTCCGAGTAGAAATACGGACAGTAGTTAAGCAATAAACGTTTAGATTTATAATTAACACAGCAAGACATTTTTATTTGCTAAATGCATTTGAAACATTCTACACGTGACTTTGAAGTTAGCTAACCGTCTGTTTTCATGAAGCAAAAGTCATAAAAGAGTCAAGAGTTTTTCCTTAAAATTGTACAATCCTGTATCTATTGTAGAAAAACTTTCGTAAACAACCCTATTTCATTATTTTGTTTTTAATATTTATTCAACCATAAAATTGTTGGGATCTTCATATTTCTCGCAATATTGTGTGTTGCTGTAGAGACATTTTTTTTTCTTTGATCCTTAACGATAACTTAGCATTCGCTCTAGTAGCTCTCTCAAGACCAGAAGGCTTCACAAGAAAGCCCACTTGAACACGATTCGGTTCATAAGGGTGAAGAGTTTTATTGATTTGGAAAAAATGCGCTCTTATTGGGGTTGAAAAAAGATAGGCTGGCAATGTTTTCTTCTGAACAATTCTTGTTTTGGATTATGTAACTTCTTAAAAATATATTAATATATCAATGGTTATTTGATATAGTTTCATAAAGATCCAAATTTGTGTTTGGAACACCGTCAAATAACTTTTGCCTACAGATGTATTAGACTGAACCTATTCCACCCATGCTTTGCTCTCTTTTTATTCACTTCATATGTTAACAGAAATCTTAAATTGATGTAAAAGACTTAAGACAGGTCCCGAAAGCAACAGGAATGGATGCTGCCCGTTGGAACATGAAATAATGGATCAGATAAAACGAACACGATGTTTGGCGTATGACAATGATGAGCCTTCAGCGAGATAGTGACAGTTCCATACATAAATTATTCTAACCACTCTTCCATACAATCTGGTTTCGAACTATTCCGTATGTTGGTTGTGAGGGTTTTTTTTTGCACTGGCAAGTAGCGGGAGACAGATTACACATTTATTTCCGCTACATTCGATGAGGACGCTCGTACATTCGTCTTCGCGGCTTTGCGGGTAATTCCGCTAGCGGACCAATCTGTTTCATTTATCTTACTTTTTGAACAATAATTCATCATACAAATGTGCATGCTATACCAAGTGGGCTGTAACGTGCAGGAGACGATGGAAATTCTAAGTAAAGATAGATATGAGTCTCCCCGTTCAGCTTTAGCAACGTTTCAGTGTTGTCCAACGACAAATGATAAGAAAGAATGCGTGAAGAATCGCAATGTTTTAATTTGTTCACTTTGTTGCAAACAATCCATCATTTGGAGATCGCTAGAATTATCGCTAGAATGTATTTCTTTTATTTTTATCATAAATGTTCAAGTGTTTCCTCACAAGAACGGCTCGAGAGAACCTTATAAGTGTTTTGTAAAATAGAAAAAAACAAGTATGATGTGGTTTTTTTTATTGAAACAATCTTCCTGCATTTGAAACTGATTTGCATCATATGTTTTGCCCACGCTCGGTAATAGCCAACGACAGTTCACACGCCGTCGTAACAATCGTAACCGTAAAAAAAAACGAAATCCCCTCTCAACGGTCCAACGTTTATCCGGCGCGTGCCGTACATAAGGCCCCTTTCCAAATACATAAAACCGAAGCGGAGAAGAAATTATTTTAAAACGCTCTCGAATGATGCAACCTGTTGCGAACTTTCTTCGTCGGCCCTTGCCGCAGCGGTCGTTACGCGCACCGTTCGCTCACCAAAGGACTCATGTAAAACAAACGAGATTTAGGGCACGGCTGAGCAGACGACCTACAAGCAGGCAAGAGCGGGATCGAATGATCACGGCACGGGTCGAATGCTGGGCGAGCGAGCAGGAGTGAGTTTTGAAGTCGAAGGCGAATGTCACGGACTGGCAGGATGGTGTCCTGCGCGGGGACGAACGTTGAACGGGATGGGTGGAAATCGGCGTTGAATGAAAATTTGCCAGCATCCTTCGCAAGCAGCAGGGAAAGGACCAAGCCTGACAGAGGGGTGGGCGTACGGGTATAGGCACTGTGTTTGTTGACTTTAGACCTTCCGGGCGTTTTATTTCACTTTTTTAAGTTTGCAGCGGTGTCTGTGGGTGACGAGGCGGCAGCAGGCGGCAACGCACTGGAGGAGTTTATTATATGCTGTTGGGATGAAGGCGAGTGGGTGGGTGTGGGTGGGTTGGGTTGGTTGGCTGCCGGCGAGATGGGTTTATTGTTGTTTGATGTCGTCGCCGGCTTTCGGGCCTTTGCCGAGCTGTTGTCGATGAGATTGTAAAATCTGGGAGGGATGAAATTTCAAGGACAAGGTCGTCGGACTTAAAAAAGGGGTTTCGGTGCCATCGACCGACGAACCGTGTCTGATTGCGTATCGGAATAGGGATGCTGTTTGACCCAATTTAGAGTGTTGGTATGTTTGATAGCGAGTGGGGTTTTGATTTAGAGTGTTGGCATGTTGAAAACGGAAGCCGCTTTTAAGAAAGTCGTGACGCTAGTGTGCATTTTATTATTTATACAAAAAATAGAGATTTACGAGTGTGTTGTCATGGGTTGATTTAGGATGGTTTGAAAACTCAAATTTCAATTTGTATTTAGTTTTTGTAGTTGAATTTAAAAAGCAATAAAATGCGCAGTAAAATATAAGCTTCACAAATGCCCTACGGTACTACAACGTGGGACAGTAAACCATTCTCTGCTGGACGATTCTGTCCAACGCTACTCACACCACCACAAAAGCACCGGCTGCACAGGAAGCATCTTTGGAAGGTTTTGAGGTGCTTAACTGTACGCCTGCGTCTTCACTTCCCAATCTACAACGCATTTTTGCCAACCCGACCGTACGGAAACAGTTGCGCCCGCTTCCACAAGCGACTACAGCAACCGCACCGATCGCTTTTGGTACGGAGGGAAAAATTAAAAACTCACTCACCAACACAACGCTAGCATCGTTGCTTGAGCGAGTTTTCACTTTTCCTTCACTTTTATTTTCACTGTTGGCCGAACCGGGCTCGGGCAGGATTCGCGATTCCTCCCCGTCTGCTCGGAGAAGAGTAACCCGCCTGCTGGCAACAACAACGACAACAGCAAGGCTGGGTGACTTTCACTTTTCTTTCGCTCCCTAGCCGGGAAAATCCGAGCACTGCGTGGAAAGTGAAAGCCGTTCAGTTGCATGGACGGAGGAGGATTCAGCTGAACCAAACAAAAACAAACCGGCCGGTTGGTGATTTGGCTCTCGTGAGCTACCGTGGCGGAAAATGAGATACCCATTGCCCCTTTGCGAGAGATGAGAGAGCGACTAGTGAGCTGTCGTGAATGCGAGAAAAGCGGTTGACAGTTTCCGTAGGGGAAATTTTGTATTTTCCATCCCGAAATGTGTAGGAGAAATTTAAATGCGTGCGGGACAAGGAAGAATGCTCGAGCGAATGGGAAAATAACAGATATAGGGTAGTTGCAAAGTGGAAATGTTCGATTTTTTTTAATCTATTATATCTAATAAATGAAGGTGGTCTCATTACAACCACTTTTTTAGAACAACATGCTACAACATGCTAACTAAACCGAATTGTCTAACTATTTTGTAACGTTTTGAAAACGTTACTGATGCTATTAAAACGAAAACTTGATCTTAAACTTAATGAACGAAGGCTGTTAAGTTCAACCAACCAACCAACTGTCAATCAAACCAGTGTACAAAGACATCCGTTTTGCAGGAGCAGAAGATGTAGAAATAATGGTAAACCAGCACCGGTGTAGGATGGGACGCGTACGACGAAGGTGGTGTGTGATGTGTTAACAAAAGCCAGAAAAACAGGACGACAAGCGCGGACTGTGCGTGCACTTGCCCCTTGCTGGAGGCCTCTCGAGCATACCTCACACACACGCAACGACCACATACATCACACAAGCAACATTTATGTACGCACATACACGTGTGGCGCCTTCACTTTGGTCGTTATCGTCGCCTCCGCCTTTAACAGGCCGGACGGTTTTGATGTAGAGGGGGCTGCTGGAAGGGCCATTGCGAGTGATGCTGTGCCGTGAGCTTGCCTTCGTTACGATTCGAACGAAGTGAGATATTTCGACCCACCTCTCCTGGCAACCACGACTTCCACGCACAGGTTTTCCACGCCCAGGGCCGACGCGGCGAGTGTGTAAACGGGAGGAAGTTGGTTCGAGGTCGACGGGGAGAGGAGGGCGATGGGGGGCGAGAATGACCGACGGCAACGATTTCCTGGAAAATGTTGCCCACTGTCTTCATTTCTGTACGGTTTTACTTGCGTTCATTTTCTTCTTTTTTTCATATTTTCCAGTGAAAATGTAACGGGGTTCGATCGACGGTGAAGGAAAGGGACTAAGAGGGTAAGGGTCGGGCTAAGGAAAATTAGAAGAAACTCGACTGTGTACGAGGAGTGGCACTGGATGGGCAGGAAGATGGGTATGCGGGCGTGGAAGGATAGAAGTGTGTACAATTCAAGTCACTTATTAAAGTTTTCCCCCCGCTGCTGGCGATTTTTCCCACCACTCAATGTTGCTTCCTGCCTGTGGCCACACGTGTGAGATAGCACATAACATAAGTACACGGGTGCAGACACACACACACACACACACACGCGCACTCACACACGTCCTATGGAGCGAGGGGCGATTTTAGCTTCAGCCGTTTGCTGCCCATGCATGTGCCGAAACGAAAAGGACGGAAGGCGGCGAAAATGCTCTGCTCCAGTTTTTCCGATTTGAGTTTCGGGTTTTTTTTTCTCTCATTTTGTCTTTTTTTTTTCTACTGTCGATTCGATACGAAAAGGATGTGTATTGCTTTAGTGGGTGCTGATGGTAGTGGTGGGCGTGGAGTGGTGGTGGTGGTGGTGGTGGTGGTTTGGTCGAGGAAAATAGAGCGAGAGAGCTGCAAACGGTGAAAATGACTTTGGCCGATGGATTGGACGGCGCACCGATCAATTGAACGGGAATGAGCAAGTCATAAAAGCGGGGCTAGGAGGCAAGAAGACGCAACTCCCCGCCACGGCTGGGATGGGACCGGGAGGGCCAGGCAGGGCTATGTATGCCACGACTGTGTGTATCTATGCCAACTGCAAACATTGGCTTGTCTGGCGGCTGGACGCACTATTTGTTTATTTGCCTGGCTGTGGCAGTGGACCGCGCATAATGAATTATTTGAAAAAGGCTGAGCGAAACACAGACGAGCCTGAGGAGGAACAACTAGCGGAGGCTTCCAAACTGGACGTTCAAGTGTTGTTTCATTTCGGGAGGTTTGTTTTTGGTTAGCTGGGCCAGGGTAGGCAAAGCGACTGGCTTTCACTGCGTAGGTGAAAAATTGGTTCCACGCATTTCAAATGACCAATGGCAAAGGTGTTGGAAGAAGTGATGAGAGTGGGGCGAAGAAGAAAGATAAATTGTGTGTTGCTTAAATTATACATCCTGTCAAAATAAAATGAGTCATTCACGGTACAGAACGAGTTTCATTTACGGCTGCAATTTCACAACTTTGTACGGTGTAAATTTGGAGAAAGTTGCTGCCAATCACTTCGTTTAAAAAATAAGTTATTTACCACATTAGGCTCCAACGAATGATGAATTGTACTTAGGTCTTTGATGCTTAAATACTTGTTAGCAAACCATTATTCTTGTCGGCCATAGCATTCATCTTTTATGTTGTTTTACAACATAAAACACATTAGAAAGCCAGGAATGAAATAGTATTGAAAATATCCTTCTTATCATTTGCCTCCATTTTGTTTAAAACAATCTATTACTGTCCAATCGGATGCCACCTTTAAGTTCTGACGTTTTATGTCTATAATTATAAGACATATTATTACTTTTGTGTGTTTTATACTACTGCTCATAATTCTAAAAGTATCCAGATTTTCCATCAAATATCCAATCGCAAGAAAGTTTAGCAATGATCCTTTGATTTAGTAATTATAGTACCATAATTACATAATTGTTTCGAAGTGATTTAGCAATCCCGGATGATTTTACAAATTCAATGCTTAGAAAAAAAAACAGATGTTAAAATGCGTTCAGATGTGAGAACACGTCTTTATTCACTGCTACATATTATTAGTTGTTCGTATATATTTGCAACTGAATTTTGTTTTCAATTTTTCATTTTAGTGCTGTATTAGTTTCTTAATTTAGTAATTTATGTCTTTGTGTCGCTGACACCAAGAAACATGAACCATAGCTTGATAAACTTTTCTGACAACATGGAGTTGCAATAGAAAATCGTGTTCTTGGAATTTGGTTTCTTGTTCTTCGAACTCATAAAAATGATTCAGATTGCCCCGTGGTAATAAACATTTCCTAGAAAAGACATAATGGAAATAATACTGCCCTCACATTAAGTTTCTAGGTACTTTTGCTCATTTTGTGTTCACTAGCCGGGAATTTATAATTTATGCCATTCTACAGTTCATTTGAGGCTTAATATCATCATGCATTGTTTTGTGTTAGATTACAAATTGTATTTTTTCTTCATAGGTTTTATTCCTTCAAGCTACACAAATTCCCTCAAATGATCGATGTCGCACAAATACACCACTTGAAATATTTTTTTAGACGTCGTTTTATATTTATTCCCACTCCCTGGGTGCCGCATTTTCAGCAGCTCGAAATCGTTATTTTCTATTTTTCGTTTTGTCCCTTTTTGTTCTCAAGCCAGCATGAAGTTAATGAGACTCGGACAGCCATTGCGCCACTGCTCCTCAAAAGCGCTCGTTCGAATAAAAACAATGCATATTCATTTGTAAGTTACCAGTACACACACACACACACTCACACATACACACTGGCAGTACCATCGTGCATGTTTCGTGAAAAGTACCTAGAGGGTGCTTAAGGGCGATTTTCCCTCCTTCGCCCTTGTCCCGGTTTTTCCACCAAAACTTCGACGGTACAGACAGGTACCGCAGCTAAAGCGGCCGTTGGCTGAACGCGTTTCCATTCCTAGCTCGTTCCTTCTCGCTCTTCCTCCCCTTTGGATGCGGTAGCCAGATTGGGCGGGTTTTGCGAGGTGTTGAAAGCGCTGTGGAGCGGTGGTACACATAATTTTTGAGGATAACACCCAGCAGATGGTGGCGCATCGGACGGTGGCACGGCGTCCTGTGCGAGGTTATGAAAGTAAAGCACTTCGTAACAGCAAGCGCGAACGTTCGTAATAAAATTAGTCGAAATTGGTGACCACACACAGTAGCGGCCTGCATGGGCGGTACAGCTAGTGGCGCAGCAATGTGTCGTAGAGGGGGACGGGAGTTGATTTTTAGTGACCACCCTTGGCTGTGCTGTGCGACGGTGCCAGAGCAATTTTTGAGCCGAGGTGAGAATGGAAGACTCTGTCGTAAAATTAACCACCCGTCATGTTGGGCCTTTCTGGGTGAACATTGTCAGATTATCAGTATCAGCCGGAGTTGGTGGAAAGAGGGTGCACAGCAGACGGAGGCGACAGTAGAAGATATAAAGTTTGCTCCAAAAAAGAAAGTACGACCATGTACGGCAGTAAAGACTGAAATGGAAATTGATGATTAGGTGAAGGAGGTGGAGGAGTGATAGACCGTACGGTGATTAGTTCGTAATTTTGAAGGATTTGGAAGCATTTGGTGGGGCCAAAGGTTCGATCGTGAATGGTAACAATTACCAAGAGTGGAAGTTGAAATAAATGTAAAAGTATAGGAAAACCCATCGCAACGGGCAAACACCGATCGGAATGTAGCGACCCCGACGGTTCTGTCCGATGGCATGCTTAACTACATTTGTTTTTTTTTTTTTTTAATAGCAGCTTAAGGCGATCTGAATGCGGTAAAAATTTACTGTCAAAAGTCAGCCAACGGGGCCAGGTACGGAACACTGAGCGCTGGAGCAACGTCGTGAAAAACATGGCTCGTTGTTGTTGTTTTATATGGAGCTATTTTTATTTAAATTTGATAGTTTCCTTCCATAACTATCAATTTATTCAAACGACCCCGGCATCGCAGGCCGGTATCGTTCGTCTTAAGTTCAAAGCTCCTCGGTACGACTAGAGCTGGAGGAGGCGGGGCAAACCCCAAACCAAGCAGAAGGGAGGAAAAAAAAAGGAAAAAGAATCGTAACCATAATGAATGCATTAAAATATAACTTTATTATTATAGCGTCCTACCAGCTCGTTGGCGCTGCAAAGACGCCCAAAGCCTTTGACGGTTTTCAGCCGTTCCGATCTCTGTTCCGCACTCGGTTCTGCTCCCCGCTTTCCGGGCGAATCCTTGGGACATACACACATACACAAACACACACATGCAACCATACCGTGTGCTTCCGAGCCGAGTTGGTTTGGCGTTTGTCAATTGTTTTGTTTATGTCCGAACGGTCCGCGTACCGAGCCGGGCGGGGCCACACGTTACGTTGCTCCCCACGGCGTTGCTGTTCCGTACTCGCAATAGAATTGATTTTATTTTACAGGTTTTGGATTGTTTTTTTGGTTTCTTTTTTGTGTGATGTACGTACACTTTTTTACGTCCATTGCTCGAAAGTCATATTGCGCGCTCATTGAATAGGTAAACACAGCGTGTGCAGCGAGCGAATCGAGAGGAGAACACGAAGGATTTTCATGGTGTGATCTACTTTTTCGACTAGTTTTTTTTTGTGCTGTTCTGTTTTATTTAGCCTCCACCCGTGTGCATACCGCATTGAAGGGTAATAAATATTTATATTTCACTAGTGTACATACAGCAAAGCGTCTGCCGGTAACTGGTGTGGGGTTGCTTCTTGTCACCCCACGGACGGTTTTTTGTAAATGTCCTTCAAACCGTTCCGTAATATCCGTCGACTCCTGGAACCGTCGGCACATGCCCTGTCACGACGACGACGACGACAACCGGGTGGATTATCCTTAGTTGAAATCCAATAAATTTCAGCACATGCGATCGTCGTTTGCGTTTACAGCACTAGGCTGTTCGCGCAAATGACGAGCGCGAAGATAGTTGTACCTTCGAATGCGTCCCTGAGTCGCCGTAGAGTCGGCGGTGTACACTTTTTGAATTCTTAATAATTCCTCAACGCACAAATGATGGACACCATTGTGTGCGTGTTTGTGTCTGCAGCCTGTGCCCATACCAGGGAGACAAATTTTGAGGAAATCCTTGTAAGGTTTCCTTTCACCTCAGCCGTGGCCAGTTTCTTTCAAATCCGCAAATACGCCCGGTAAGATCGACGTCGACTGTTTGCAGAGGGAAGTGGGAAGTGAGCTATCGGTCGGGATTCCGCGCACAAGCCAAACCACCCCCGCAAGGGCAACGTTTCGAAGGAGGATTAGAATCTGGAGCCGATAGAGGAGACACTGCCGTAAGGAAGTGGTGCGTACCGTTTACAAATCACTACCGTGTCACTCGCCCGGGTGTGACGCGGGTTATTACACTGCGAGGGTGTTAAATACCGCAATAAGACCGAAAATGAACGTGGGCTTTGTGTTCTGATGACGTTACGAAATCCACTAATTGAAAAGCCGGTATTGATTTTCCCACTCGACGACTGCCGAAGGACGACGCGGGTTAGGCAGCGCTCTGGCAGCAGTCAGACAAGACATAAGACTCAAACAAACGCATAGAGTTATATGAAG
>KB671622.1:120810-147075 GCA_000349105.1 Anopheles epiroticus
CCGTTTTTTTGCCACACCGTTTGACAATCCAATCGGACATCGGACTAATGACAGAGCACCAATCAGACAAAGTCTTGCTTGTTTGTCTTGTCTGGTTGCTGCCAGAGCGCTGCCTTACTGTTGGTTTCTGCTGCCAATTGTCTCGAAATGGGTCGAGCATGGTGGTGGAAACATTGCTCAAGTGTTTTATTGTGCGCTGGAAAGAAGCTGAATGCTTTTTAAAACAGAATCTGGGTGGTTCTAACGACCAAAAACAAAACAAAAAAAAAAACAAATCGACTGCAATTCTTTGCAGGGCTGCAGTTACAGCCTTGTGTCGTCCGCGTTCTGGACGTATGGTGGCCGGACGATCACATAATTCAAGGCGCCCGGAGTATTCGCAGCGTACGCGTGGTGCACCCAAAAATTAACATAAATCGAGCGAGCGAGTGAAGAGGCCCCGAAAAAATTGAATGCAGTTTCCAATCAATCTCGGGGTGCGTGTGCAATAGGGGTGCATTATCGGGTGTACATAAAGCATAATCCCGAACGCGGCACCAGACGATGGATGGAGAAATTAAACCAATTCGCCCGGTTTACTCGAGCGTCCCTTCAAACTGTCGCCGCTGACCGGAGCCGGGTCGGTATGCATATGTGCAGCGCGCACCATTCATCCTTCGCTTGCCTGCCGTCCTTCTGTGCCGCTCTCATTATTCGATATGACACGCGTCCCTAATGTGTGTGTGTGTGTGTGTTGATCGTTTTGAGCTGGGCTGCTGTGCGCCCAGAGGGTTGTCGCTTTGTGATGTGCAGTGCAACCAGCAGCAGCAGCAACGGTAGCAACTGCATCCCATCGTGTAGGTACCTCCGTGCAGTGTATACCCATATTCGCACGGCGAGGGATTTTAATGGGATTTCTCGATTTTTTCACCCAAAAATCGCGTTTATTTTGTCGGGGAAAAAGTCGAGGGGAGAGCGGCCGGACGGCCAATGGGTGCAGTGCCAGGATGCGTTTCGATACTTTTTTTTTGCTTCTCTTTTCTTTCTTTTTTGTCCAAAAATTAGCGTCAACGGACGGGATGCTGGCCGGGACGGTTCGTTCGGGCGGGAGGGCAGGACAGGGCAGAGGGAAAGGTTGGATTTGGAGTGTTAGTATTTTTTGGATTTCAATTTTGTGCTTTTTCACCGAAATTTCAGCCAGTATCCATCGGGATAGCGTGTGCGACGGAAGGCAGAGGTTGTGCGAAACATGTGCTCCTAGGCACGGGCGTACTGAGTTTGTGCTTTTACGTGTTTTTCTTTTTTCGTTACTCGCGACATTTCAAAACATTCGTTATTTAAAAAAGAAACATTTTACAACACATCGAAATGTAAGTGTAAGCAACGGATAACATAATTAATAGAGTGTTTGTTTCAATTAAAAACTTGCTACATTATGGGTGGTTTGAGAGTTATTCTGATATCTTTTAAAAGAACATTATAAAATTTTGGAAAAAAAACATCTCTTGTGCGTTTACCATCACTGAAGAAGAACAGAGAACATAGTCTTATTTTTAAGTAAAGCTTTGCCATCAAATAAACAAAAAGTGAAGCATAAAAAGTGTCTAAACGGGTGGACAAAGCCGATCCTTCCACCCTCATGTGTGCAGATCAATTTGTGACGGAAGTTTAGTTTTATGTTTCTTCCGTTTTATGAGTATAGTTGGATAATGTTATCTTTCATTTTTTTTGTGTGTGCGTGTTCTTTAGTTTTGATCAAAAGCACAAAGTAAACAAGCTCGAAGAAGAGACAAAAACAGTTTAAAAACATTCAGATCCAACCCTAAAAAGCGGCAGTGTGATCTAACGCAACAACTTGTGTAACTCGTAAATATGGAAGACGGAAACTCCCATTTCTCATTCGACAATCGTGATAGAATGCAGACTTTACACTGTGTTTTTTTTTATTTGCAACCGTTGTTCCGTTCTCTTTGCTGTTCCAACATGGCTCTGGTCTGGAGATGCGTCTGACAAATATGTAAATAGCGAACAAATCGCCTCTCCTGCTTTTTATTTCTTTTGCCGACGGCCTCCCAGCCTCAGGTTTGGTCTGATTGCTGTGAAAAATACCCGACAAAGTGTGGGAGGTAAAGCGGACGGGCGCCGCAAGATGTGATGTGAAGCAGCCATCTTTATGGTGGTTCACTGTTTTTAAATTCAGGAAATGTGTATGAATGTTTCTTTCACTTTTTTGTTGTTTTGCATTGTTTCACCCGGGTGAGGGCAGCACAAAACACAATAGTAGTGTGTGGAAGCTCACCCGGGTGATCGCATTTCGCATGGGTAGAGGAGAAAAATGGCATTGCGGGACGATGAAATGTCTGTTTTATATTCGTAGCGAAGTTTTATATCACTTTGTAAAACTGTTTTTCTTTGATAGTGGGACCTTTATTCCTGTTTCTTGTTCGTTTCGGTTGAGTTGCGTTTTACGGTGGGGGAGAGTGGTTGGTTTATTTTTTTTTCGATATTGAATATTCTATTGCTCATCACCGGCGGGCGGACGTTAGCGACAAACTGGCGCCGGCAAAAGAACTGGACAAGAAGCAGTGGATGGTGCAAAGTTTCAGTCAACAAGAGTGTAGATTAATTTACCCAAGCTACAACACATTTCAGAGTGTGAGATTAAACATTGCATTTGATAGAGCAACAATTTTGCATGTTGCACCTTTCGTATCAATAGCTGCATACAGATTTGTTGCCCGTCACTCTTCCAATTCGTCAAATCAAACCGCTCTGCCCTTGAATGGTAATGTGCACCTTGAGCAAGACGGAGACACAAATCCCATCCTCGCATTGCTTTACACCATCCCTTTGCGGTAAAGAGATTGAAATAAATTGTCCCATTGGGTTTGGGATTTAAATTTCGCACCCCTTACTTCGGGGCGATTTGCTTGTCATTGTGTCTCCCGGCGTGCCGGGTGAGATTTTGAGATTGCCGTTGACCGGCACCGCCAACCAAATGTTCATTCAAAAGCATTCAGTCATCGCTTCAATCGCTTGTTTGCCGAAGAATACAACAACCCTGACCATTAAGGATCATGTTATGACTCAGCATGGTGGTGGTACCCGGCCACTCCCCTGGAAAGTGTAGTGAAAGGACTTGTGTTTGATTTTTCACCAATGCCGCAGATGTTCGTGTTCGATGTGTTTGATGTTGGTACGATGCATTGTTGATGGGCTGGAGGATCCTGTTTCCTAGAGACGTTTATTTTTCTGAAGTTTAAAAGGGTTAAAGAAAGATATGAAAGATTTTTCAAATTTAATCAATTCGCTCAATATTTCGCTTGATTCCCCACAACTTCTCCTTTTACACTGTTTGCAATCGAGCTTTATTGTAAAATGTGTTGAGTACCATTCATAATGCAAGAGAACACCATTAAAACTACTTCTCTCACATGTCCTTCTTTCGACGGTATGGCCATTAATCGTCACTCCACCCACCAGTTTCGTAATAGTAAAAACAAAATTTAACTAATGACGGTAATGACACACACCATTACCGGACCGGACAGCCCATGATGGAGTACGCTCAACGTAAGTGAACGCGTGTTTGTGTATGTGCACACGATAACGCTATATTTTAAATATGTACGATAACGAAGGCTAAAGTAGTTGGAGGGTAAAAAAGAAAACTTTCGACAATTATATATTAATCGGTGGTGCCCCGTTTCCAGATGAGTGTGTTTGGTGTGCGTGTGCGTGGTTCCTACCGGTGGGTGTAAAAACACAGCCAAAGCCTGCCGAGTGTGCCCTTTGAGGAGGATTCATAAAAACACGACCAACGTGACGAATGTTCGAATGTGTTGTGGTTTTATGCTTTTCTAATTTCAACACTCGACATGTTGTCGTTATTTCATTTCACTTCCACTTTTTTCCTGTTTGTTCCGCACACACCTTTACGCTTGTCGCTGTCGGAGTGACTAATAGTCCGTCCATGTTCCGTCGCTTGCTGTTGGGGGTTATGCAAAGGGCATGATAAGGCACGGTGGTGCTGACATTTCCATTCCGTGCCTCTTGCCAAACGACTTTCAAACCGAAACATTTTTCAGCTACCACATGCTTTCTGATTACCGCAGCTTTATCTAGCCAGAGTACGCGGGCAGGTGTAAAAGCCGAAAAAGCAACAAACCGCACCAACCGGTCCTGTGTGGTGGCGTTGCTACTATCAGCGCTGGAACCGGAATCGAAAAATATGTTTATCTATCCTGCCGCACGTTTCTGCCGCCTTCTGGCACCAATGAACCCCTTTTTTTTACTGGTTGAGTTGTTATTTTCTAGCAAAACCGGGGGGAAAACTTATTTATTTTGGCACCTTTTCGTTGAATCCTTTGACGCACAGAAGGTTGGTGGATCGATCGATTCGAGGGAGTGGTTGTAAAGCTTCTCGAATTGTGTAGCCTCTGCATGACCTGCCCAACGAAGGAGCAGATGTTGGTAAATGAAGTTTTAGAGCAGTGTATTTTTAACGTAAATTTTCAGACTAACAATACGAGTAACATTATATTACCTGGCTGTTTTTTTAGGTACTTCGGGGTACTTCATTTATTTACAAAAAATCAATATATCTTGTTCTAATATTGAGATGAATATTTACTTGATGTTGACAAATTATTATACCCTAAAATTTCTCTATTTACAGTGATCTACTATCACAATGGCTGCGTCAGTCTATGCAACACCACCGCCCGAACTGAGCGGCGAGGAAGCGGTGTTGAGTGATGCATCCAACTCATCGCAAACCAACAGTTCCCACAGCTCCATGCTGAAAGCTTCCAAGCGTACGCTATCGTCCTCGTTCCTCAATGCAGCGACAACCCAAAGCAGTACGCTAACCACTACCTCACAACTTAGCTCCGACTCGCTGCCGGACCTGTCCAAGAAGCGCCGCAAACAATCGATGCCGATTCGTTTCTCATCCAACGGAGCCGCCATTGAAGTGCCACAGGCAGCCGGCTCGGAAGCAACAATAGTCGACGTCGACGAGCGGTCGGCGGGCGATGGCAATGATGCACTGGAAGAAGAGCAGGATCGGCCGGGAGATGCGAATAACTCTCCGAATCCACCCAGTCCGGCCATGCAGACCGCTGACGACGAGGAAGCCGCACTGCTGGAAGAGCAACAGAACAACTTTCAAAAGATATTCCTGTCGAACCTTAGTCAATTACAGCAGAAGCACCTGCAGCTGCAGCAGCAACATCAGCAGAACAGTGAAGGATTTCTCGGCCTGTCCAATCCCGGTGCATCGCTTCCCGAAAGCTTCCTTACCTCCAAGCTGAACATCTTCAACGCTTTAGGCGGCGGTCGAGTGGATCGTGAATCTTTGCCGTCTCTGCCGCGAAGTGACGATGAACAGGATGCTCCCGAAGAACGTCGATCGAGTTCGATCACCGATGAAGCGGAGGGCCAAAGGAGTCGCGAGCAGTCTCCTGTCGTCAAAAACTCTACACCGAATGATGGTGAACAGAAGCGCCAGGAAGCCGAAGCCCAGGGAGGTAATGAGGCTTCACTCTCAGTACCAACGAGCGAAGGACCTACCGAAGGTGGAGCAAAGGCCACCGAACAGCCATCGGTCACGACAAGCCCACCTAAAATCTCACTCAAAAAGGAACTCCTGATGGACCCGGAATGGGATGGAGAAATTCGCAGCAATCTACCCAAGGCAGAGGATTGGATATCGATCGCAGGGTTGTCGTTCCCTTTCCCACCCGAAGCGGCGGCTGCCCTATCCGCTTCTGGGTATCTGCCTCAGCTGCCACTGCTGGGAGTTCCCACAGTGTCCGCATTCGGATCGTCCGGTGATGGTGGCAGTCGACCCGGAGTGCCTCCGTTGCGCATCTTCAACCCCGAAGCTTACTGCGATCTGTGCAACAAGGAGTTCTGCAACAAATACTTCCTGAAGACGCATAAGGCAAACAAGCACGGTATCTATGAAGCGGCACCGAGCAACGGTAGCTCGGAGGTTACCACTTCAACACTCTCCGCCATGAGCAACCCGTTCAATCCGATTCACCAGCTGTCGCAGGTATTCCAGATGCAGCAGCAACAGCAGCAACACACTGGCGGCCCCATGTCAGGAGATCAGATGGAGAAGCTATCTAATCTTAACGTTTCCTCAATGGACGCGGAACGTATGCAGTCGCAGACGATGCTGCAGACTCTCCCACAATCCATGGCAGCTGCTCAGCAGAGTCAATCAAGCGCGGGGAAGCCGATGCCACCGCTACCGGCTCGTTCGACTCACTCACCAAAGGGCACAGGTGCATCCAACCCAATTCAGCCCACCGTGTTCTGCGACATTTGTTTCAAGAAGTTCAGCAGTCTCAGCGCAATGCGCAAGCATCGCAGCAAGGCTCACGAGCTGTCCAACAGTAACCATCAGATGCAACAGCAGCAACAGCAGCAACTGCAACTTCATCAGCAGCAACAGCAGCAGCAACAACAGCAGCAACAACAGCAGCTGCACCAGCAACTTCAGCAACATCTGCAACAACAGTACCATCAGCAAATGCAAAATCAGCAACAGCAGCAACAGGCCGCGAAAAACGCCCGACAAGAATCTTCGGATGGCGGTGTGGAATCATCGCTAGGAGGCTCACTGCAGCTGCCCGATGGCTTTCGCGAGGACTACACGATCGAGCAGGAGGACGCCACGTTCACACCGCAACCGCGCAAGCTGTCGCCCCATTCGATGCAGGCCGCCAAGGAGGCTAACTTCTCTGCCGACAAGCTGCGCCGGCTGGGCGTTGTCAATCCGGAAGCGTTCTGCGAGATCTGCTGCAAGGAGTACTGCAACAAATACTTCCTGCGCACCCACAAGCTGAAGCGCCACGGCATTCTTCCAACGCCGGATGAGCTGAAGGACGAAGCTCGACAGCCGTGGGCACCGTTCCTGCAGACCAGCCCACTGAACCTGATCATGGGCGGTGCGGCGGCAGATGCCGTTAGCGCACAGATGGCCCTGCATTCGGCTTCCCCTACCTCGCTCAAAAAGCTGATGGCGGCAGGAGAGCTGGCCGGCAGTGTTTCGGGCGGGATCGAGGGCGCCAAGGGGTTGGAAATTAAACGTGAGCAATCGCCCTCGGCCAAGATGGAAAATGGTGGCAGTGGTGGTGGTGGCGGCACCGATTCAGACGATCAGCAGCAATCGGACGGTGGAATGCCGAGCACTAGCAATGGTGGCGATGGCACCAAGGACGGTGGAAGTGATGAGGACGCCGAGGCGATCAGCGTTGATCTACAAAAGCTGCAATCGATGATCATGCAGCTGAACGACCTGAATAGCATCCAGCAGCAGCGCAAGGTGGGCTGCGGTGTGTGCGGCAAGGAGCTAGCCAACCAGTACCTGCTGCATGCACACATGATCCAGGAGCACGGTGCGCTCGCCATGGACAATAACAACGGTCCCAAGGGGTCGCGTGTGCCCACGCCCAACGATATGGTGGAGACGTGCAAGCAGTGCGACAAGGAGTTTGCGAACGTGTACATGCTGAAGCAGCATCTGGTGGAGGTGCACGGTGGATTGACGGGTTTGCCCAGCCCCAAGCGGGAAGGTTTTGTCACACCAGAGCGTCCGACTACCATGCCGTCATCCGGCGCTGGAAACGGTGGATCCGCGGGTGGAGCTGGAGGAACGATTCCGATGCCTCCCGGTGCACCCAACTACGGCGAACGTAAACCAAGCTTTTCGATGACACCCACCAGCAGCTACTGCGAGATCTGCAACAAGGAGCTGTGCAACAAGTACTTCATGAAGACGCACATGCAGCGTATGCACGGCATCGAGATCGAGAACGGTGCGCAAATTGGTGGCGTCGTCTGTAACATCTGCAACAAGGAGCTCTGCAGCAAGTACTTCCTGCGCGTGCATAAGCACAACACGCACGGCATCGTCGAGGAAGGCTCACCGCTTCCGCAGCCGCGACAGAACGGATCGTCCACAATGGCCGGTGTGGGTGATTTGGCTGGTGCTGCAGGCCCTGGTGATGGGGAATCCTTCCCAGGCGCTGACCTGAAGCCGGGTGAGGTGAGCGATCTCAGCAATCGGTACTACTCGCACTTCACCGAGGTATGCCCGCTTTGCAGTCGGCGCTTCCGCAGCGCCAAGTGGCTACGGGCGCATCTGCTCAGCGACCACGGCAAGCTGGGCGTCGAAAAGCTGAAGGACATTGAGCAAAAGCTCGGCCCCAATGCTCAGAATGGTATGATGGGCAACGGTTCTACCGGCGGAAGCGGAAACAGTCGAAGCAAATCCAACAGTCCATCGCTGAAAGTGCCGAACGGTGCGAACGATAGCAAGTACGGTTCCAAGTCACCGTTTGGCGGGTTAAGTCCAGCGGAGGCCGTCAAGTTCCTGCCCAAGGGTGCCGCCCTGCCGGCCCTGTTCGGTGCGGAGCAACCGACCTCGCCGATGGGTGGTCTCAAGGGTTACCAGTGTTCGTACTGTACGTTCGCGACGCCACTGCTACCGCTGCTCTTCATTCACGAGCGGTCGCATTCCAGCTTGAACATTGTGCAGCAACAGCTACTTCAGCAACAGCAGCAGCAGCAGCAGCAACAGCACCAGCAAGAGGAAGCTCAGGCAGCGGCAGCAGCAGCAGCTGCTGCTGCTGCTGCCGCAGCTGCAGCTGCCCTGGGCGCGGCACCATTCGCACCCTTGATCAAGTCCGAATCGGCCGTCTCGTTGGCGAAGGATCAAACCGCCAACCAACTGATGCCCGGCACGTCATCCGAAACGCCCTCATCAACACCGGCCTCCACACCGGTACCATCGCTGTCGCAGGAAGCGCTCAACCTTCACCACCAGCAGCCACGGACCCAGAGCCCGGAGCGTGCCGGATCTCCCCGCGAAGATCCAACTGCCCTATCCGGGCCCTCCAAACCTACCTCACCCAAGCCCGCCGCCTCACCGTCGGTTGCAGCGAGCAGCGAACCGACGGCGATGCTCTCGGAGGTGGCCAACATTACCCAGCGCCCGGCAGTGTACGCACTGCCCCAGCAGAGTGGTCCGCTCATGATGCAGTCGTTCCTGATCGAAGAATCGCTCGGTGCCGGTGCCCGGTCGCCGAAGGATTCTGCCGACAGGTCGGACGGGTCGCTTGCCCAGGATCACAGGTTCGTACCAGCCGTTGTTTTCTTACCCGTTAAAGAGCGTATCCTATCACCGATGACAATATCGTTCAATCTGAGTCCCGCCTAATAACCGAGGGGTGGCTTACGTTAGCAAAACACCGGAACATCCGGCAGAGCGCCCGCTCGTCTAGTCAAAGTTACCGATAGTGCGCGCTGCGCGCTAAACCGTGAAAGGGAAATCAAAATGTATCGCAAAGAAAATCCGCAAATACGTACGTAAAACTTATCCTTTAAAGAAAAAAAAAACAAATCCACGACTAACCTAATGCTAATACAAAACAGTATGATAATATGAGATGCTAGTGAATGTAAAACGTAAATTTAAAGTAGACTTCTTGCCTGCAGCAATGAATAGGATAACGTCTGTCGGTAGCAAACTATCGATCATAGGGCAATGGAGAGCAACCAATGTAACAAGCTGCCTGTCTGTTTCAATGTTATGCAGACACTTGTAGAGAAATTCACCACACAATTGGGCAGAAAAGCGGGCAATGCCATCCTA
Organism: Anopheles epiroticus; assembly: GCA_000349105.1. Classification (NCBI taxonomy): domain Eukaryota; kingdom Metazoa; phylum Arthropoda; class Insecta; order Diptera; family Culicidae; genus Anopheles; species Anopheles epiroticus. Next base: position 130,460 of record KB671622.1, read on the forward strand.
GCATTTTGGATGCAAAAAGACACAAATAAGAACCACTCAGTAAAACTAGGCAAAACCTCCTTCGTACAGGCGTAGGCCAAGCAAGCAAACTGGCACTTTCGATCGGATTGAAGCGCAAGACTGAACCAAAGAGAGCTACCTACAGCACTGCAGCATTATCTAAAGTCTCTGTGCCATCTCTGTCACTGTTCGGTATGATGGTTTTAACTGTATTGGAATGTGTAAAGCTTTTTATCAACTGCTAGTTTGTATCCAAAAGTACAAGTTGCCTCAAATCGAGGCAAGAGAGATGGAAGTCTAGCGCGGTGAACCGTGTCTGTACAGGGCGGCTTACAAAAATTAGTACAGGTGTATGTTCAGCTGGAAAGAATCATGTTTTTGTGTTACCTAATCCTTCGATGATAAGGCAAATTAATCAAAACAACAACAAAAAGGTAAGCCATAGGGTGTAGTAATGCTGCTCGGAAGAGAGACGCTTCAAGGAGGGAGAGCCAGCTTATGTGGAAGGGAAAGGGATTCATTTAGCGCGGTGGGAAGGAAAAAAATGGCAAACTTCTTCGTGATGTTCTAACAAAGTTCCTATTATGAGTAAAACTGAAACAATGACAAACTGTTGTATTTCTTCGGGTATGATAGATTTTTTTTAGAGAAAAAGTCTTATGTGAAAGGTCGCGATAAGCGTGCTGCTTCATAAGGAGAAGGATTTGCAGTTAAAACGGGCAAGCAAAACCACATAAGCGATAATGATAAGTGTGTCCGCCGCTGTGGGTTGGAAGATAACGCTAAACTGTATCACTTTTCGAAAGCTCTACTAGTGATTGTTAATGATTTACGCAGCATCGCAAACGTGGTAGCACGCGAGAATGGAGAAAATCTAGAGTTTTGGATAGTTGGTTTAAGTTTTTTCCAGAAAAATGTATCGTGTCGTTTCGCTCTGTTTGCATCATTAGGTTACGCAAGTGTAGTCAACCACAACCAAGAAGGTGAAGGTGCAAACAAACACAATGTAAATGTAATGGGGCACATTCGAGCGAAGCTGTTGAAAGGTAGGGGAAATCATTCCAAATATAAATATTACCACTTACTCAGGGTATTCGATGGTACAACGTCTAAAAGAATGCAACCGTATTATTAAATGCTAAACGCAAGCGCGCAACCATTCAGGGATAGGGCATAGAAAGGTACTACCTACCTGCCACAAACAAATACACGTAACACCTACACTCACCAAAACACCGAAAGTTACCACAATGCGCCGGTAGATCCTGTAAGTACAAGAGATTCTATTTTAAAAGCGAAAGCGATAGCAAACGACACGTTAAAGTGGATGAGTCGTTTGCGAGAGAGTTGAGAGACCCACTTTAGATATTGTAGTCGACAAGCTGACGCAAACGATGAGCACGTTTGCCAACACTTCCTCCTTCAGTACGTAATATCGTAATATGTTCAACAACATTTAAAAGCTAGTCAAAACCAAACCAAAGGGCGATTAGATGATTAAACAAAATCTACCATTTCTAGCATATACATATACATATATATACATATACATACATTATTACATGTATCCTAGCGTAATTACAAACAAAACATCCTTAGCTGCGTGTAGTATGCTGTCTCTTGCCCCCCTCAGCTGTTTTACATCCATTCCAATATCCTTACCAGAAGAGTAGTTACCAATGAGGCTCGTTTGACTTTTTATCACCCAGAGCATCAGAGCTAATTTGAGTAATCGATCCCAATGAGTTATAAGTCGTACATAGCAGGGGAATCGTACCAGTGCACTGTAGAGATAGGATCCTTAGGATAAAAACTTGATGTAAATAATTTGTGCGCGCTTACTTTTTAGACGTGTTTCCGTTCGGTGTCACACTGTCGGCCCAATCTAGTCCGACGATAATACGCAGCGAGCGGTGGTACCCGATTACTTCGTACACCTCCGAGCTTTCTGGTTTAGTGTCCTGTTCCGGTAGAAATAATTGCTGTGCATGTCGATGAACCCAGTTTAGCCGGTATTTAGTGAAGAGATAGTCGGGAGAGAAAACCTAATTAAGCAGACAGTTGATCCCCACCCCAATCGTTCTTCTTCTTTTTCTTCTTCTTCTGACCGGTAAACTACAAATAGTTTCTTTGAAAATATAAAATCACGGAAATTATACAATATAAACCATTCCATCAATGATCCATGGGCCAAAACACAAAGGCTGCTAGTTGAGCGATTGTGTTCAGTTTAGCTCTCTTTGGGATCCCGGTTTTCCCCGATGGTTTCGGTGGTGGTTGCGGAAATTCGCATAGCGATTCTGCACAATTGTTGCCCTACTGCTTGGCCCCGTTTTAATGATCTTAGTGCGGCAGGATGTGTCGGTAGGTTCCGGCGCGTCGGTATCGTTTAAACCAGGCATTAAGCCAGCTAGGGGGTGGTGTAAAACCAGTTAAGAACTTCAAAAATATAGGAATGAGTTTTTTCGCTAGAATCTTCGATCATACCAAGCAAAGATAGAGAGGGAGAGATAGAGAGAAAGCAGTGGAGAGGAATGCAAGTAGTAGGGAAAGTGCACTGCGTACGCGTTGCATATGATGATAATACCACGTTTGCTGCAATTGCTATAAAACAAAACAAAAAAAACAACAATAGAACTGTATAATGCTGTGTGCCTTTTTTTTAGCAATTGCGGACAAGCGGATCAATAAAGAGCGTGCATTCATGACAGAGAAGAAACGGCAACAAAAACCCCGCAAGAGAATTGAGTGAAACCTGGAAAACATAAACTGACAAGACATATGACGTAAGCAAGGATGTGGGATAAAACACGAATAGAAAGGAAGCAAGTTCGAGGCGTTGTTTGATTATAAGCATTAATTAATAATATTTCATATATTTGTAATATATAATTTCGGGTGATATATGAAGTGTTGTTATTAATTGAGCGAGACAACGGGGACAAGCGTAACAGGATCAATACGGGATCGTTACAACAAGTGCATACAATAATTCACACAAACACAACTAAATCATGCTAAAGAGACCACTGTATTGCTTTGCCCGTAACGTACCGTAACGGACAAGTGAGCTGAACCTAAGGGAATTCAAGTAAATATGTTTCATTGGAGAGAACTACATAAAAGGAGCAACAAATGGCCAACAATGTACTGTGTACCGGAGTGATCAATCTATCAAGTCAAATACATGCAATAGTTTGACCGTCGCCACTTTCCCCAGCTTGAACCCCAACAAGACGACGCACAAGGCAGACAGTTGGACGAAGCTACACCATAGATCAAATCTGGCGCCTGATCGACTATCAACTATATCGCACTGCCTATGAGAGACTGAACTACGAAAAGGTCAGAGAAAAGCCACCGACCCTTCTCGTGGACGATGCTGTCTGTTATCAATCTCTGGTTACTGTTGAAACTGATACTAAACTTACGTGGCGTTATAAGCAAATGCTTGCCTACAGAGGACAAGGGTTTTCAAGATCAGGAAATGAATGTGTTATTTTGAATGCGCTGTTTGAAGGCTAATGAAGACACCGTTTGCTCCACGTTAAAAGCCTTTGTTTAACCATCGTTCTAATGCCTGAACTATCTTTTTCCCACCCTACCGATCGACACGCAGAGAGTGTAGCAAGGCTCAACGTGAATAGATACAGACCATGTATCTGAATCTACCAGGATCCCTTGCCGAGGGTGTTTTGCATACTTGATTTAATTAAATCATTCGTAACGGCATATAATCGCTTGCTTCATGTTTCTTTTACGCTTTCGTGAAGGTTGTGTGAATGTGGCTGACTCACAACACAGCAAAACGTCTGGATCTAGATAGTGGAGAAGGTCTTTCTTTAGTTCTAAGGTAACAGATAGAGAAACCAGTCAAAAGAAAACCAACCAAAGTCAAACAGGAGAGATGTGTTTCGCTTAGTGCCTTTCTTTCGGTCCATCGTTAGAGTTTGGTAGGAGCTGTGGCATCCGATTCGTTATGGCGCTAGTATTTTGCATTGAAATGAAGTGATTATTAGGAACACTTCTGGCGATGTTTTTCTGTGCTGGGCTCTATCGTGTGTCGTGTTTGAAAGCGCGATGGTGAAAATGTTTCATTCGTTCCGATTCACGAGCAAAACGGTTGGAACGATAGCTTGATGTTTTAGAGAGTCGGTCGTGACCTGATCGACAGGAACAATCTTATCGGTTTTTTAATGTGTGCTTTTATGAATTGGAAGAGTCGTCGACAGATGGAAGCTTTTATCACATAACTTTGAGCTTAGAACACTATCGGACATTTTATTCTTTCAAATTTGACGCCATCTATTCTCGCATTTTGAAGTGTTAAAATTTTGAAGTGTTAAAAGTGTTAAAAAACCAGCAAAGTGTGCTTAACTTAGATGGCCGCAGTAACGTTTGAAGCTCAATAGGTGTTCTTTATTTTCGGTTGATTTTATCGAAAACGCATGTGACCTTAAACATATGGAGCTGCATCGAACGTTCACATCGAACATGCTGGATTGGTTTGTGGCGATTGTTATCGCGCGCCAATATCTCACCCTCTGCCAAAGGAGTGTATTTTTTGTGGCTACAAAACAAACAAACAATTCTTATCAAAATATAAAATACTTCCTCTCTTTCTCTCGCTCTCGGTACCGTTCATTATGATAAGCCTCGGTTAGTTTTTCCGTTTTCCCGCGATACAGTCCAAACCGCACGGAGGGTTCGAACTTTGGTGGTATGCGCGACCATCGAAAGACGATGCGAGGAAGGGAAAATAAATTATTTATCGATTTTATTTTTTGTTTCACGCGCGCTCTGTCCACTACCGCCGCCCCGGGCCAAACAGCCTCAAGCGTTCATTATGCTATCTCGAAGTCATTATCGAAGCTGAAGTTTTTATTTCGATTTTTCCCATAATATCCACCCAAAGAGCGAGACCTTCGAAATAAACAGCGAACACTTGCTGAGCGCCGTGAGCGGGAAAGGAACGAGGGAAGCCAAAACCTATCCAATATCTGTCGAAGTCGAAAACTGATACCATTTCAGTCATCGTCGTCAACAGCAGCGTGAACGCAGTGTGTGTGTGTGTGTGTGTGTGTGGGACGGGTTTCGGAAAAAGAGGAAACCCATCGCCGGGACATATAAATCCCCTGTTCCACACGATCGGAAGCGCACCGTCCGGAGCTCCGCAAGAGTTTGCCGGACAGTCTGGGTGGATTAATGTCCCGCGCCATCCCCCCCAAACGTTCTATGTGTGTATGGTTCTGTAAAACTGGCCAATCCATTTCCCGCCATCCGGGGACGTTGGCAGTCGGTGGCAGAGCATCATATAAATTTGATTAAATTTATGTATGTGCAGTTAATGACCACTGGTTCGATGGTTTTTGTTCCCCGGCACTCAGAAAGGCCTCAACATGTTTTTGGCCCCTTTACCGCCCGATTGGATTGGTTATGTATTATTTTACGCCTCTCGCAACGGTACCATTTGGGCAACAGAAGGCTTTCCGAATGTGAGTCAAGATGCACGGGTTTCGACATGTGCGTATGTTCTGTTTTACTCTTATTGTTTCATGTGTCCACTTCAATTTTTATCGACCAGACACCACGGAGGACGCCATGTAACGTAAAGGCAGAAAATCCTGTTTTGCTTTTGCTTGGCAATTTACGACATTGAACAGGCATGGTGGAACAAAATCCGTACAGGGTCCCTTGTTATTTTTAAAAATTATGAAAAACTACATCAAAATCAATACTTATGCCAGTCTAGCTGTGTGGTGATAAATTACACTTTTTACATAGAAACGGTTCCGTTCTTTTTCTTTTTTCAAAATACTGCAGAGCATTTGATATCCCCTTTGCTTAGCCGTGAACCTGCAAACTGGGCTAGAATTTCTATTTCTATGCTTTAATGATCGTCCCCTCGCCGCAGGACAGCGTAGATATAATCGCTGGGCGTCCCAAATTTTAACCGAAAATATTCAAAATCTGGCACGATTAATGGCGGTACACCGTGCGGCAATTGTTAGAAATGAAAATGCATTGAATGCAGGGGATCGTTTGGCCTTTTTTTTCTACCTTCGAAGGATTCAATGCACCATTGCGCGCGCGATGTGTTACACTGGTTTGAAAATAATAATGGTTTGCTGCACAAGGACCCCTGCTTTGCATTTCGAAGGAAATCCGCACGCGATGGACCCTTCCGCAATTTTAACATTCTTTCCCTTCGCACCGTTTTGTCCACTAGCAGGGGAGGTTCGTCTCTGCAGGAAGAGGTTCCTAAAAACGCATCGACCGTTGAACCAATTTGCAGCCTCCGCTGTGTCCAGGACATAAAAACAGGACACAGACCGCTTGGTGTTTCGGGAGATCTCCCTTCTTTTTTGGGTATTCATGTTTCATCGCAGCTCTTTGCACCTCCTGCGAATTTGTATGTGCCTTTGTGCATGGTTTTGTATTTCTTCTTTTGCATTTTCAATGTTTGCCTACGCTTCATGGAGTACCGAACTAGATTCACACGTGCACTCACACACTGTAGGTGAGGTTGCGATTTTTTTTTTTCGGTAGGGCTCTGTACTTACCGTAACCAAATTAAAGGCATAAATTATAATTATTTCATGGCGCTCGGAGGACACGCGCATACGTGAAAAGCGATTTTATCGATGAATTAACAGTACGGTCAACGACTATCGATAGGGAGGATGAACGCTTTTGTCCAGTTTTGGAAACACTCGTAGAAATAAAAATTTGCATCACCATTGCGGGAGCGGCGGAGTCGAGTTTCCTTTCTGCAGCAGACGCACGTTAGGGTGGAATTTAGATGACTAATGCCATGCGCGTCAACGGTTGAAGATGTGCAAATTCGTGAAACGAATGAATTTTCCTAACGCATTTCGCAACTGTGTTATTTTGTCCCTTTGGCTTAAACCTTCTGCGATTGGCTATTGAGAGCATTTCGGGGGAAAAACTTTATCTTTTTTTTTTTTAGCCCAATGGCATGCATCAGTACCAGAACCCAGTGATTGATACAGAAGCAAACGAATGCGAAGCGGTGAACAAAAGAGAAAATAACACGAACAACAGAATAGTACAAAATTGGCTCAATCTTTCGACGACTTGCCTACTAAACGTATTCTGCTCCGCTTAGAACAACGGTCAAAGTCAAAATGTAAAATCCAATCCTTGCCCAAGCACTGGATGCCACGGACGAACCATCTGACCCTAGCAAGACGCATCCCTTGGTTAGGTTCACCCTAAGCGTGAGGGCAAACAAAAGGATATTCGATAGCTTTCGATCGCAATCGATGCAACGAGCAATTGTGCATAATCGGTAACGGACACCACCAACCACTGGACAGAAAACCCCTGTAATCAATTCTTGCAGACACTGGGACAAGATGCACGAGCTGCAGATGGCGAACATCGAAAGGGATGCTTCCGCGTGGGAGCGTTGGGAGATCGATTATTTAAAAATAAAAGAAATCGGCAAGGCGAGCCAACGATGATTACACCAACATCACATGCTATATACATTGCAACAACCATCTCAAAAGGCGAACGAGATAGGGCAGAACTACACCCACATAAATAAACAAACAAAAAGCATTACCCGAAAGGGTGATGATTGAAAATTTTGTACAAAAAGTAAAACATCACGCCATGTGAATCTTCATGGTTTAATGGTATGTGTAGTTAAATGCATTTAGAACGCAGCCGTACCAGCTGCTTGATTTGGAGTTTATTCGTATGTCTTGTATTAACTATCGATTGCGCATACATATAATATCTTAGAGCAAATTCTCAGGCGTCCAGAACTACAACAGAACATTTCGTTAGTAAAGAATAGAGGGGGAGGCATTGAGCGAAATCTTACCTATTGACCGATCTGATGCAGAACAATTCGGGCGACACATCAAGATGTACGGTAGACGGTACAAATGGCAAACGGAGAACGCCAGTAAGAAACACAAGCTAACAAAAAAAACAGGGGAAGGGTAAGCATACTCCATGGAACAATATTTCAAAAAAGACGGTTTTAGAAAAGTTACGGAAAGCCGTGAAGTAGGTAAGCAAACGGCTTACGGTATTGTGTTTATTCATCAACTAACATTATATTACTTATACAACCAATCAAAAGGTGATGGTCGTTTCGCCCCGCGCCACACGCGAAAGGGAAGATCAAGCGTGGCCGGGCGGGGTGTGCACGAAAAAGTTTAAAATGAAGGTATGTTATCCTTCCCATTCGGGATAAAACAAAACCAAACCAAAAATTATATCGTAACAATTGTAGTAGAACAGATCAAAGGTGTTTTATCGTGAAGGAAGGTTTTGAGATAAGCATAAACAAAGAAACTGGCAACAGTGTGCCACATGGTTCAAAAGGCTCAGGAAAGCAAGCAAGCAGAAACAGAACAACCAAAACTAAAACATTGTGTGTGTGTGTGAATGATCTCGCTAACAAAATAGCAAAAACCACATGAACCAACCGATGCTGCTACGGCGGGAAAACAGAAGACAGTCAGAGAAACATACAAGAAAAAACAAACAAACAACACAGAAATAAATCAAAAGTTCAAGTAATATAAACGCAAACTAATATTGCATGTAGGACAGGACAAGATACAAAGTAGCAAGTAAAAAATAACGAACGTACCTTTGAAGCAAAAACTAAACTTAACGCAGACGTAGGGAAAACCCCAAAGTGGATAAAAGAAAATGGAACAAAACAAACCTAACAAATAATTGAGCGAAAAATCAAAAGAACACTCGTACCTTGCACACCTGTTTTGGGTGCTGCTGGACAGGTTCACACTGTATCTCCCACCCCTTCCTCCCCCCACACTTTACCACCCAAACATTGGAGCATTGAAAAAGAAAAAAAAAAGTCTCACTCTCTGTGAAGGAAAGGCAAAGAGTGTGGTTTACAAAAATGGTTACCAGTTTAAAGTTTTGTTTCTGTAGCTTTTTATCAATCTGTTATGACAGCCAGTGGAGTTGGTACATCATCTACTCTGTTTTACCTTTTTTTTTTGTTGTTACCAAAATCGTCCGCCACATGGTGGTTTGCTTTTTACGAGTTACGAACACTAATTGCAAAACAACTTTACAAAGCACTGCATTTACCTCCACCTCAACAGCTCCATCAAATAATCGTTAAAAGATCATATACTTTTCTTTATGATTTTAACATCACATCAAATAGAGGTCTGACGTTGTTCCCTATGCATATATATGTGTGTACGTTTACGGTGTAAAATGAGGGTAGGAAAGTGACTGATTCCGGCCCTGCTGTAAGGGGTTGCAGACTGAAGATTTCAACGCACTCGGCGGTGGTCTCGCTCTGGTCCATCCATCATGCATTTATGGTTTGGATGGATTATGTTTTATAACCTATAAAGTTGCACATCCTTTCCCGCCCTCGAAACGAAGCAGAAGAAGAAAGGCAAGAAGAAATGACGAATCCTCCTACATATCTGCTTGCATGTATGTTTTATTCAACTGCGACAATAAAAGCAGTCGTTTATCGTTTCGGAACTGTGCTACCTTCCTGGCTTCTGTTTTACAACGCTTGGATCACCCACTGCCGTAGTGGAACGTTATTAGGTTGCTAAACTTTTAGCATCCTCATTTGTGGCACATTTTGTAGTGTAACTGTGCTTCCGTGTCGGGAATTAAATGATTTGTGTGACTTTAAAATTCATCCGATGTATGCATACTTTTCTCGAGTTTATTTGCTTATAAGTAGTGTCCTACAGTTTTACGCTCTTTTGGAACAAACGTTCACTGCATGCGTTCCGGCAAGCAAGAAAACATAAGAAAAAAACTGCAACACGATGCTTGTATGTTGCAATGTTAACAAACCCAACGTTGATTTAGGCCTCGGACCCCCCTTCATCTTTCAATCAACTTTTTCCGGTCAACATCGTGATTTTTTTTTTTTTTTTCGTTCGCTCTTCTTTTCATCTGCAGAGAAGAAGAAATTTTCGTCCTGCTTGATTTACTTTTTGTGTTCATTTATTTGGGATTGAATCTGTATTTTCGTACCGCGTGCTTCCTTGCATGAGGTAACTAACGGTCGATAGGGAATGGCAGAAGGGCTCTGCTGCCACATACATGGAGTTTGGCCACAAGAACGACTACGGCTGCTGATAAGTCGAAGTTCACGTGCAACGAGCTTCGGCCTGCTTGCGTAAAGTAAAAATGCGATACAACCAAAAACGTATACATCAAAACACGTTTTTCCAGGCCCGCTCTATTATGCGTCTTGGTGTGGTTGCTCTCGCCCCATCACAATCGACAAAAGGGAACAACCGGCGCATTGTTGTTCGGTTGAATCATGCTTATTTTGTTGGATCGTTGGTGTGGCTGTGCTAGACTCACACCCTCTGATCGGTGGCCAGTGTGTGCTATATGGCGGTAAATGAAAAAAAAAAAATACTCCGGTAAAATGAAAGAACCAGCATCTTTGAAGCTTGCATAAACATTCATCAGTGCGGATACGTGTAGCTTCGATACAGAAAACTTCCGTCGCAAGGCGGGCATAGTGGTGGTGGTGGTGGTGGTGGTGGCACTTTGCAAAAGGGAAATGGTTTTCATTCCCAACCCCCAACCTCACCAACCATTCCCATGTGCGTAAGCGCTAGTGATGCGTTTCTACCGGGGGGGTAGGGCAGCTTGCCGTCTGTATGCAGCATCCGACCACCATCGCCTGTTTGAGGCATCATACCATTACCAAATCTAGGACAACGCCGTACTGCGTGAAACTGCGTTTTTCTATGATCCTTTTTTTTCCTTTTTTGCCTTAGCACAAAATGTGCTTCTTCAATTTCCTGTACGGCAAAAAATGCCCTTCTTGTGTATGTGTTTGTATAAAATGTGGAATATTGAACCAACCTTGCCTTGCCTGATCGTTAGATTCTTTTATAAAGAGACAGGAAAATGGAGAAAGGTAACGAGTGGGAAAAGAGCTTTTCTTATCACCAGAAATCTTTAGACGCCTCGTACAAGAATTTTCCAATTTTTACCTTTGAAGGATGCAGGTACTTTTAGTTTTTTGTAAAATCAAACTGATTGGTGTGCATCAACATTTTCGTATTTTGGAAGTTTGGATTTTTTTTTAAGTTGACGTTTACAAGCAAAGTTTAGTAAAAAAAAAAATACAAATCTTTTGGAAGGACCTTCACATTTAAGCATTGATTCAGTTTCAATCAGCTATGGGCCTGGGAAAGATTTCAAGACATATTATCTTAGTTTAACATCAGTTTAAATGATAAACACTGCCCGTGTTTGTTTTATGTACTCTAGATAACTTTTTTTTTTTTATGTTTTGGTGCAAGATTTGCTAGTTTCTAACGCATCTTAAACTGCTGGAATATGATTAGTTAATGCGTATTCCAATACATTACATTATTATATTACATATAATATCAAGACAGCTTCTTCTGACAAAATGGCAAACGTGTTTATGTAGAATATTAGAATACAACTTTAAAAACTTAAACAATATCCTGCAAACCATAAGGCTTATAATAAAGCTTTATTATTTCATTCCTTCTCTCCGCTTGCTGCATTCATTTCACCTTCGGCGTGCAACATTGACCCGAATGCACTAGGCTAGGAAAACCTTTCAGCGATCCAATATCTCGCTTGCGTGTACAAGAAAACATACTTTTCATCTACACGGGGACAATTTACATTCAATTTCTTTTGCCAGCTAATTTTACCTTGTGCTGAACCGACACAACACGCAGCAAAAGGAGAAAAAGAAGGTATCGAACCGAATTTTGTGGGCAAATTCATCTTTCTAACCTCCCGTGCTGCCATCATATATCCGCAACGTTCAAGCGAAGATTCTACCAACATCTTCGCACAAACAACGGGAGAGAAAAAAAACCTCATCCTCGTGCTGCTGCTGCTGCTGCTGCTGTTACGGCTGGCAATGATGATGAAAGTGAAGAAAATTTTTCCCGACAGCAAACTTTTTTTTTTTTTTTTTGCTAGTGTTTCTCGTTCTCTCCCATGCGCTCGCCCCACCGTTTTCGTTTTTCATCGTTACACTAGATCCTATTTTTCACAACTTTCACTACACCGAGCACGGTAGCATACCAATCGGGCCACCAAGTTTTGCACCGTGAATGATGTTTCGCCCTGCCTCGCACTTTCTGGGGGCGTTTGGGTTCCGGAGCTGTTGCGGTTGCGGAGCGATTGCATGAAGAATTTGATGGCTAGAACGTGAAATGAGACCAGAGATAAATGGAAGGATGATTTATACCCACCGTCCGTCCGCCGTTTCGTTCGTCCCCCACAATGCTGGTTGACGAACTGGTGAAGCAAATGCAAAGACACTCGCCGTGCCGGTGCTGGGTGAAGGAAAAACCTCATATTTCCTCCGGTTTTCAAAGGCATTGGCGGCTGCTGCTCTGTGCGTTTTTTTTTTTTTTGTCTCTTCTACCAACTACGCCTGGCGATAGAGGAATGGGGGCTATTTGGAGCATGTCTTGACGCAGGCCGGAAAACTCAGGTCCAACAACTGAGACAAAGCGTATAGAGAAGCGAAGGGATTTGGGCACAACAAAAACAAAAACAAAAAAACGAGCACAACAACGCAAAACATGCCACGTTACTTCGCGAAGCAGGTGACGCTTTGGATTTCTGTTCGTTGTATGAGTTGGTTACTTTTTTTTTTTGTAACTTTTATTCGATTCCTTCGTTGGTTTTTTTTTTCTTTTTTGCTGTTGCTCGCTATCACCCAGTAGTAGAGCAGAGGAAAATTAAGAACGATGCAAACAGCAAAAAAAACAAAACAGGATCTTTTGCGGATGCAACGGGCCAGGGCAGCAATCGAAAGGTGGCAAAAGAGCATGGTTGATATATCTCAATTTTTATGCTGTAGTTTGTGGCTGTGACGAAACACACGAACGACGGGTAAGGTAGGGAGTAGTTGATGGGTGGTAGTGTTGCAGAATGTTTTTTTTTTTCTAGCTTAATGTTTTTTTTTCCTTCTCATTTTCTCTCCTCGCCTCTAAGTTGACGCCTGTTGGCGTTCGGGTACGCTTCTTGGCTGTTCTGTTTTGTTCGCCTATGCTCCGGCGATCCATTTTTTTCCCCATTGCAATCGTTAAGTGATGGAAAGCGTAAGATATGGTATTATCAAACTGGGGACCAGAAGAGAAGGAACGACAAAAAAAACAACAACAACAAACAGACAGCAACACAACAACAAAACTTTCCCTTTTTGCTGATGATAAATTAGGAATGTGGGCGATGGTGGAGCCAGCCGACACTCGGGTGGCGATCGTTTGGAACAAATTCCAAAATTATGGAAAACGAAAGGCACACAAAACTGCCTGTTTTCTCACCTTTCACCGGTAAATTTCAATTTTTTTGAAACACATTTATGTGTGCGAGTGCCGGGCGGTAAGAGAAATTACCGTTCCGCTGTTGTTATATCCTTGCTTTTCTTCCCTGGCAATATCCTTCCCTGGAAGGAAAAAAAAAGGTAAAGTAAAAAATTTTAATTAAACTTTAGAAAGCCATCCTTCAACGTTGGGTCCTGGTGTGTGTGTGTTTGGTTGAGAATATATTTTGCGCTTTTCTTTTCCCTTTGCGAAAAAGTTTCATTTCGTAAATGTCATCCAAAGCGACACCGGTCCAACTTCTTATCAGAGCCGCAGTAGCGAACGGTTTGACTTATGTACACTCTCGTTAGCCTCGGAAGGAGGGCGAACGAGGCTGCCACGAAGGACGGACGGGCTAACGGGCGCAGGAGAGATGTTTTGAACAAATTGAACAGTTGCGTTGAATGGAAGGAGATTTTCCATTTTAAATGAGATTGAGAAAATGAATAATTTATAAAAGTTTTGCTGCATTCGGCCGTGGGTCTCTCCGGGGCCCTGCTCTGCTCTGTTGCTGCAATCGTGCAGGCCGGTTCCGTCTGTGCTGTAGTTTTTCGTTCTCATCAACCATCCGCCTCGCCGAAGTCGGTGGGGGGCCGGTCGACGGGAAGTCTCGGGAGAGGTTTAGAGTGAACGAAAAATTTATTCCAATTTTGAGTGATGGCTAAATTATGCATAACTACTTCATCGCTCTTCCTTCAGCAGCGCAAATAGTGTGGTCTGGTTGGGCTCCGTCTTCGTCGCTGTGGCTGAGGGTACACCAAAAACCCATCACTGCGCGGTGCAGAAGATGATGAGAGCTCCTTTTTGCTAGATTGCGGTTGGAAAATATGCACAGTGCCTAAATAAAGGCTGTTCGTTGATTTTCAAAATTTTCAATTTGCGTTATGGATTTTGGAGCCGATGGTGATGGTGAAGGTTTCATACATTTTATCTGATCTTGCATTATTGTTACTGAACCGTCGATCTTGTTGCTAGGTAGATGTTCTGAATTTCACTTCTTTAAGTACAAAAGCATTTTAAGTAAAGGAGCTTATATAGTGTTGTGGAACCAATGTCTATATTTTAGCGATTCAATGTCACCAAGTTTGCTGTCATACGGAATCGTGCTTTCGAAAGCATTTTCTAAACGTCTAAACGTACTAGTACAATATGTTTAGAACAATTTGCTAACCAGAAAACCTCTTTACGGATTTAATTAGTCTCGCAATTGACCATTTCGATACAGTTTGCTAAACTACAGTGCGAACTCATCATACATTTGGTAGAATCTGCTTAGCAAGGCGCAATCGTAGCTTCACCCTCGTAGCTTCACCCTTCAAGAGATGGCACATGTTTTTATGGCTAGTTCTAATTGCTTCTCAATAAGCAAAGAATTTCCATAGTTTTCGAGTAGTCCGCCCGTCTCGAGATTATCGTGCGTCGAAGGACAGCAAGTGTGTCGGACACAAACAACGCTCCCTCGTCCCTCCCTATATTGATCTCTGATCGGTGCCGTTGGAAAGATATGGTTTCCAATTTATTTTTTGCACCGTCTGTATCACCACCAGTCCCGGCATTAAATACGATCCATATTTTTTGCGCTCGCTTACTGCTTCTGTTTTGCGGGCAGCATCTTTGCGACGAATTATCCTTTATATCCCAGATGTACTGCATAGGGCTGAGGGTGAGGCATCGAGGGAATCGACATCGGGCAAATCTATCGAAAAAAAGGCAACACTCAAACCTCCAAAAATCACAGATCCATCCACACCGACGCACCGCCCCGTTTCTGGGCCGTGCTGCTCTTTTAATTAATTAAGCAAAGGCTCCATTTCCGTTCACCACATCGGCTGGAGAATGCTCTACGTCACTGTCGCCACCACCATCTACCAAATATTTAACCGCCTCCACCCCTCCCATACAAGAGTTCACACACACACACACACACATGAGGGTAAGGAAAATGGCAATATACCGAAGCAACTTTTTTTTTTTGGGTGGTAGCTGCACCCCTTCCCACACCGCCACCCACATCCCGTGTTGGCCCCATCCGGTGGCCATTACGTCCAGCCGCGTCCGCGTTTGGGGCGTTGTCATGGCTCCACCAGGGTGCTTATGAAGGCATATAAAAATATTTAAGAGATGAAAAGAAATAAACTGACCAAAAGGCGCCAGCCGTGAAGCTCACACTACCGCCGCAAGTGAAGAAGGAGGCGCGGATGATGGCAGCTAGAACTTCTCACTGTCCAAGGCTTTGAATGTGATCATAAAGAAAGAGAGTGAGAGAGAGAGTGGAAGAGAGAGTAAAAACACAAAAGGACGAAACTTGGCAAATTCTTTCCGAGAGCTACATAAAATGTTGAATTGTGTAAAGAACCTCGCAGCTAGCTGGCGGCAGGAGGAAAGCAATCGGAACTGAACATTGAATCGGTCACAAACATGTATGTGTGCGTGTGTGTGTGTGCTGACCGTCTAAAGTATTAGGATGGGCGGGAAAGCGGGCAACGATGTCCTCTGCGCGGGCAGCGCGCGGTAGTGATAATGATAAAGAATGCTGCTAACGACAACTTGTCCCCGCTTTAGTCGGAGTAGACGACACCGAACGCTGTCTTGCTTGCTTGGTCGGGCTTCTTCGGCACTTAAACCATTTAAACCCCCAATTCTGCATTTAAGCCTTTAATCATTTGATTAGCATACATTTCACATTCGTTCGTGCTAAGATCCAAGAAATGCTCCTTAAAGTCGACGTTCAAGAAGATTTAAAACTTTTTTTGTAAATGAAAACATGACTTTCCGTCTTCACATTCAAGGGTTAATGTCGGTTGGTGTAAAATAGCCGAACAACAGGAAAGCGCGCTGCGGTTTCGTACACTTCTCGCCCCGACACAGTTTTACAAACTTGCCCAAAGTGCCCAGCATCGGGGGCAGACAGGCTGGAGGGCAGGCCTTCCGAAGGCAGGAGTGGGTGGCAGAAGAGAAGAAAAATAAAACTTCATGTGCGTGGGTGGGATGATGATTTTCTCGACCATAGCAACACAGCTCTGGTCACTCTGGGTTTCCCTCGCCGTGCCTCTCTCCATTCACACTTCCGGCACGCACTGTGTTTTGGGTAGGAGTGAGCAAGCGAACAAATATCCTTGAAACACACACACACACACACACACTTTTTTGGCACTACTCTCTCACCCACACATCCCACACGCACGAGAGAATACGAATGCGCTTCGTTGCGGTTAATGTTTTCCCGGTTTTTTTTTT
>KB671623.1:0-97085 GCA_000349105.1 Anopheles epiroticus
CTACGATATGATAGCCCATGTGATGCGTGATTTTACTCGGTAAAAGGGTGATCCGATAAATATTAAAATCTGTACTTTGAACAAAGACGGATTGTAATATTGTTTTGTCTACTGTGGTACAGTTGTGAGCGGGACAGTAATATCAATATTGTTCCTTTTTCTAGCATTTTTCTACATTTTCTTTACGACATTGAATCGCTCAAGACCGTTCCAACTCTTTACGGAACTGAATCTTTTGAATCTTTAGCATATGTAGCTTCTTACAGAAATGTTATCTTTTGTGTTCTTACTAAGGTCCTTACTAATCGAGAAACTCGTCATGCGGGCTTAATAAATCTTCAATCCATCTTCACAACAAAAAGCAAATAAAAAGAACATAAATTAAAATGTTCGTAATGCAAGTTTTTTGTCAATGAAAGGGCTGAGTGGTATGAGTATGAAAATTGCAATTAGTAAAGTTGGGCTGATGAGTGTAAAAATGTGCTTGTTGTGGGAAAAACTCGTTAAGAGGGGTGCTTTTTATAATAGGGTATAAAGAGAAGACTGTATTTCTTTATTGCGGTTTTTGCCAAAATCAATTTTATTGTTTTGAGTCGTGTAAATATTAGATATATACGAATAAATTGACTTTTAAAATAGTGTTTGGTAAATATGTACAAATTCGACGATAAATCTAACAGAACCAAACCAAAAATCGCTTCGGCACCAACGATATCAGCAGCAATGGGAAGATCATTCAAAACATTTTTTTAGTTGCATAGCAAAATGTGTAACACATGAATCATGACTGAACTGAAATATACGATTACAATGGGGAAAATGATTAGCTTATAAAAACTTTATATCCCCTTGTTATAAAAAAAAAACTGTTTTATCCAAATATATTTTTGCACCATATTGAAAATAGCTGGGCCTGGTACATATCGGATGATGGGTCATCAAAGAACGACAGTAAAAGTTGCAATGTAAGCTGATCGGTCGTTCGCTTAATCGATTTGAAAAAATCTAAATCAGGCTGCTTCTTCTCCTACACCACGAGCATGTTGTAAAATTGAAAGACATACAGCTGTTGCGTGGTCAGTTGGAATCTTATCTCTGACGGCCCTGCAGATTACACGTATGATTAGGCAATTGTGTGACACAATGTGCGGAATTCGAAGTGTGTGTAAAGAGGTTTTGCTTTTTGTACGATTGTGATTATGATACATTTTATGATTGATTGGATTGAACCGACTTGGACGACGATGCCGATCGTTGTGTATAAACAAAATGTTCGTTCAATCTCTGTTTTTTTGTTTGTCCGTGCTCGTTCAGCTCGATGAAGCTCCTCATTCCCAATGGCACAAGAGAGCACGAACCGCCAAGGTCTGACCTGCCTGAGGAGGACGGACGACGGCGATGATGATGATGTCAGCTACAGACGCCGTCTACCGGCGGCCGTTTGTGGTGGCAGTGGATGACGCTGCGCGACACAGGGTGTGTAAAGTTTTGCTGCACATTTCTTCGTTCTGCCCGTATCCCCCAACATGTATGGCCTTCCTGAGCGCCGTGGATTTTGTGCCATGGTGATGATGGTAGTGGTAAGTCCGCTGGTACCATCCACGGCCTTTCCTCACATTGATATAGGCCGAGTGGTGTGACCCCCATCAGGCGGCGGCCGTCTTTGGTAAGCGGTTTGTGGCCATATGCTGCAGGTAACTGTAGGGCTGTATGTGTACGAGCGTATTAGTGAATTGTTGTGGTGGGTTCTTTCACCGAAAACATGTTACATTGGGGTTTGTAACGCAGGTCGTATTCGTCACACACGCTTGGCAGTGATGAAGAATGAGTGTGAGTAATGAAACCATTTCATTGAAACAACGTTTAGATTTTTATACTTTTCATTTCTGCTCACATTCGGAAAGCATCAAACATATAGGCTAAATTTTTATTGATTAAATTTTTATTGATTAATTTTTAAAAATTAAACTGCCTTTTGTTTATACTATCATTTCTTACATTTTAGGCTTCAAGAACTAGATGTTTTCTAAACTAGCCAGTTTAACAAGTTATTGCAAAGCTCGATGCTCTGAAATGATTTTGTCTAGTAGTAAATTCAAATTGAAAAAATATATAAACTTCTTTGTTACTCGTTAATAGTTTTAATCTTGTAAATACTTTTCCAAAACATGAAATTAATCTTCAGGTTACAATTTGTGCGTCAAATCAGTACAGTTTTAACATGGAGGTGTGAAATCGCCGGACCTGCGTTTATAAGGTACCGTGTATCTCGAGGACAACATGTATTAAAGTGTTTTAAAACTCACCCCCCCCCCTGCCAATGATGTCATTGCAAAATGTAAGACAAAGCTCAATTCCTCGAAGGAATTTAAGGCTCGATAATGTGTTTAGTAAGCGATTTTATGGTAGTGAATTCCAACTGATAACAGTTGAAAACTTATCTTCTATTTTATAATTTGGAAAGAGTGAACTGTCGATGCGTTCGGTGCGTTTACCGTACATATGTTGCGAGTTGAAAAAACTCGTGAAGCATTGTTCTAAGTGTGTGGTATATTGAAGAGTATTATTCTCATTGCTGTCGCCTAAAACCACTCACAATACTTTTTTCGGGTGATTTTATGATCATATTGTAATAACTGTTGATGAACTATGAAGAAATACTTTTTTCACAGTGGATAAATAATTTTATTTTTGTTGTTTGTAGCATTATTCTTTCCCTATCCTATTTTTAATAGTTCATTAGAATGAGGGAAAGTGTCTTTCGCATTGTAACGAAATCAATTTCCAAATACCAGGGTGCGTTGCGTATGCCATTCATTAAATTATTGCTCAGACAATATGTTTCAACATCACCCATGTCAAATAAAGAGTTTCAATTGGACATTATAGCTTCAAGTTAAAAATTGTTTTTAATGAATAAAGATAAGCTTATATTAGAATGGACTGAACGCGGAAATGCTGCTACACGTTAATAGTTTCAAGAAAAATAAATCCATAAACATGAACGTATATGGAATTTATTTTTGCGGTGGGATTTAATATTTGGTAGATTTTTAAACCATCAAGTTTGGTGCCTTAGGCAGCGCTCTGGCAGCAGTTAGACAAGACATAAGACTCAAACAAACGAATGGAGTTATATGAAGGTCCACTAGTACTGATGCCGTTATAATTTCCAGAAATATATATCCGGATATAGATATAATTTCCAGAAATATTGTATAATCGATATGTAAGAATACATGTTTAAACTTTATGATCAACAAACTCAAAACTCAAACCTAATTCAACAAACAACATTCTGACACAAATAATCGAAAATCGTTTTCTTAAAAATGCTTCTCTCGTGTCTTTAATTTTTTGTCCACTAGGATGGTGACTGAATTGTCATACATTTTTATGCATTTTATTGTTAATAAGTATGACTTAGAGATGCAAATTAGTAGCAATATCAGCTATTATACCTCGTCCTTGACATTTACGATGGTGAAACATATCAAACAAAAGATTTTTCTTCAAAAACAAAAGACAAAAAAATGCTAAGGTGAGGTTTTGTATCAAAAATTATTATTTATTATTTATTTATTTATTTATTTATTTAAAAATGAGTCTACGAGTGGTATATGCATTTCAAACGGTTCTACAGTAAATGAGGTGTACTATTTACAAGTTAGTCAACGTTTGAGAGAGACACTGTTAAAGAAATGGTTTGATTTGAAAAAGGACAACTTATGGATCTACCTTCAGGAGAACGCAACGTTTTCCATGGCCTCCAGTGATGTTCCTAAAAGTGAAATCACCCCTCAACGGACTACGTTTTCGAGTCGATTGAGGTGATCAAGAAGAACTCACTGAGACGTAATGGAGAATAATATTGTAAAGTAGTGAATATAAAAAGTCGTTGTCTGATAAAGAATCAGTATTCTTTTGGTCTTGTGTGACACGTGATATTTTAAATGACGGACTACAAGGATAGGTCAATCAAACAAAGCGTTCATCTGTTTCTAGTTGCGCAATGTGTTGCGGACAGGGAAGCAAATGCTCAGTACATTGCGCCATGAGGTAAAGCGCGCGAACATCACCAGACTGTATTTGTAATTTTTAATTAGCATCAACGGGTTCCGTTTTTCACGGCTCCGCTGGTGCGGATGTGCGCGCCTCCGGTTGTGGTAGCGATGTTTCAAACGCGAGAAAAAGTGTGGTTCCACCTTTCTGCTTTCGTAATCCATAATTGGTAACAATTTAACGAAAGTGCGAAAGAAAACGTGCGGGCCACGGTGAAAGAGAAAGGTCAATCTCTTGTGCATTGACGATGAGGAAGATGATGTTTTTAAACCGTCCGATTTTCGTTGGCCTCTTCAATGACGTCACACGCAGTAAAATGTTTCGCAGTTACAGTCATACCAGCAGCAGTACAGGTACGGGCTGGGAAAGGGCTGTAAAGTTGATCCGGTGTAAGCAAATTTCCTCCCTAAAAAAGTGATAGAGTAATAACCCTATCCCAACAGCTGTTTGCTGTTATATATTTTGTCAATTAGTCAGTAATTACACTACCATTTGTATTCTTTCTTTCTTTTTTCCCCACATGAAGGTTTCAGGCCGGCAAAATCTATACCTACATCGGCGAAGTTTGCATTTCGGTGAACCCGTACCGCGAAATGAACATCTACGGGCCGGAGTACGTTAACCGGTACAAGGGACGGGAGCTGTTTGAAAATGCCCCGCACATTTTTGCCATTGCCGATGCCGCTTATCGGGTGCTGAAGCAGCGCAACAACGATACCTGCATCATGATTTCGGGCGAATCGGGCGCTGGCAAAACGGAGGCGTCGAAAATCATCATGAAGTACATAGCGGCTGTCACGAACCAGGGAAAGCAAGGCGAAATCGAACGGTAAGTCGAGGCCACGGTTTGTGGTATGGGAGGTTTTCGGCATTCCTGGTAGCATTTTTTGGCATTGCAAAATGATTAAATTTTAGCATCCTCCTTCGTTATGATAACATGTACGTTGTGTTTACTAGGTGAAAAAACAAAATTGCAGAATGTGTGTTTTGGCTAAATTTGTTTGGCATTTTGTTTGGAGAAACAAAAATATTCCAATTTTTTTTTAATGATTTTCTGGTACAAACATACAAATTGCGTAAACATTGAATTCATTTAAATAAACTTTAAGGGCCTGTTCTAAATTTTGTCGGATACAAGAACAAACGTATGGCACTGCATGGAAGTGCTCTATGAAATCCTGTCAAACATGGTCAAACATTTGGTGTCATACAAATCAGTTTGTTTTATCTATACACCTCGTAAAACATGTCGGTCACACATCTTGCATACGCGCATCTTGGATGTTAAAAACATCAGATGAACATTTTGGGGGATAATTGGATGCCTAAATGTTCGGAAATGATAAAAAGCAAAGTAAAATAAACAATAGAATAAAATGCTGCAGTAGAAACTGGAATTAAAAGTCCTTTTGATGGTTTCGCGTTTTTCCATTTTTGAGGGTTCGACACCCTTTCTCTATTTGACAGTTTGTATGACGACAATTCCTAGAGCACCCGTAAAACTTGTCGGTGTCGTTTGTCGTATCCGACAGAATTTAAAGCAGGCCCTAATGCGCTTTTCACTGAAGAAAATTTTATTAGTTAAATGTTTTAAAAGCCACGCAGCTCACTAAAATCGCGTTTGGATCTTTTGAGCCTACGAATGTAACAAACAATCAGCAAGCATTCAAAAGTTACGCTTAACAAATTAGCAAGTACGGTTCCGCAATGGATATTTCGAAATCCAAGTGGGGGTTCACTTTTAATCTAGTTGAAAAAGATCATTTAAAACTAGCCCTCTGTAGGTCAAATAGTTATCAACTTCTCTTACTGAGAATAGTATATGGAGAACGATTTGAGAGCCTTAGAAATGCTTGGTACAATTTTAAAGCTTGAAGTGGAAAAGGAAATTGAAGCAACGAAAATAAGAGAAATTACAAGATTTTAAGGCTTAATTTTTAGTATATTCGTTTTTAATATATTAAATTAAATCAATATAGATCCTAATTGTAATTTATTATGAAATAATGATTTTTGATTAAAATCAATTACCGTTAAAGCTATTCATTTGAATTGCTATTGGTCTTTTGCTTTTTATGAGAATTATCATATGTTTGTATTTTATATGAATTTTCAAAATACAAAAAAAAGGAAATTCATTTTTCAGTCTTGATGACAAATTACAGCATTTACCTACACATCTCTTAACACGTTAATTTGCCTGAAACAAACTCTTCACACGTTGAGCGCTACGCTTATTTTGATGTGCTTTCAATTCAGCCGGCGATTAGTCGGAAGTTGATAATGTGACAAATATGCATGCAGATTTAAACACGCCACAGCGATAAAAAAGACAAATAAAAACCGAGAACAGGACCAAAAGGCAAATCCTTTGAATGTCTTTTTTAATGTCTGTTTTTTGTCCCATGGGAACATCCGCCATAGCGCACGTCCATAGCGCCATAGCGCACGGCGTGTTAACATTAAAATCCTTAAAAATAATTTGGAATAAAAAATCTACTTGGTTGAAGCATTTAAATGTTGTTCAGTTTATTAATTTTAATCAGGTAAAACATTACGATATAAGCGAATGGTTCATCTGTGATTTGAACCATTCACTTACATATTGTAGGTTTTATTGTTTGCCAATTATAGGTGGCATGCTTTGATGGTTTTGAACAAAACGCCGTTGTCATGTGCTTGTCGCGTCCAGCATGTCGCTAATTGGCGTATAAGAACACTAATTAAACATTTTCTTCATTCTGTTCCATAGCGCGTTTTATATTGCTCATAGCATTGTTTTGGGCTTTAAAGTTCAAAGCATTTTGTTTTGGAATTGGGTCGAAATTCGAAAGTGGATTTATTCCGCAAACTTACAGCAGTTAGGATGTACTGCTTAGCAAAAGGAATGCGCAGTGGGAAATTGCGTTTATAAAAAGTTTCATGTTTTGATTGGAGAAGAGCTAGAGATACATTGAATTTTCCGCCCGTTGAGTACATTGAAAAACAAACTCTGTCGTTTGAAGGACAGAAGTGGATTGTACAAAACAAAGTGTCTCGTTAAGAGCACATTCAAAGCGGGAAAGTTAGGATCATACACAAACCGAGAGGAGACTTCTTTTAGTAGTAGCCCTATTGTACTGCACAATGATGAAGAATTTGCAATTCCACGTTACGTACGGTGTACGGATGCCGTGATTCTCATAGCTCCACCGGAAAATTCGTTAGAAATTTTCATCTTCTCGCACTGCTTCAGTTTAACAGTGATTTAATCCACTCATCTTCCCCACATTTTTCGTTATTTGCAGAGTAAAGAACGTACTGATTAAGAGCAATGCAATTCTCGAGAGCTTTGGAAATGCGAAAACGAACAGAAACGACAATAGTAGCCGCTTCGGCAAGTACATGGACATCGAGTTCGATTACAAAGGCGATCCGGTCGGTGGCATAATTACCAACTATTTGCTGGAAAAGTCCCGCGTCATTCAACAGCAAAGTGGTGAACGAAATTTCCATTGCTTTTACCAGGTACGAGTTGTCTGCTTTAGAATATTCATTACATGTCAGTGTTTCTGGAAATCGTATGGTAGGGCGTTTATAATTCTGGTTCAATGATTCTATGGATGGCTGAACTTAGCGTTAAACACACACGGGGATTAGAATTAAGCTTACTATTGTGTTATATTGCAGTTACTACGGGGCGGCTCAAACAATGAGCTTCAGCAGTTCAACCTAGGCCGAGATCCGGCTGCTTACCACTATACAAATCAAGGAAGCACGGAGATCCTTTCGGAAAAATCGGACTATCGAGCGACGACCGGTGGTCTACAGGCGCTTGGCTTTAGCGCGGAGGAGATTTCCATGGTTTGGCGCACGGTAGCCGCCATTCTGCATTTAGGAAACATCGAATTTCAAAGTAAGCACTTGCGATCTAGTCTTTAGAAGCATGGCAGTTAGTATTTAACCCTTTTTCTCTCTCCTTCTGTTTCATTATAGTGCAGGAAGAAAAGATTACTATAACCAATGGAAAGACACTCGCGAACGTTGCCCAACTGTTGCAGGTAACTGCGGAAGAAATGCGAACTGCCCTGACCGAGCGCGTGATTGCAGCGCGAGGTGAAATCATGACCAAAAGCCACGACACGAAACAGGCCGAGTATGGGCGAGATGCGCTTGCCAAAGCGATCTACGATCGTATGTTTACCTGGATCATACAGCGCATCAATAAAGCCATCGTTGTCCCCGGCAGTACCACGCAGAAGCGGTACAATAAAGTGATTGGCGTGTTGGACATCTATGGGTTTGAAATATTTGACCGCAACAGCTTCGAGCAGTTTTGCATCAATTATTGCAACGAGAAACTGCAGCAGCTGTTTATTGAGCTTGTGTTGAAGCAGGAACAGGAGGAGTACAATCGTGAGGGCATTGAATGGACCAATATAGAGTATTTCAACAACCAGGTGAGTGAAGGTTTTTTATTTTTGTTTTGCAGAAATACTGAACTGAAATTGTATTTTCTCTCCCTGCAGATCATTTGTGCCTTGGTAGAGCAAGCAGACAAGGGTGTCATTGCGATCATGAACGAAGCTTGCTTGAATGTCGGTAAAATAACGGACGAAATGTTGCTGGGTGACATGGACAAGAAGCTATCCCATCATCCGCATTACAGCAGCCGCCAGCTGAAACCGATGGACAAGGAATTGCGCCATAAGGAAGATTTCCGTATAACACACTACGCTGGCGATGTAATCTATTCCATTAGTGGGTTTATCGAGAAAAATCGCGACACTCTGTTCCAAGACTTTAAGCGACTGCTGTACGGTTCACATGACAAGCTTATCAGCTCGATGTGGCCCGAAGGTGCACAGGATATTGCGAAAACGACGAAGCGCCCACTGACCGCGGGAACGCTGTTCCAGAAGTCGATGGCCGAGCTGGTGGCCACGCTTTTGCGCAAGGATCCACTGTACGTGCGGTGTATCAAGCCGAACGACATCAAGAGTCCGACCGTGTTTGATGACGTGCGTGTGGAGCATCAGGTGCGCTACCTGGGCCTGCTGGAGAATGTGCGTGTGCGTAGGGCGGGCTTTGTCCATCGCCAGCGGTATGACAAATTTCTGCTACGCTACAAGATGATTTCGCAGTACACGTGGCCAAACTTTCGCGGTGGAAACGATCGGGACGGCGTGAAGGTGCTGATGAACGAGAAAAACTTTAGCCACGACGTGCAGTTTGGAAGGACGAAAATATTTATCCGTTCGCCGCAAACGCTGTTTGCGCTCGAGCAGCAACGGAACGACATGATACCGCACATCGTTACGCTACTGCAGAAGCAGGTACGCGGTTGGATCGCGCGCCAGAAGTACAAGAAAATGAAGGCGGCCCTGGTCATCATGCGCCACTATCGAAAGTACAAGCTGAAGAGCTACGTCCAGGATTTGGCTGTTCGGTTTCGTAACGCGCGCACTTTGCGTGACTATGGCAAGGGTATACAGTGGCCCCAGCCTCCGCTTGTCGGTCGGCAAGCGGAACGGCAGCTGCGGATGCTGTACTCCCGCTGGCGTGCCGCGATGATCCTACGCAAGTATCCGAGGGCCGAGTGGCCCCAGCTGAGACTGCAAATCATTGCGGCCAGTGCGTTCCGCAAGAGGAGAAAATTCTGGGGCCACGATCGCCGGTGGCTCGGCAACTATTTGTCGATCGTGGCGGAAAACAGCAACTACTCGTCGTATAATGCGAGCGTGCGTAATATAAAGAATGCGGACAACTTTGATACGATCGTGTTTTCGGCGTTTGTGAAGAAGTTTAACAAATGCAACAAGTCAGCCGATCGGGCGATCATCGTAACGGATGGGGCAATCTACAAGCTGGATGGGCCGAAGAACAAGTTCCGCAACATGAAGCGAACCGTGCCCATTCGAGAGGTAGGTTTGGTTTGGTTTCATTCAACATTGCAAGAGTATTAACGTTGCTTTCAAAACATGCTTTTTCGTCCCGCAAGATCACATCCATCAGTGTTAGCCCAGGACGCGATCAACTAGCAGTATTTCATTCGCATCATAATAACGACCTGATCGTGTCGTTGCAAGGTGAACATCAACCGCTGAAGGAGGATCGTATCGGAGAGTTGGTAGCACATGTCGTTAGACGATACTTTGCGTAAGTTGTTGAAATGTTTATTGCCCATCGACAAGGATTTATACATTTTTTCAAAAATTTCTCGCAGTATCTGTCAGCAGGAGCTTCCAGTGAATGTGGCATCGACGTTTCCTTTGCGTCTGGGAAACAAATCACGCTCCATGAGCATTGAGACCGTCCCCGGGCAAGATATGCCCGAATTTTCGTATGCCGGCACTGTTATCATCTTCAAGGTGCCGTCATCATATGCCAGTCCTGTGGAATCGATGCAAACAGCGGCTCCACCCAACACGTTACCTCAGCGATACTAGTATGATAAGAGCAGTGCAAAACAACCCTGACAACAAGCAGCAAGAAGTGCCATCAATGAATAGTGAGAAGCAATGATAATCCGACACCCTTTTTGAAGTATTGACAAACACAGCATTAACTAACGAAAATTCATCCGCATTTTGCAATGGTGCAAACATTCCTTACGGCAACAACGAAAACGGATGTAACTGAATGTGATATATTGGAGTTTGTACTTTGTTACCGTACATTTGATCTTAAAGTGAAGCATCAAACAGCATTTTTTATGAAGCACCATTTCTACAACACACTTAACCGGGGAGAAGAGAAAAAAACCGCGAACAGAAAGGCGCAGTCAATTGCTACGGCACCCGTATTCATGTCTTAACGTAGTTTTGATTTTTTTTAATTGTTTTGATATTTAGAAGTAAGTTGTTCTTAAAGAATGCTTAGGAAGCTATATTTCAGTGTTTTTTTCAGTTTTTGCTGTACTTATTAAGCCAAGCGATTTGCACACACGTGGTCTGTGCAGTATTCGGATAACGCAATTCGTGCCTTTTTTAATGTTTTCAAATTGTTGAAATTGCAATACAACTGTAGTATTAAGAGTGAGGGAGCGGAACCAAAACTGGTGAGAAAAGTATGTTTTTACACGCTATGACGCTAAATAAAGATTGTCCTTAACGAAATTCAATCCAGTTTTCCATGGGAAAGTATTTCGGTTCGTGGTTTATGCGAAAGAAAGGAACAACATCCTCTTTTCAACATTTTTTTATTCGTTAGTAACGGCCCGGCTAGGCCATTTTCAACATCTAATGTTTTTATGTTATTTAACTTTTATTACAAGAAGAACTTAACCAACAAGAATGGAAATGTATAGATGATCATGCGCGACCCGCTGCCGTTCAGTTGGTGCCGGTAGATCCGAAACCTCCAGCTCCACGTTCCGTATCCGTAAGTGATGGTAGCTCTTCTAGATCCGGGTAGGCTATTTTCTCACAAATAAACTGTGCGATGCGGTCTCCTTTCTTCACTTCGAAATCCGTCTCCGAGTGGTTGAACAGCACAACGCCGACGTTACCACGGTAGTCCTCGTCGACGACACCGGCACCGACATCGATAAAGTTCTTCACTGCCAGACCAGAACGGGGAGCTACCCGGCCATAGCAGCCTTCCGGCACCTGTACCTGGATGTCGGTCATCACGAGGTGTTTGCCTCGAGCAGGAACCGTGTAATCGTAAGCACTGAAAACGATTCCAAAATAATCTCCTCCGTTAGAATGGTTATGCGTGCGAAATACGCGCGATCCGCACATTACCTTCGAAGATCGTATCCCGCAGCTTTGACGGAACCTTTCGTCGGAGCGAAAGCATTCTCGGTTAGTTTGGCGAACTTAAGGACACACTTTTGCTCAGGCATTCTTGATCGTGAAAATGTTTTGGAGTATGCGGAGATGCTTCGTAAAAGGAGACTGTTGGCTTGATTTCTGGCGCGAAAGTTGTTGGTTTGATTGACAAACGCAGAACGACACAACGTGACGTGCATGGTCATATTTAATGAATGGAAGCTTGTATAACAACTTTCTGTTTGCAGCAGCAATTCGTGTCCACACGGGCTTTTGCAAGTCCATAGTGCTGTGGTTGTATAGTGGAAAGAAAGCTTACACGTATTGTATATTTTCAAGTAAAACTGCACAACTAGGGAGGTTGGCGGTTACGATTTAAAAAATCGAGTAAGCGCACTGTTGATACTTGTTCATTATTTGTAATTTAATTTTGATGTGATAATGTGTATTACCTTCATAAGCTGTTTAGCATTCATTCTGGGTAAGGGCCTTACTTCTTACAAGGAATGGCTTGAGAATATATTAACAGACCCACGAGTTGAGGATTTCAAGGCTGGAACCGTTACATCTGCCATTTTCATAAATTTATATCAAGCTTACGATAGAACTTAGGGCATTGAGCGACGAAAATTATTGTTATTTTGATTAGCATGGTTGTATAGCAATACGGCCTGGCCATTCCTACCCAAACAATAGATTAAAGTTGCTAGCTAGTGCAAGTCTCGAATAAATCAAGGCCACAAAACACCGCACGACTATGACTTTGCTGTCAAGACCGATAGGTACCACTGGCGTACATTGCAAATAGGTGGCTTATGTATACCTTTATCGATAATACGCATAATATGTAAATTGAAAACATACACACTAAAACGTGTTTCTTTTCTTGAACCACTTTTCGGACTTATAAAGCTTCGTCGTATAACTTTTTTGAAAGCCCAGTTTCTTCGGTTATCAATGATTTGAGATTTTATCCATATGGTTGATCCGGCTAACCATACAGTGCGCAATACATTCGGTTCAATTTGTGATTTTGGAATATGTGTAGCCCTATCTTATGTAGCTCTAACGAAGCTTCGGCTCTCTCTCGCTTGCTGGTAGCCTCAAAACAATAGTAAAATGATGTGAAAACGCAGCTTGTTGATGGAAAAACCATATCACAATTTCGTGCATAGAAAAACCACATCAGCAACAGTGTCGATATTTTAGGGTGTACGAACAGTTTTGAGGATTTTGAATTTTTCAACCAGCATAACAGTTTGTTAATTTTGCACATTCTGCAGCATTACCATGTATATAAAAGTAATAACGCTATGTTATCAGACAAAACTTTAATTGGTGGGCTCTTTATATTCAATCGCACATGGGTCAGGCACGATGTAGATAACTACTTTATATAGAAAGAGTGTTTTCCTAAACTAAACCCAATAGAAAAATACAAGATGTCTTTGGCATCCATTAATATGTTCTGTTAAAAAACTAGCCCTAATTTATCAATTACAACAGCGAAAGCCGTATCATGAATGCTGAATTATATAAATATTTAATTAATGTTTCTTTAATTAAATGATGGTTCTGCATCAAACATATTCGCAACGGAATTCAATTTTTAAATTTAAAAAAGTTTAGATTCATTACAATAGATGTACAGTTCAATTATCCCAATTATAACAAATATAACAAACATAAAGTTACAAAAATAATTGTTTTCGCTTAAAAAACTAAAATAAAAAAATGTCTATCTGTATATCTAACTATCGAAAGGACTTTCAAACCATAGTTTAAGAGAAGCCAAACATGACCTTCTTCCTAGTTTCGGTAATGTTTTTCTGCTCCAGATCTATGCGTCGTAGGAAGTAGTGAGGCGGATTCCGGAATGAACCAAGTAGGTTCGTTCCATTCCTTTAACGGAACGATGAGAACTAGGTGCAAAATTTGGAACCTGGTAGGTTCAGCTTGAACCTCAGATTCGGTAGGACGGGTAGGTTTGGTCGGAACGGTAGGTTCGATCGGTACGGTAGGAACGGACGGAAGGATCGGAACGGCAGGTTTAGTTAGAAAGTTGGCAACAGTTGGAACGCCAAAAGTATTGCAAGGACCAACACCCTTCTCCTAATGTACCAAACCCCCTCCCCCCCTTCCCCTCCCGTGATGATAGTTTTGTGGAACGGTTTGGAACGGAAAATATTCAAAACGAAACCTTTTTATATTTTATTTTAGTGTTTTGTGTTACAGGTTCGATCATTTTCCTGCAAGTTTTGACAGCAGGCGTTTCAAACGCTATGTTTGCTTTAGTTCCGTGGTAAAGAAGCAAGAAACATTTAACAGCAAACACAGCGAATAGAATAGCTTTTTACTTATCAGTATAACGATTGTATTTTATCGTATAAACAAACAACACTGCACATGAGAGTATAATGAATCGTAATCTCCCCACTCCCTCGAACGTCACGCCACGGCCAGCTGCTGCCAGCGAGAATGTGGGCATGGTCTGTGCACCTTAAAATGATCCATTAACAGTGCAGCACCCGCAAAAAGCTAGGCTAGGAAGGGATCAGTTCATCGGCACCTGCTCCACGTCAAACGGTAGCCCTCATTGATTCCTTGAGCGGAACTAGAGACACCTAACCCATCATCTCGCGCTCAGCGGTGTTACTTCCTTCTCGCCGCACCCATCCCTGGACGCTCGGTGGTGATGGCGTTTGTGGTGTGTGGCGAACGGAATTGCAATTGCAACACGTACCCGACTGCCACCCATCGTTCGCTTCTAAGCGCAGCCTCCCGTTTTACCGCAGCCCACCACGGGATTACGGTGGCCACGGTGCAGTGCATTTCAAAATTAACATAGAAAACGCTGCTCGCACCTTCAGCTGTGTGCCCCAGTCAGTCTGCCAACCAGCCAGCCAGTCAGTCAGCCCGCCCTCGGGAGCCCGAAGGAAGCCTATCGAAATCGAACGGCAAAAAGGCTCAGTGCCGGCCGCGTTAGGCATGCACTGTACAGCATAGGCTAATTAATTGAAGGGAAAGGGGAGCGTAATTTTCATGTTATAAAAATAATAAGCGAAACGGATGCAGTTGACCTGCGAAAAGATCAGTGGGCCTGCTCCTACCCGTGATGCACCTACGATCGTGGCCGGAAGAAGCGGGGCGGAAGCTTGGGGGTGTGCGATGCTTCGCTGACTATATGAGCTCCGGCGGCGGTGAGGTGTGGTGCAAATTTCTCCACCCTTTAGGGCGTTCCGCGATTTGGGGGACGTGGATGGCATTGGATGCGATTTGCAGGCCAGACCGATCCGGAGCAGCCAGGCTCTTGCACATAGTGATCGTTTCGATACGCTCCTTTGAATCCGTTCACCACTGGCGCTGGCGAAGGGAATGGGAAGCATCACTGGATGAAGCCGAAGGTGAATATGAATGTTATAATGCACCAGCGGGCAGGCAGGCAGTGGGAAGGTGATCATGATGCATTCGTTTTTCTTCCCCCCCCCCCCCCTTGCATTCCCGCACCCGAGCCTAGACTAGATTGTGACGAAGTAGGGCACTTGTTGCGAGAAGGGGGGAAGTAATGAAATTGCGGCTGGAAAGCCCTCGGAGGTGCAGGTGGTGTTGGCAGATGACTCCTGGTTTGGGGCTGGCGCATAGAGGCGCACGCTTCCAGGTAGCACCGTGCTACTCTATAGCCTATCACTGTCGGTGCAGTCGTATGCAACGAAGCTTAATTAATAGAAGATAAGAATTATGAAACGCGCATGTGGCGTATGCCACAGGCAGGACGGTGGTTGATTTGCTGGAAGCCAAACGAAACTGTTAAGATCGGATGCACGTAAGGCACGAGCGGGTTGCAGGCATAGAACACTGGCTGGTTGGCTGGTTGGCTGACTGGCTGACTTGCCTGTTGGATGGTAGGGATGAGCAAAACTGTGTAATGAGGAGCAATGCATCGCGCATGCAAAAACAAAAAAACAACGATATAAGAAAGAGGTGAGGTGAATGATCTGGTGCCGTTTCAAAGATAAGCCTCATTTGAGGAAGGCAAGTCAAGGCAAGAGTATCTTTTGGATATTCTCACTAGCTAGCTCACACAGTGCACAGAGGAAAATTATTTTTGTGTATGTAAATGAATTAGTATAACTTTCATAATAGACAGCACAGACGACTTTGAATAAAATGACTAATATTGTATTTGATTTTATGATTGTACTGCATTGATTCTCAAAGTCCACCGCCTATCGGTGGGCGCTGAAAAAAAAAAATTAGTAGGCCATGGAAGTCGATTAGTTCACCGAAAGGGACAATATGTTTTGGTCGGTTTCATGAGAGTGTTTAACGGTGTTGTAACAGCATTTATTTTTGAAGCTTTCTGAAACAATTGTAGAGTTTTACAATTAACAGAACTGAATAACGGTTGCAATCCTGGTAAAAAAATAATGAAATATAAAACACATTTGGTAGGCCTGTGGCCAAAACTAAGCGAAGCAAATTTACTACATCAAGATAAAATAATAGCTAATAATAATAATAATAATAATAATAATAATAATAATACTAATAATAATAATAATAATAATATAAAAATAATATGATTATTCACAACCAAAATTTTGAAACGCATTAGAAACGAAGAAAGGAACGTGCTATTGCTTATGTTATCGCGAATTCAATTAATAGTTTGAGTTTAAAAATTTGAAAATTAATAGTTCCACTATAACATGAAGCAAACGACATTTTCTTTTATTCCATAGTGACGATCAGGCCCTATTGCTACAAATGAAATTTTAGAAAAGTAACAAATATTTGAGCTTCAATTAAATGCCAAAATTGTACCCTTAGCAGCAAAAACCCTTGCCCTAGTACTTCATCTCCAAGTGATGGACAATTTAAAAAAAATCACTTGTACCAAATAAACATCGTCGTGCATCGTAGAACACGGATAGTTTAGTATTGATCAAACATCGTTTGCAAATTGTAATTTGCCCAAATTGATATGGGCGCGATTCTTTATGAAAAAATCTAATGAATCACTCATACTAAATTCATATTGAAAAAAAAAAAATTGCGAGAACGATTTATTGTGCTTTTATTATTTTGTTTAACAAATGGTTTAAAATGGGCGATACCATCGATAATGGCTAAAAAGTCGACATTGAATGAAAAAAGTTAGGGAGCCCATTGGTCTACAGTTGTTTTAGGATACCTACAATTGTTTTTTTAACAAGAAACAAAACAAATTGTAGGTATCCTAAAACAACCTAGCGTCATGGTTTTATAAGATTCTTTACACCATATTTGAAGAGTTAAAATGTTTATCCTACGATAAAAATCTTTATAGATACGCTGAAGATTCGAGATGTTGAAAGACCGCTCGTGTTTTTTTAAGATAAATGTATCTTCTTGACAAATTTTGAAGATTTTAAAGTTAAGTGTTATAACCTTTTCGGACTTTGGTATCACAAGCTGCTGTCAAACAACTATTGAGCTATTAACTATTGAGTTTGAATTCACTAGTCGGGGCGCATTCAAAACCCAACCAGTGAGGTTTAACCGTATGTTGATGTTGCCAAAACTACAATACCGTTGCAACGGTATGAAAGGGACCGCGGAATGAATACTGCGTTTTTTATACCCTGTATGTATTAAGTTTAATTTCAATTTCAAAACAAGGACTGTGAGGCTTAAACAACGATATTATTTTTTTTAACATATCGAATACTCCTTTTATCAAAGTTCACAAATAAGACAGCCATAACAACATAATTCTACAGTAAAACCATACAATTCGAAGAAAGGAGAAGACGCTTGACTGTCAAATCGCTTGTAACGAACTTGGTTTCTACCTTTCATAGGTGTGAATATCCATTCTTTTACTTAAGCAAATCAAAATTCTAGTTTTCAATTCGTTTCTCTCAATTCATTGTCTGGGTAAAGGGATACCTATTGTCGTAATTATCGATATACAATTTCTCTTTTATCGTGTCAGAACTTATGTACAATGTATCGAGTTCCGTTGTTCCTTAGAAATTAAATTTTAAGCATCAATGTAAAATTGTAAGATATCTCACTAGTTTGGTTTTGAATGCCCCCCGACTAGTGAATTCAAACTCAATAGTTGAATGGTTTGACAGCTATGCAATTGTGCATTAACAATCCAAGTAGCCATGCGTTACTACGCGAATTGCATTTAATGTCCGCTCTTGTTTAAAAAATTAATTGTTTTAGGCATAGTTTTTTAATAATTGTAGATTTTACTACTCACCTGTATGCTGAATTTCCATAAAACAAGGTTTATTTGGGAAAAATAATGCATCAAATGTAACATAAACAAATAAAGTGCATCATACTTTTTCATGATGCAGTTGCATCTGACAACCTCGTTGGTTGGTATACGACACAACTATTGAGGTACCAACCATCGAGTAACCCAACTAAAAAGGACTCAACTTGTGAGGTTCTGCTGTAGATAGTTGGTGAGATGATTTTTAGTTGAACAATAAAAAATATTCATACGTTTTAATTACAACAGAATGGAACTATTACTAGCGAAAAATAGAATAAATCATATATGCTTTATAAGTTGCCCTAATTATTAGGGTCCGCAATGCTCCTCACCAACGTGATTTTATTCAACAGCAATTATCAACTTCCAGTACGGTAGATGCAATGCTCTGGTTGCATTTTGCTGCAGGAAGACGCATCACGGGGAACGGTGTAGGAAGGAGTGGTACTAGCAAACGGTTGCATTCTCCTCTGGGTTAGTACGGTTGCCTTGTTCGTTCGCTCAAGCATTCATCTTTCGCCGTTCAGCAACGCACAACAGCTCCCTGGACGGTGCTTATTAACAGCAAAAGACGCCGAAGATAAATCGTAGGGCGAATGAATGTGATTACCTGCGCTGCCGATCGCTGCTCCTTCAAGCGCTAGCGAAACCCACCGTCGTCGCTACATGATCCTGAACCGTTGACATCGTGGGACCTGGTCAATGGGAGCCGACGATGACCACTTCACTTACAACACCGGAAATACGCATTGATGCGCGCGCCATCGTCGGTCAGCCCAGGCACCGCATGTTCCCATAGGCCACGGATGGTAGCTTGGCGATCCATTAGCCATCCAGCCGAAGATGGCAAAGGTCTCTGTAGAGGTAGAGGCGCTGGCGGTTGCTCCCAGATCTGGTATGGAACGAGCGATGGATGCACCGAAGCAGGAAGATGCAAGGGGTCAGGTGAAATACTTTTTTTTACATTCCTAGATGGTCTCGTGAAGCGATGGATACGAACAGGAGCAAACTGACCCATGACGATATGCCGCCGTGCGCCGCAGTCGACCACACCGACCGCTGGTACCGCCGACGTTTATGCGCTTTGTAGCCACTGGCTGGTTGACCACATAATTGCATTCCGTAGGTAACAATCTCGCTTAAGTTCGTCATCAACTGGTGTGTGCGCGCTGGCCGGGTCTTACCCTCTGTCTCCTATACTTTCGGATTCCCGTTTTACCGTCCGCTTCTCTCTATTAATCCTTTTCTTGCTTGATGACTCGCCATCGTCATCGTCTTTTGAGCTTTGTTTTACAATTTGTGGTACTTGACCGCAAACCTTGCGTTTGTATGTCTTATTTAAGCGAGATTTGTTTTCTTCTCTCTGTTGTGTTTTACATTAAACGACAGCGAGGTGATGACCTGAGATCAGCTGTAAGCTTCTGTAGTCGCTCGTGTGTTCGATAAAGCAATCTAGCACGGTGTGAAGTTATAATTCAAATTTATTGTTTACTAACCAATGGCATAAACGCCATAGGTTTAACATTTTAATTGAATTAAACTTAACCATACCCATTCCTAAAGAAATGATGCTTTTAATTGAACAGGTCTGCTTGATTTATTTTATTTGTTTTTTTACATCCTATTGTTCGTCAACTTTTCATGATTCAAAACGTTCTCAAACTTCATGTTATGCACCTTAAAGCAAATTTATGATGGTAAAAGCCGGAACGATATTTTACCTGTTTATCATAAGCACTTTTAGGAAGCTTCTAAAACTCGTTCTCCATTAAGCTCACCTTACACATAACCTATATAAAATTAACAATTAATCATAAAGTGACTTAAATAATGAATCAAGTGTTAGTGTCATAGCTAGAAAACGAAGGACAATGGAACATTATTTGGGTGTCTCATACGTGTTAAAGAATTTCGACAGACATCTCTATGGGTACCTTCGGATCCTACATGAGTTGAAGAGATAATATAGTTTTTTTTTATTGGCTAATAACAGCCAGGCCGTATTGCTTGATAATATAGTTTAATGATAATCACAGCAGTCAGAGTCCCCTCATAGCTGCAACTTTTATTTGATAGTTTTACCACAATTTTACATACGTTTACATACTGAATTTGTCACGTATCTACATTGTAGACATTTAAATTGCACAAGTGTTTTACATTTATCATTTACCTCTGGCTTACTGCTGTAAAGTTGTATTGCTTGAAATAATGACGAGCTCCTACTTCTTATCATTCATAAGATAGCAACCTTCGTATAGTATGCTCTGCGGACAATGTGGCTTTGTATGTAGGATGCTAAAAGAATTATATTACCATAATGTACTGGCTCCACATTAGGCTAGATTTTCTCTTTATGAGTTTTGCACTATAGTGCATACAGAGAAAATCTATTGCAAAGGTCCCAACCATCCACGTATGCTTGAGAGCTGTCATATTTCGAATAACTTTACTGACATGTCTTCTAATATACTGTACGGTGGCCAACAAACGACTCTTACAAGAGTTTGGCTTTGGTGCCGCAAAAGAGAAAATGCATTTTAAACTTCAACTTAAAATAAGTTCCATATATGCATTTCGTAAAAAACCTTTTTTTTGTTTCATTTACATAGACTCGTCCAACATGTTTCTAATAATTAGTTCCGATAATGTAAAATGTGTGCATTTACTAGTAAACTTAATCCTTAATCTGAACTTAATCTTGAAATCTTAGTGTCATTGGATGGATTTTTGGCTTCTCATGCAGCTTGTATGGGTTGAAAATCACTGCGGTCTAATACCATACATTGACTAAAGACACACTTAAAGTTAGTGGCAATAATGTGTGTATCTTTGCGCTTAAAATATTTTAAGATCATAAATACCTCCAATGGTTTTAAACAGCAGGTGTCAGATCGGGAAACGAATTCAACTGCTAAATCTTTCGTACTGTTCCTTTTCGTTCCAAGTTGATCTTGCTGACATTTGTCGCTGTAATCGATGGATCATAAACCAACTTCAAACAAGTATCGACCATACACGGCAGCCCTGCATGTAAGCGACGAATGTAGGTACCCCCTCTTCAAAGCAGCTCCATCCAGAGAGCGAGATATCGAGCAACAGCGATCGAGCTTTCGATCTCGCGGTGGAACCTGCCGTATTCTAGACGGGCCCGGGCGTAACAGCCGGCCAAGAACAAGGCAAATGGAGACCGACTGGTCGCGAATACCTTCACCTTCATAGTCACCTAAGATGCGAAGAGTACGATACCCCAGGTATGACCGTGACTTGTAGATATTATATTGACTTCGCAGTACTACCGTGCTGCACACGCTGCTTCTGTTTTTGACGTACTTTTATTTTCCTGCCCTCCTTCGCACACCATTCTCTTCGCCCGGGCCGAAATCCGGGCCAGGGGCGACCCTAGTTCCGTCACTAAAACACTTCGCACTGTTGTCCGGCCTGTTCGAGCCGCTGCCGGTTCAGTCTGTCGCGTTTTGTGTCTCTTTCCTCGCGCTCTTTCAGCGTGCGCCAACCCATTTCGCGCATTGCTCTCATTTCGGGCTCGCGGTTTCGATCTGCTAGCTTGATTTACGTTCTTTTGCGTGTGCTTACTACCACTTACCTATCCCTCAGCGGTGCCCTTCCCGCCCCACTGGCGTCTCCACCGTTGCCTGCTGATGGTGGTGGGTGGCGTGTGGTGTGCGCGGGTTTGCCTGTTGCCGACGTTGCCCAAAGACAACGAGACCCGGAAATCGAACTTTTAAGCGGAAAAAATTGACCTTTTAATTAGATTGTCCATTCTGCAATTGCTCGCCTCGTGATGTAGAGCTGGCCGTCTACAGGCCCTGTTCCCCTGTTAGCCGTCCCCTGCTTGCTCATTGACCGTGCACTCGTGCGCAAATGATCACCTTTAAACTAACGTCGCCCAGCGTTGGCGACGAGCTGGGGATTGGGAAAACGAGCCGTCCGACGCTGGTCCAATGCTTGCGGATGGGACGGTTCGGTTGGGTTGGGTTGACCGGCAAGACTTCTGTTCTGCGAGTTCTTGCACAGATGAAAGTGGATTCTTGTTGGCATTTCTATATTTATTGGCAGAATGGAAGACGTAGTACGACAGGTAGCACCATCGGTGGAACAAAACGAGGTTTTGTCGCAATTACAAATGTCTCGGTTTGGTAGTGGGGGAAGACATGAGTAATTATACTCATCATTGAGATGAGAGTAGGTACAATCTCATCAAAGAATCTGTTGACAAATATATTTGAAATAATAATTCAATACAGTACTCTCAAAATTGGTTTATTTCTTCGTGCTCTATGACCCTCCGAATGGCAAACATTTCTCCATAAAACATGATGAATAAACGCAACTAATCAATTTGCATCACTACTCCATTTATGCTATCATTCAGGCGGTTTATACAATAAATTCTACCTTAAACATTAAATGCAACTCAAAATACGTATGGAATTTACAATTACATAAAAAATATTGGTTTTGCGACCCCGGTAAGAAAATTTTAGTTTAATAGATGTTTGCAGATGTCTACGCAGACTTTAAGCAAGGACACAAGAATTCATTATGGATGTACTCAAACACCATCTGGGCGAGGTATTTCCGTTCTTATCCTACGTAAAATTTGCAAACATATGCAGAATGGTCTACAATTCTTGTACATGGAATTTATCACATAGAATTGAAACATTTCGAGTCCTTTTCCTACCATCGTTCATTAGTTGAATGATTAATGTTTCATTAATGATCCATACCGCCAAACATTATTATGTCCTGCCAGAAGAAACCCGCTCACATCTGTTAACAAAAATAACAACACAACCGATGAGGAAGGAAGAAACAAAACTATGAAAAACGTAACGAAAAAACAAAACAAAACTTAAAATAAACGAAAAACAAATAGAAAGCAGTGAAACAAGCATTAAACAAACCATTCGGACCGTTCTATAGTAGTGAGAACAGAATTTCAACGTTTCATATCGTACAGCAGTATTGAAATACTTTAGAATGTTTGATTTTTTTTCTATTTTTTTTTACAAATTCCACAATTAAATCAGAGATTTTTGACACACTTTATGTAATGATATTTTAAATTTCTGACCATTATTTATAACTTGTATTTTACTTTCAGTAAATACAAATTTCAGAAAAAAAACTGTAGACTTCCTATCACAAGCTTTAGTTTCACATATCCCTAAATCAAATATTAAGATATAGGTTTTCAAGATTATACTATCTAAATAAGAAATGTTAAAGTTGGATACACATTTGTACATGGAGAGCGATCCCTTTGAAAATGGTGATCTTGAAGCATCCCCAACAACGTTTCGTTCTTTTGGTCGATTGCCGTTCGGGTCACAATTGAAACGTGAAGCAAAAAGTCAACAAGTTTAGCGATCGGCGCTTTCGTTCTACGCCTTCACCATCATCATCTTCATCGCCGTCATCATCAGCATCATCTTTTCCGTCGTTGTCGTCGTCGGCGTGGTACAACCGCGAGGCATGTTAGCTCTAGCTGCGCACAGTTTGTTGAGCTCGTTCTCTCGGTACCAGAGACCTGAGCGATCTTCAACCTTTCGACCTACACAAACACCTCCGTAGCAGGGCAACAACATTCCACTTACTCTGCCTCGCCTCATGTTGCGTCCAACCCGTGCGGACTTTCGGCATTTCGGATCTGTTCCCTTTTCGCTTGCGGTCCTACTAGGAAGTACGGTTGACCTGATCGGTGCTCCCTTTCCACAAAAAGGGAAGGGTGAACCGGGTGCAACAGGGCCGAGCTGTTGGGGCTTAGCGCTGTGTAGTGGGGTGTCATTTTAGCGGGTGAGGGGGCACGCAAAAGTACAACCCCGGGGTTGCGAAACGGTTCGCGGGTTCACAGTGCGCTATAGTGCTGCGTTGCGCGTCGCTGCCAAATCGGTGAACGAAGCGTTTTTTGCCGCTCCTTCAAATAGAATCTATATTTAAAATAGGTTACTCATAAAAAGCAACCAACTCAGCCGACCCGACGACCGGCCGAACTGCCGACCTGATACGACCGCGCACAGCTTGAACTGTGCGAATGACCCTCCTCACCACACCCATCTGGACTTCCTTATGGGCTGGCGACACAATCTTCCCGGGTACCCGAAACTACGAACGGTCTTATCGTATGACGTGATATTTGAATGATTAGAAATTTGGTCAATGCTACGATTTTGCCTCATCATGATGGTCGAATGCTAAATACTTAAAAAAAATATGTCAAATAAACGTATTAGATCGCTTGAACACGATCTTACATTAAATTTGCTTGAGTGAAATTGTATCAAGAAATAGTAACATACAGTATAGAATTTTCAGTAGTTACAACATCATAATGCAATTTTGAATATTTTATGAGTATTTCAATGATGATATGAATGAGTATGAGGAATTTCATGAATAGAAAAAAATATTTTATTTGAAAAAATAAATCTGCAATTTGTGGACATGTTTCCTGATTTCAGATAAACAAATGAAATTTGAGAAATAACAAACAGCCCTTCCAAGCTGTTTGAGTGCGACTAGAATGTAGAAATAATTAACATAATTAACACCACCGTCCAGCAATCGGAAAGTGATTTGCTTACGAACGTCTCGGTCCCAGCACAACACCGCGAACGACGCTCTCGCTTACCCATCCTCTAGTCTAGTGTATGCGAAGATCATACGGTATCATCAGCCTATGAAATGGCTTCGGGAGAAGGGAGGGGGTGGTCGTTACGGGGACGTCTCGAGACGGTAACATTTGGCCCGAAAAGTTCACCGCCGGTAAATGTTTGCACATGGCATTTGGCATCGCAGGGCACCGACCAACGGCCACTCCTCATCTCTACCTCAACCCCTCCACAGACGATCAATTTGCTCACGGTGTGGCTAAATGCCGTGCTCAATCCGAGCCGTGCCGACTCTCCCGTCGGTGTGTTGTTTGCGAGAGGACGAACGCTTGAAAGATTTTAACAATTCGCAACAACCTCTCTTTTGCCGTCTAATGCATTTAATCGCGGCAACCGAAAGAAAGGTACATGCTCTCTTCGGGGCTTGGTCAGCCCGTTGGAAAGAATGAAAACGTGATCGTGTTTCCAAAACATTGCGCATATCCGTCCCCGTTGCCAACTTTTATTTCAGTACCTTGCTTTTGGGAGGATGGTAGGATGATATCGGCCCAGAAGGGATCATCACGTGAATTTAACTAGTCAGGTCGTACAGTCGTACATTTGCTACATCTGCTCAGTTCGATTTCACTTGGACATTGGAATATTATCAAATCGAAATAGTTTCTAAAACGTTCGCTCAATGTTGTGAAATTATCGCTGGCTAGGCGGAGAATAAAACATGCAAAATCTTATCGATATTCAATATACTCTAACCCCGCCACAGCCAGAGATTGAATGGAAGCCAAACGACGAAAGGATAGAAATTACGAAAGGATTGTTCACTGATAGGGCCTACCATGGGCAAGCTTGTAAACAAATCAAGAGAGCGGATTAAATCCGGTGCGCCACGTGAGACACTTGGAGGTTGCATGTTTTTTTTTCTAACCTCATTCTGCGCAATGTTGGCGTAGCGATGAGAAAGAGTGGAGATGAACCGTGCGTGCACGGAACCACGCGGAAGAGAAGATAACTCGCGCTGTATAAACTCGTTGCTGGCTTAAGCTTAGTAGCCGTGAGAGAGAGCGAGAAAGAGAGGAGCAGCGAGAGAGCGAGAGCGAGCGTCGGCAAAAGGCGAAAGGGAATGGCGAGAGCAAGATAGTACGCG
Source organism: Anopheles epiroticus (assembly GCA_000349105.1). Classification (NCBI taxonomy): domain Eukaryota; kingdom Metazoa; phylum Arthropoda; class Insecta; order Diptera; family Culicidae; genus Anopheles; species Anopheles epiroticus. The sequence continues at coordinate 25,870 of KB671623.1, forward strand.
AGCATAGCGCGAGAGCTGAGAACGCGAGCAAAAGGCACGGCGAGCCGAGAAAAACAAAGCAATCGCGCGCTTTGGAACCGTTTCCATCGCGGCAAGTGAATCAATTGCGTGCGGCTAGCGAAAGACGGAAGGGCACGTTCTGTGTGTGTGCGGTTCCTTCCACCATCAACCACCGGGGTTTTCAGTTCGCCGTGTGTTCTCGTCGTCGTAGTGGAACCGCGTATCATCCGTGCAAAGTATGTGACAAACGTTTTATTTTCTATTGCTCCATCGGTGGTGACTTCTACCGGATTTCCACGGACCGGGATTAGATCTAGTTGAATATTGCATTCACCAGTGCCTACTGTTTGACACCTTCGAGTGAAACCGCGCTCAATCGAGTGCACGTGTGTGACGACTGTTCTGCGAATGCCTCTGTCGATATTGCCCCGACGCGTGCAAGTGATTGGGCGTGTGAAGGGGGATGAGCGTCTTATCTACGATTCTCGGTGAACCGTGCAAAGTGCTTAAGAACCTGTTGGCAGTGCATAATTAGTGCTGTTCGAGGGCCCTTTCCGGATCGCTCGATCAGAAGAACAGTAAAGGGTGCAAACGACACTGGACGGTTTTTGTCCTTGTGTGACGGTGTGGGAAAGGTGCCAAGACGTGTGCTGATAACGCGCCGCGTATGGGTGTGTTCGTACCTGCAACACGTGTAGCAGTTATCAGGTCGAGTGTGTCGCTTGAATGTTGCTGAAAGTTGCTGGCAGAGTGGCGCGGTCGCGAGTACCTCTCGCTTGTGGTGTGGAATATTGAACAGAGACGTCGCCTTAACAACCCTTTTACGAGGTGAGAATACGCTTTGTGACATCTTTGACATTAGAATCTGCTTTGTCTGCGATCACGCGCACATGATCGGTCTGTTGGTGTGTGATGAGCTAACGCAAACCGCGTTGCCATGCATCCGACAACTCACTGGCCCACCCGGGCACGTATGTGACGTTTGTATATTGCGCGGGAGGTTCCGTCAACCGCGAAGGGGGTTGTGAAATATCTGTCTGCATGTGTATGTGTACGTGTGTGTGTTTGTGTGTGTTTGTGTGTGTGTGTGTGAATATGTGCGTTTGTGTGTGTCAGGAAGGGAGGCAGAACTCACCGTAACGTGACCTTTTGTGCTTCGGTACAAACCCGTCTGCCCTCGCCGGTTGAGCACGATTAGCCGCACCGTTGCGTCCGATTGTGGACGTTGATGCGAGAGCCGGAGCCGGTGGACAGCATCAAACGTGCGCTCCGGTTTTTATTTATGAGCTTGAAATATTTCTAATGACAATTATTATTCCGTTCGAAGCACGCGGCCCGCCGCCCGCGCATTCTACTGCGGCTGCCGGCTCTCTTCCGGAGATGATCTTCCACGTCCAATTGTCAATTCACGATCACCACGTTCCGCGGGCCCGTGTACGCGGCCCAAGCGCGTTGGACGAATCCGTAGACGTTTCTGTATTTGTTGTTTATTTACTTCTCGCAGTAGTCCGTTCTCTCGGGCCCGTATGTTCGATCGGCCCGCGTCTTAGAGCTATCGCACCCTGCAAGACACCTTCTCGTTGCGTGTTTTGTAGCGGCGCATTCTTCGTGCTCCGTTTTTTTTCTTTCCTTCGTTTGCCCCGGCCTCCCTCCGTCAAATGCCGTCATAAGGGTGGTGCGTCGCGGCATTAGTGCTCGAAGTTGTAAAGTTCTAAAGCGAAACCGATCCTACCCGATTCCGTTTCACCGTTCACCGTTCACCTTCTGCCGAGCCGAAAACGCCAGCGAGGAGAACTCCTAACGCCCGTGTTGTGCCTGTACGGGTGAGGGCCGGTTTGACATTCTTGGCCTGAACTACTTGAAATGTCAAATCATTAATAGAGAGACTTAAATGTTACTCTGCGACCGGCTGCCGAGAGCGATCATATGGTTGATGTGAGGAGTGGGGCGATGGAGCAGCTCGGGTGATGGGGATTGTGATATAGGAAAACCTCTGTTCCGTGCAAATCTGTTCCGTGTGCCCTGGTTTTTGAACCTTTATCGATCGTGCTCCGGACTGGGTAGGGTTGGATCGCAGGGCTGAGAATTGATTGATTAACAAAACCTGTGGCAAGTACACAAGGAAACACTCTCTCTGTCTTAATATTATTTTGGAAAAACACACTTGTAACGTGGTTGGAAACTATCATCCAAACCTTTTTATTTATGTGTAGGGGTCATGTTACGGTCAATGATCTTGGTCGCAGATCGATGATCAACCATTATTTGACTGTGAATACGCATGAAAAAGATTTGGTTTTTGAAAGACCTGCATTATTTATTTGTGATTGCAACAGTTTTAGTTTAAATAGACTAATAGACGTTTTCTTTATCTCAAAAGGTTTTTGTGATTTACAACATTTGCAACAAAGTTAAGCGTATCTTAAACCGCATCTTTACTAGTTTCGGATAGTTCCGAGTAGATTGTAGTGATGCTACACGTGTGTCTTATTTTGAGTCTGATAATTTGTCAAGGTCAATCCAGGGGAGTAGCTAGGGCAACAACGTTAAAGGGTGGAGTCATTCTTAGCGCCTGTCCAATGTCCATTCATATTACGAATTGAACTGCTGCAGGAGGTAGTGGCAACAACGTGTTGAATTGATATGAACGCGACCGGATGTAGCTGGGGCTGAGGTGGACTCGGTGTGCATTCACAAAAAAGCATGACGAGACAATACAAAAGTGTAAGTGCAGTACAGAAGGTGTGCGTGCGAGTAAAGGTGAGATGGAAGGCGTAAAGCGTATTGGTATCGGGAGGGATGGAATTTACAAAAAAGGCAATCGGTTAGGGTGTACAGCGAAGGTGAGTGAGGCGAGCGAAGACGCCCGCCTGAGACGTATGGATCTTTAACGAATGAATGAAAGATTCTAAAGGTATGGTTGTTGGTGCGAGGGCAGAGAGAGAGAAGCAAATCATAATGAAGAAAGGTGTCATAAAGAAGCAAAGCCCGGGAAGAAGCGACCGTTCGAATGGTCGCGGTCGCGGACCGACGGGACGGTTGTGGAACGAAGAAAGTGGGTGCCCCGGAGGAAACACGCAAGGTGGGGCCGCGCAAAGCGAAGGAAAAGTTCATGAGTCAACAGACAAGTGAACCCAGGTGACTTTGGTGACCGTCCGGGGGTGAGTGAGCCCGTCTCGGTCAGAACTGCGCAGAACGTAGCGAACTGAGCGCGCGTTGGCTTCACTTCCTTCGCTGTGCTCGCGCATACCACGACACAAACGCGACAGCAGTGCCGCGGTCGTTTACCACCCGTTTGCGCGTAAGAGTGTGTGCGGCATTTGGTCGTTAGTATTTGGACGGCGACTTTAAGTGTATGTATCTGGGGTGCTGCGAGCTGTGCGCCGCTGACGATTAAGGTGACGATGAGGTGGACCACGACGACAACTGCGCGAAGATGACTCTCACGACCTACGCGGTCAAAGTGTGGACACAGCCACTCCACTCCCTCCATCGACGCCGTCATCCTCAGAACTTCCTCCCATCCCAGGCGACCACAAACGAATGGAACGAATTGAGCACGATCGTCAAACGCATTGACCGTTGTTTCGTTCCGCGCGATTTCCAACAGCAGAACGCGCCAAGCGTCTGGGCCTGCTGGCGTGGAGGAAGACGGGTGTCGGTGGATGCGTTTGGTGGACACCAGTCAGTTCGAATGTCGAATTCTCTCGCTCCGCATCGACGAGGGAGAGCGTTAATCTCAACGATCGGAAGAATGAGCCGGCAGCGAACGACCGGAAAAGTTATGACATTCTTACGACTTTAAAGGTACTTCGTCAGCAGCACGGAACACAGGAAAACAATCCGGCCGCGAGGGTTTTGAAGCCATTAATACATATTAGCACTCGAGCTGGCCGTGTGGTCCGCGATCGTGCATGGTCGATTAATCAAACGCGCCGAAAGTGACGGGTGACAAAGATGTTCGTTCGACTTTTGGCGATCATGCTCCGTGTCTAAACCCATATTCCTTTACGTCGGGGCTAGAAAGTTTAGTGCAGGCTAATGTAACTACTGCCGCGCCGTTTGCGAATCTGTCGAGGGAGTCAAAAAGAAAGAGAGAGAGAGATAGAGGAGACGGGACGGGTTTGTATTATCTCCTGGCATTCGATGCACTTTGCCACGGGTTGCCCTTTTGGGTTCCTGTTTATGTGCGCCTGCACACACGGTGTGTCGTAGAGACAAGCATCACGCGAGCTTGGCTGACGCTAGGGCATCGTCTATGTCAAGATTTCTCGGCCAGACCTGGGCTAGGCTTCGGGGGCGATGCAATAATGGACTTTGTGACACACACACACACACACACACACACACATACATACACACCCGAGCGGCTGTAGGGAAAAAACGGGAGGGCGATAGGCACGTTAGAAACTGTGCCCTATCTCCTTCGTGCGCTCCGGTTATTTTAGTGTGAGGGTCATGCTCTCACCCCGACGGGCCAGTAGCAGCGAGCGGTCGTGTATGGACATACATGTCTTCCCGCTTCCAGCTTCACAAGACACGGCAACGAGCAATCGAAGTGTACGCTTGATCGCCCGACCTTTGACCACCAAAGGAGGAGCTTGATTTCGCTAAATGACTTCGTTGCCTACGGAATAAAGGCAATATTGGTAGTGTTTGTACAGTATGTAGCATACGGCTCCACCACAATATTGCAATGTTTAGTAGTCTCTCTGGTTCCTACACAAAACTGTTGCTTGCAGTAGTAAGCAGGAGTGATCAACTTATGAGAGACTTCTTTGCAGGTTTCTTAATTAGCTGGATGTTGCAAATATTTCTTACATAATTAACAACAGGCCGCCCAATGTTCCGGAGACCTTGCTTGCTCATCTCCAACTATGATTGCGAAACTGGGTCATCGATAAAATAGGCACCACTCAAGGCGCAACCGGCGCACCAGGATCCGATAACGCACTTTGCTCTCTAACATTTTATTATGGTCCGCCCGGTTCCAGATAATAAAAAAATGGACGGGAGACTTATCAAGCAGCGACGATTGTTGCAGTGTGGACAGGTGCACGATGGGCACGTATTGACCTCACTCCCGCGCCATGCATCTCCCAGGCCCGACGCACTGCGGATTTCATGGCCAAACCGGGTGGGGGGACGGCACGACATGGCCAACCCATATCGTGGAGATAACTGATGGGTGTCATTTTCCGGTACACCCTTATCTCACAAACTGTCTTGTTTGGTGGAGTTTACCAGCTTGATGGGGTATGACAAGCGACGTTTGCAGAACGCGTTGTGCTTCAATCTTTATCCTTGTACGTGAAATATGCAGCTCGTCTCGGTGAAATATCAGCAAAATTTGTTTTTATTTTCTTTGCATGGTTCGTTACATGACACATTGTTTTAGAATTTACATCTTTTCACCATGTGGCATAAAATTTCACCCGACACCTAAGCCTCAGCGATACCCTATGCTCGGATTCCCAATCGTCTCTTTCATTGTTGTCTTTCTCTCGTCTTATCGTTTCAGAACGTTCGCTCGTTTGCCGTGAATCACCGTCGCGAAAGGCGTGAAGTAGCTGTGCGATAAGTCGCGACAAGTAGTGGTAATAAACACCGTCCCGTGTGCGTCGGCGGCTTGAACCGCGCGTTTGAGCCGGACAAATACCAAGCCAAGCATCGAAAGGGGGTGTAATATCTCCCGCAGGTCATAACACCGCACTGCATAGGGGCGCGAGTGTTCGAGTTTGAGGGACAGGCATAGGGCTCGTGTGCTGTACTTGTATGTCGGGGCGCGACGGAGCTTGTAGAATCCATCGCACGATCGACCCGAGAGCTTGAGGGCTGCAGCGAAATTGACGTGTTTGCGGTCGCGTACTTATACGCGATTGGGAAAGCGATTACCCGCCCTGTTTGATTGATTTCCGAGGGCTAGGAATCACAAGGCAAGGCAGAACACACAGTTTGGAGGGGCGAAAATTTGGCTTCCCAAACAGCAGCTCCACACGCGCCTTCTCCAGTTAACCTTTGAGAGCTACCGACCGGGCATTTGGATGAGTAATCGACAACGCTGCACAATACTAATTGCAGGGGTTTGAAGTTTGTCAAAAGTGTCACGTATCAGGTCGGCTGACGGACACTTGCCGACCGCGTGGCGTACCGATTCAACCTCTCTACCCCCCCCCCCTGCCCCCGCACCCCTTCACCCTACGTGTGTTGAGTCTAATCGCGCGCGCGGGGTGTGTAGTTTTTTAAGCATTGCGCTGACGGTGTGCGATCGTAGCAGTGTGTATTGGTGTGTCTGTGCGATATCTAACTCTAAGCGACCGATTGTGAAATCTACGTGCGCATCGAACGTGTGTGTTGGGCGTGTGTGAGCGAGTGTGAGTGCCCGCGAGGTTCAGAGGCAGAACAGGCCCGGTCAGAAGTGTCGCGTGTTTCGCGTTGTTATCTCTGGGGCTAGTTTTGCCATTGACCGTCCTAGTGCGTCCTAACCTCTACCCTTCCATTTAGCGGTTCCCTGCAGGAAAGGCTGCTAACAGTGTGTGTGTATATGTGTGTATGTGAGTGCGTACGTGTGTGTGTATCTAAGGGCTGTTGTTAAGCGACGGGCGGCTCATTTAGGGAACGGTCGTACCGAGGGCTCCATCTCGCTATCGGGCAGCAGCAATGAACGATCGCGATTGTCGTCGTGAGTGAGATCATGAGGGAAGTGGACACTTCGGAAACATCCGTCGTATGGCCTGCATGGTGTTACTCAGGTAAGTGCGATAAGCGACGATAGGAGGTTGGATTGGGGTGTAGTTTGTAGAAATCAACATGTTACATGTACGCGCATACACGCGCCAAGAAACCCGCTGGAAAGTATACGTTTGGGGCGGCAAACTAATCCCAGATTGAAACTATTTCGAGCGTTTAAAGTAATTCTATCCTCTTACAATTAGCCTCCGAGTGTCAAGTGGCTGTTATCGGGGTTCTTTTTGACCGGTTTTAAACTTTTTGTTCTACTAAGACTGAACTGGAAGACTATTTCCCTTGTAAGGATTCTTGCTTTGGTTTGGTGGCGCTATAGGCACTATCGTGGAATCAACAGACACACAACTAGTAAAATTTGATAACGAATAAAATTTCGCGTATGCTTCACCAAAAACCGACGGGAACATTGTTGCTGTGTCGTCCTATATATGTGTGGTTCCATATCCATCAATTTAATTACCTTACCAGCCACGAAACATTCCCAGCTTTTCCTGCTATTTCGGTCAAGCGTGAGAGGATTTCACGGTGTGCTGCACATTGGGAAAAAATGGGGGAAGTTATGTTTGGAGCTCCCTTTGACTACCGACAAACGAGATTCCAATGCGAGGGCCCTTTAGGAGCCGACGGTGTAGGACTTCAAACTGTAATACCCGCAGCTTAGATGCAACGTGTGTCAGTCAGGTGCTGGTGATTATGGTGCAGAAAGTGGGAATGTCGAAGGATTTCGGTTAGGAAATTAAGCCTTGGAAAGCATTCCTGGAAGCTAGCGTGACATACGCTGACGATTAGTGTGGGTCAAAGATCACCGAAAAATGGGATCCTTTGGGTTGTAGCTATGAACTAACGTGTGATATTGCGACAGTAGGCACACATTTTACGTAATAGGAAGTTCTTTTAAAAATTGCCGAATGTTCTATGGATTACTTAAGTGTGACAGTTGAATGGTGTGAAATTTTCCGATAAGGTCACACCCCAAAGCGGTCGGTAGAGATTTGCATAACACATAGCAAAGGCCAAACTCGCTAGTGCCATTGAGGTGAATTCGTTTGACATCGTAACGACTTGAAACCTCTATATGCCTACGCTTACCTAATAACTAAAAAATAAACTTGGTGATTTTGTAGAGCGTTGCATTTCTATTGGTTTTACCTAAAATTGTAAAAATTACCTGTACGGATTCGCAGATGCAACCATAAATAGGCCACTTTTTGCACGAAAAAGCCTTCAATGTGTTGCAGCAATACCTTTTTCGCTTAAGTTTTTGTATATTTCTGCCATAGGCAGACATCAGTCATTCTGGCCTGGTGTGCGCCTCCATTGTGCTCGGGTGTGCGACTCGGTCAGGTCACATTTATTGACATTTGGAGCGCTGCCGTTAGTTTGAAGGAAGGTACCGCCATTTAACAACGATGCTCCCGCGAGTTAACCTCTCGCTGTGTCCATGAGCAGTGCCTTTTGCGCTTCGTTGCTTTTGGATGGTCGCTGAGCATAGGTCACGATTTGCAAAAGCAATTACAATTACTTACTCCTTACCCCACTTTATACCCAGAAGCTAACCTTTGTACGTTGGCTGCAAGGGAAGCTGTTGCTAGAAGGTTTCTAAGGTTTAGTTCAAAATAATAGCATAGATGACATACGATACTGAAATAGTGGTAAGTTACTATTGCTAGTTCAGGGGGTTTTGCGAGTCTTCGGTGAGTTTTTAGCATGAATCCGCGGAATCATCAAATACTCGATACATCATGCTTATTTCGAATAAAATACACTCACATTGTGCTTAAATTGCTAGCAAAAATCAACTTAGATTATTATTCTTTGCGATTATACATGCTTGTGAAAAATTTGGAGCAGCGATAAAAGAGTATCAATATTGGGCAAATAACTTCTGTAGAAGGCGAAGGACACTGAAACTGAAAAAAAACAGATTTTTTTGCACTACAATAATAAAAATAAAGGTTATGGTGAACCATTCAAAACTATTAGCAATTTAAAGATGATTTTGCTCCACTCCAATAATAAAACACGAAAAATACTTAGTTTAACCGAGTACTCAATCAAATTAAAATCCAAAATAGATTATCGACGTTCCGATTGAGGACCGAGGTTTATTCTTCACTGAATCTGGATTGGATCAAATCTTAAAAAAAACGGGATTCAATGAAATTTTAAGCGAATCAGCAATCGATCTAGTTTTAATAGATTCTAAAACCGAACGAATCACAATCCTTCAAACAGAATTCGATCCGTTGTGAACCTTTTTAGAGATCAAATTTTTAAAACAAAGTCCGAGTTGTGAACCTGCACTAACAATAGTGCATGAGCATTAAAACAGTTGAAATTTGTCAGTATTGATCTCATGAACATTTTTTGTTTTGAAAAAAAAGGACATAGCTCAACAGCTCTTTGGAAAGGTTAAGTGATAGAATGTTAATCTTGATGAATACATTTTAAATTTCGTTCGTACTTTACCACCGAAACGATTACAGAAAAGGGTAGAAATGATCATCAATGGGTAAAATTAAAGCCTATTGTAATAGTGCCACTGAGATGCTTCTGAATAACTGTACCGTGTTCTCAAAACATATGTATAATGTCTTAGTGTCGTACCGTTCCGTATTCAGCATACCACCAATCATTGTCATGGTTCATTTCTTCGCGGCCTTTCTTTTACGTGCACCTGTATGCGATACGCCATAAAAATATCTTTTCTCATCATTGATTGGACCGGCTTTCATGGCGCTATATTTGGCCGAATACCGTTTGTTTGTGGGATAAATCTGTCCCACAGATTACGGTTCCACTTGTTGCAATCTACGATGCGAGACGGCAAGGTGTATCGGTTGACATGCGAGGAAGGGAATGATGTTTCACCTGTTTGTCGTGGTGATTTCCGTGCTGTGCGCGATTAGCTCGGGGAGGTATTCCGGTCTGAAACTAAGCGTTTTCTTCTTCATATGTCATAAAAAATGCGTCCCGGTCAAACTTTCTTTCGAAAAATACTCACGCTAGCCGGTCTAGCTGCTGTTGGGAAGCGGTCCGACGAAGGACTCGCGCAAGAAAATGGCGCGAACAACCGTTTTTTATCAGAGATCCAACCAATTGAAACGAGATCAACAAAGCTCGTCAGAAATAATAAGCGATAATAAAAAAGAATAGCCTTTATCTGAATCGGTTGTGTGATGATCATGTTCGTTTTGTTGCGGGATCTTTCCCCCGAGCGGCACCCAACGTAACAAACCGCAATCGTTTAAGAGAGCATCGGCAGTTCGCCGGTAGGCGGCAGACAGCGGGAGAAAATCGGGAAAATTGAAATGAAACAAACTTGACACTGGTTTTGGGTGATTGGACTTTTCGGTCCAACACGTTGATCCCAATCGGCTGACGAAAAGGCGACAAACAAGTTCGAACGTAACGTGTGGTAATAAAATCACAGCTCGATCGATCGTCAGCGGGTCGCTGTTCAGAACGTAGCCATCGTTTACGGGCGATTCTGGTCAGGCCCTGGAAGCCTAATTTAAGATCGAATTCTTTTTTTTACGATTTTAATGTTTTCATTTGGGAAACCTTTCTCAACCTGTCGGTGGCTGCCGGTAGGGTGTACCGATAGGTGTTTTGTGTGTTAAGAAAAGAAGATAAAACTTCTCATCATAAGATGCATATGAGCAAGATGTTTGAAGCGATCAAGATCGTTTTATTACCCATCTGATCTGGACAAAGGGTGATTTTGTATAGCAAAAAGCTGTCTACAAAAGAGACGAGTTGATTGTAAATCTCGTCACTCTGGGAATCCCATCCAATTATAGCGGCAAATCAGTATATAGAAGGGACGGTTTTTGAGCAACTATTTAAAAATGAGCATCAGTATAGGTTACGTTGTAAACAGTTCGCTTGTCTTGTTTCAGGAGATCAGGAAAGTTCGATCCTAAATCTACCAGACAAAGACACCGAAAGGTCAGTTTAATAACGCCCATAGGCAAAATTCAGCTCTTAATCTCAACTGGTGTTCTCGCAGGACCGGTTCCATTTAATTTCGGTGCAAACTGAGCACCTCAGACTAAGTCAAGTTTTGTTACCCATGAGACGGGGCGCACAACGGGTCTTTTTACGATCCACTGGGGCGACTGGGGTCCAAAGATTACCCTGATACAGCTATGAATATGGAGCAGCACTTCCAGAACTTCTGCTCTGGATCAATCCCTCAACTAAAAGAGTTTCATACGCTTCAAGATCAAAAAGTGATCGTCAGCTCACACATTTCAAACCAAACCGACGATTCCCTACTTTTGGTAGAATGTGATCTGGATTAAATTGAAGCCGAACAAAAACAGGCAATAAGAATGCGTCATTAACAAAACCAGACCCGTGAGGGATCGGTAAATGTTTTACTTGTCTCATTCTGTCTCGCTCGCGACGGATGATGGCGAATGTGTGTCTGTGTTCCAAAATGACCGAGAAAAAGCACGGCATTCACACATTTAGCAGCCCTGATTGCTTTGGTCCTTTACAACGCTGGTGCAGCGCGACGCTATATAGCTGTCCTGTTGTTTTATTTTTGGTTGTTGTCATCCAACAGGAATCGTGAGATTCCTTTTACTTTTCTTCTCCCGAAAGCACCGAGGGTTACGTCAATTGCGGACGAAGGGCAAAAGTGAATGTTGTTCGGCGTAAGGTGACTTGATACCTTCTTGGCAAAAGGTTCGCCCCACCCGGCTTAAACCGGGCTCGAGAGCGATCCTTACTGAGGGAGGATATTAAATTATAATTCGGATATGGTTTGCAAATTGGCTGATTAATTGCTCGATGCAGTGTGTGATACTCTGCCGCAGGGTGCGATCGATGGTGATAAATTTTATGACAAAACTTCACATGTTTAAAATCGAAAAAAAATAACAAGAATGAGACACAGTTGCGAAACTGATAATTGCAGGGGATGTGTTTGTTTTAGTCATGCGTATTACAGGAGTTTTTGTTTTCCGATCGTAAAACAAACAATGATAGCGATGTGGCCAAGACTGAGGCGTGAGTCTGCTGTATGATTGTTTCATAATTTTTGAAATTCCATAATATCATTTTGATTCGAAAACATCATTAAATGTACATAAAACGGGCAACGTGAAACTGTCAGAGAACAATGACAACGTTACATCTTCATACATCTAAATTAAAGGCTCGCGTGGAATTGTGAATGATGATGATAATGATGATGATGAACGCAATGCTCCCAAAAGGCTCGACACAAGCTTTGAGCTTTATCATAAATTGTTATAAAAGTTCTTTCTCTCTCGTTATCGCACTTCCCTTCATTCGCGAAGCCACTGCAGTCAACCCGCTATCCTTAAATTAATGAGGGAGCATTAAAACTGGAGTGTGATCATGCACTGCGCAGTACGGGTCTCTTTCATTACAAACGCAAAGAGGTTAAGAATGTCTGACGAGTCGGGAGTGAACGAGACTCGCTAGTGTTGCTACAGTTTCATCGATAATAATGTGAGAAATAAAACTAAAATCAGAGAAAAGTACACAAGAGAAGCAGTCATCCCGTCCCGTGAGCACACGGACCACAGAGACCTTTCGCCGTATCGGGATTGGGTGGAATAAAAATGGCAAAAACAAAAGTAATTTGAAGGCTTCGGTGAAGCACGAAAAAAAAAAAAAATAAATGTAGTAACGCGCATACTCGCAGATTACAAAACCACCTAGACGGTGAAAGGTGCATCATCCCTCTGCTTGCCACTTGGTCGCGGTCCCGGCCGAGAGATGGAGATGAAAAGTGTAACTGCATCCGCGAACAACAAAACGGCGATTCCACGAAGGTAAGCGGGCGCCCCGAAACGCCTCGTTCCAGATCGCTAGCAGACGACTTTGGTAAAAGTCACGTAAAACAGCATGAACAACAAGAACCAAAAACACAAAAACAACTTCACACATACATGAGCTTGACAAAAAAAAAAATGCATGCGCAGCGAAAGAAGAAAGGATCGCTCACCCACTGAAATGAAAATCCCCGGGAACGGAAGCTTCAAAGTGTTTGCTCCAGTCTCGGTTGAGGTTTGTTCTGTGGTAATTCGTAACAAAACTGACTTTACCACAAAACCGGGTGTCCGTTTTATTGCTGCCATTTGCGTCTCTTTGCCAAAGGAAAACAGAAGCTTGTGGCGTTAGCATACTTTCCTGACCGCCGACCGCTTGTATCTATTTGTGTATCGTGGGGGTGACGAACGAATGAACCCCGCGGTAGACATCGGTAGTCTTCGATGCCACAGTGCGACAGTGCCTTCTTTGGGGCAGGTGAAATAACAGCCAAGAGAAAGGAAATACGGGACAGCACAAGGTGTGGATACCGAGCACACGAATATAGAACGTATCGAGCGAAGGGCAGGAGAAAGGAGACCCTCCTCGATGCGAGTGAACGCGCGGGCCCGAGGAAAAGCAGACCGGGGAAGTGGCGTACGGGCTGGATACGGTTCCCTTGAACCGAAAACTACTTTTCACTGGTCAAATACGCCAAATCATCCAGTTTGCTTGCGTACCGAGCGACTGGCGGCTCCTGCCGACCACCAATGCAGAAGCACCTTTCGAATGTCCTGCTCGGGCCAATCGCTCGGCACAAAGTGCAGCGAGTTTGGAGAAGGTTACTTCAACCGATCACAAACGTAGACAGGATTTTTGATGATGTGATGGCAGACCGACGGCAGGATACACCGATGCTCTGGCGGACTGTTGGAAAGGAAATGACACGTTTTGCGCAACGGTGAAGAGAAAGGAACCCAAACTTGATACTTTTGTTGCTGGTAGGGCGGCTCATGCGATGACGCCTTAAATTTTGCCCGAAATGATGACCTGTGATCGACGAATCGTGTTGATTTGTCGGGGAGAGCTTGAAATGTTTCTTAAAGCTGTTAAGAATCTCTTTCACATAACAGCCTCGGCATTTAAAAATCATTTACCGCTACCGAAATATAGACAAATACGAAAATTTTATGTGTTATAGTAGAAAACTGATCGACAAATAGTAGAACTAAAACTATACAAAGCAGTGATAACAATCATTGTTCAAGTAATAACAGTTGTCAATATACATAGGTCACAATTATAACAATCCCAGAACATTTCCTCCGTCCCATTACACAGCTGTAGACATACGGTAAGATCTACTTCAATGTGACGAATATCTCCAAAACTCTACAAAGCAAATAAAATCAATCGAATTCGTTAGGGTCGAAGGGTAAAAAAATGTTCCTTTCGGTTCAGTTTCTATTGCCGTTTGTATCGTGTAAATTGGTCGAAAAGAAAAACAACAAAGAGCATAAATCGCAAATTTCTACCGGCCATTGCTCTAGCGGTGTATGTTGAAAACATCAGCAGGTTGTTCGGTACTGTGCGGCAGTAACCTTTCGTCAAGGGGTTTTGTGTGAGAAACGGTGTTCGCATCCCGATAAACACAACCCCGTCGGCATCATAAGGCTGAGTAAAAAGACCGCCAGCAGGGATAGAAAAGAGTGGAGAAAAACAAACGGAACGGAACGAAGAAGGAGACGCTTCAATGGAAATGGAAGGAAAATAGGCACACAGAAAGAGAGAAAGAGAGAGGAAACATGAAACTTAATTTTATAATTAAATTGTTTCGCTCGTATTAGAAAATTAGGTATTCCGATGCGGTTCGATATAACTGTACCAGTTTTGTGGCGAGTTGATTTACTTTCATTTTTTACTGCTTTCCTGCGTAGTATTTGGTTGCACGGCTTAAAATTAAACAAAGCAAATGCCGCACTGTCAGTAGTAGTAGTTAGACGGCTAAACTTGCGGGAAAACTACCAGCAACGGAAGTGGCAAAATAATTCTGATCGCTTTGTGAGATATTGAAAGAAACTTTTAACCGAATTTTTCTTTCTCAAAATCAAACAAGAACAACACGATCACTAGTTTCAATCAATGTGCTGAATGTAATGACGAAAATTGGGATTGGATTTTATTGATCGCCTAATGGGAGCGTTGATTTTACGGCATCTGCTTTATATTTCCGGTAAGGTGGATCAGATAACTGAAGATTGAATGGGAAATTTTCAGCCACTGACGCCGGGATCCAAACTGATTGTCTGCATACATTGATTGGTTACTCTGAAGTGGAGACCCTCCTTACCATTTCTTTAATCAATAGAATAGCAAAGAAACACTTACAAATCAACGGGATAATCCTGAACTCCAAGTCTCCTGAAGCATCCCAGCCAGCACGTCGCATCCAACCCGTTTTCTAATGGCACTGTTTTGCAAACAGTTTTCTCTTCCCGGCATGGTAGGTGTTTAACGCTCGGCAAGCTCCATCCCGAATCGACGCCGGTGGCATTGGGTCGAACGCGAGCACCTAGCGTGAAAGCTCGATTTGTGTAAGATTTGTTGTTCGCTGTTGGCAGTCCAGCACTTTTTGAAATACATTCAATTGGCCAAAATTGCGTTTCAGTTGGTTCCTCACAGTTGGCAGGAGCAGCTTATTTTCCATCGGCGCGCAGCTATTACGGATATTGAGTGGCGTTGTTGCTCACACTCGCGCGCAAAGGGTTTTCCGCTGGATTCCCGGAGATTTCGTGGTAATCTGGTCTATTGTGCCGGCGCAGTCAGCCAGCCGGCCGGTGTTGGGTTTAGGCACGGAAGGAAATTAATTGAAAAATTGATTAAAACATTTGCCCGTCATCTGTTTCGGGCAGTGGATGATGGTTGTTCCGATTTCAGTGTAAACTGTATTGGAGCAATTTTTCCATCTGGATAGGCACATTGAGAATGTAACGTACTCGGGTGCGGTATAGTTTGGAAATGATTGATATAAAAAATCCACTAAATTCAAAATAAAACGGAAAGCTGTATGTTTTCAACAGAAATTGAGATAAATTGAAGCAAGTGTTGATCTCAGGTCTGTTAGAACTTGTAATTTATGTAATACAAATATAACAAATCAAACGTGTAAATTCATATAGAGAACCTTATTCCTCAAGTAGACATTAAGAAGGATACCAGCTAAAATTATTGTTGTTACGCATGCTTTGAACGCATTCGAATTTTGAAAAAAATGCATTTTCTTTTGCTTATTTTTGCAAAAAAAGTAGAAAAGACTTGTAATCGATTAATTGTCCAACAAATGTTCAGAAATCCTTCAAATCTGTGTAGATAAAGTTCCTCACTGTAATAGCGTGTAGCTGAGCAATAAAAACAAGGGCAATTTTTACGAGAAATTAATAACATAGGGTACAGAATGAACAGTTATGCGTAACACAGAGCAACAGGGAGAACCTTCAGGAGAAACCCGTAGAACACCAGGTGATTGGAGTGT
The DNA here is from genome assembly GCA_000349105.1 of Anopheles epiroticus. NCBI lineage: Eukaryota > Metazoa > Arthropoda > Insecta > Diptera > Culicidae > Anopheles > Anopheles epiroticus. The sequence goes on from KB671623.1 coordinate 41,939, forward strand.
AACAGGTGTTTAGCCTTGTAAATTTCGAACCCGGTGATGTACTGGCCGTACCGTTGCAAGCTTCCGGAAAAAGAGATATTCTGACCTCTTGGAAGATAATGAGCAAATAAGCAAGCAAAATCCTCATTAAATGTAAAGTGTTGAAAGCATGATTACCTGCTTCGAGCTTCTGCGCCCCCACACACTCAAACACGGCAAACTGCAAGCGTTTGAAGATTGTTTCTCTATCCGCATCTCTTGAAAACAAGGTGTTTAGGGAAATTCCATAATTGCCCGAAAGCATTTGTCTGAATGCATGCTTCAAGCTTGAGAGTTGATGAATGTTCTTTGCACACTCTGTGTGTGTGTGAGGGTGGTTACAAATGTTTGTTTGATGGGTTTATTACGAGATTAATTTATACATTTGTTGCACTCAATTTTTCAAACAAAGCTTTGGAAATTGTCCTACACAAAGTCCCGGTGTTTCGAAAAATTATACAAATTTTCACAAAATCTCTCAAACCCTATGCTGGGTGCAGTCAAACATTTATGTTAGCTCAGTTAAACGGTCTACGCGGCAAGATTGGACGGATAAAGCTTCTAAAACGTTCCCTTAGGCCGGTGTTGACTCTGGCCCGTATAACAGCGACGCGTCCGAGGAACTACCGAGCAAACGCCCTTCATTCCAAGCGGATCATCGTGGGGATGATCATGATGATCATGATAATGATAAATATGTTATTATGCGCCTACCTTTTATCGCGCGAGACGCGTTCGCTGAACACTCTGTGCATGGAAAGGCAAGCAGAAGCACCCAACGGTGCATTGCTTGTGTTCTCTTCCGATTCTTCGGTTTCCTTCCCATCCGTTTTGGCTTTTCTTTTCGAGCGCAAGCGAACCTGCACATTCATTGATTGCCACCGAAAGGTTGCACAGCAAATGGTGAAGACGACGATCGTCAGGTAAACGGCAGTATTGCGCTGATCGTAACTGTTTATGATCTATTGATACATGAATCTGCTGATTCATATCTATGATGCATATGTAATCGTTTATCCGGACGGGTGGAAAAGGATTGATCAGACTTTTATTTGAATCTTCTTGCTTCTTAGGAACTGATAGGCGGAATAGTTTTTGCTGATCTTTTGTTTCTATGCTTGGATGCTTCGCTCGGTGACCTTTTAAGTTGTTTGTCATTTTACTTCCCTCTTGCTTATACATTTCAGGCTTTTTATCCAACAGGTGTATGTAATTTTGGTAGTAGTTATAGGAGTACCTGTTACATTCTAAACTTGGTTATTTTCTTATATGTATAAAGGCGAACTTTCACCATTTCCTAGTGATCACGAATTTAATAATAAAGTCCATTTGCCATACTATGTGAAGCAATCGATTAGAGCGAGTGGTGCATTGTAGTCAATGGGGAAGTAAGCTGTAGGTGCGATCGATAAATTGTAAATGAGAAGCAAGTCATCAAAGGGACTGCACAGCCAAGCGAAACAAGACTCGAGAGGGTTAGTCTATGCGCTGGTTCAGCCGAGTACGTGAAGGAAGCATTGATCACCTTCGTCGAACAGCAGCAGCAGCAGCAGCAGCAGCAGCATTGTCTATATCACAGAATCCCGCCTACATCTCCTGCACTTACAGCGCTGCTGGTGCAGAAGCACCAACGACTAACCGTTTTGTTACAGATCCCTAGAGGCAAACTGTATCATTTTTTTGCGATCTATTGCTGGGTTGTTCGAAAGCACGCGGGCACAGCAATAGCTTTTCCACCGAGTCCACCACACGATTTCCCGATGCTTCCGCCGAGTGTCTTGTGTCTTAGATTGCAGGACTGTTGACCAAGAGCAATGGGGAGGAGACGAGAGATCGCGGCGAGTAACGATTCGTATGCTGGAGGGTGTAATTTATTATTTAATGTGCCGCGTGCGCGCGCTCACACTCCTGGCTTTATGTCCAGATGATCGCGTTGCGATTCAGCTCCGCACCATAACGAGAAGCGTTGGTTTGCCGGTGCTCTCGAAGTACAGAAGGACATTAGCTCTGGATGGTGGAGGTCGGTTTACGCTGCAGTCTGCAGATTTTCAGCCTACGTGCAGCACATACACTCATCGATAGACAGAGGATGGGAAAGAGGGAGCGAAGGAAGGTAGGGTTGCAGTGGCAAGGGCACCATTCTGCAGCCCGGGGCCGAAGATCAACGATTGACGAAGTCGCGACTGGGCAAAATTTGCAGTGCAGCGGCTATGTGCTTGGGTCGTGGCGTCGTTCGATGAAAAGAGCGGAGAGAATGTACCATACTGTGCCGCAATGTCGGCGTCGATCGGTGGCAGCAGTAGGCTCGTGGAATTGAATTGAAATAATTTTGATTAATTGCTGATTCAGCGAAATGCAATTAACGATAAATACGGTAGGGAAAGGTGGAATTATTGACCTTTAGGTGCCTCTCGTCAGGACGCCGATGTGATGTTGTGTACAAAGTGTGTGTGTGTGCTTCTGTCTATAGGGTAGAGGGAGGAAGATAAACAGAGAGAGCGCGTGAAATTTTAAAAAGAAGTGTGAAAGAGAAGCACAGAATGGCGAGACGGTTGGCAAGCGATCTTACAAACACTCGCAGCATTTGCTGCAGTGTGCTTTGCCATCAATCCATCCAAACATGACCGTCCTTGCAACTGTAGAAAGGCAGTAGCGGAGTGGTGATCGATACCGGAAGAATGGAAAAGTGCATCGATAGAAGTGGGGACGGTGGGTGAAGGGGCACGGGCGTTCGATGCATCATCTATTGGTATTTACAGAACCGTTAGAGTAAAGGGCTTCGAGCGTTTGCAGTGGGAAAAGTGCATGGTGGCATTTTTCTTACGTTCAGCAGGAACGATTGATGGACGACGATGAAGAAACGTTTTGTTCGTTGGTGCAGTTGGTTGGGATAAATCGCTGCTGGGGCATTGATTAGTTCCGGTGAAGGAGAAATGGTTAGGTCGTTTGTTGCGAGAAAATTGGCTTTGTGGTGTCGCATTGTCGCTTGCCGGCACTACTGCAAGGCTGATTCTGCAGTCCGGGTTGGCAAATTGTATGCTTCTATCGTGAGATTATTTCTGACCTAAGTACAGTTACAGTGTTGGGACATTGTTAACATAAAAGGTCGTGAAGAAGAATAGAATGTGGTTAGAAGAGTGGGCTGATCTTCAATATTTATTTTAAGCGCTTACTAAGTGGTGGAGGTCGTGAAAATAAATACATGGGACGAAAAATTTGCTTTAAAAATAATATGGAATTTTAGATAGTATTAAGAAGTACATATTTGCATGGTTTATTATCCACTATAATAAATACAATGTCTCCTCTCATATGTCATATCGTTTTCATTTTTCGGAACATAATATTTCGAACATTTATTGCACCTGATGTATTTAACTGTCTTGCTAAACGATAATCATTTGGCAAGGATAATCTTACCATGTGGACACCTGCAAAAAGATACCCGGTACCACGATCATCACGCTCGGGCAAGCTATTGGTCTCCTGCAGGCTTATAAAGTCATCGTGTCATACTGGAGGTCTCGCTGTCACTCTTCGATTCCGTGTTCGTGGGAAGGTGTGGAGTGGTTTTTGATAAAACGATCGAGCAATCGATCGTGGCAAATGCGTCTCGCATCGGTTTCTTTATATGCCATCGTAGTATGGTCAACAGACGAATGCAGAGTTCCCTGTCTTTCCCTGTCGTCGGTGTCTCTGCGGAGTCAATTTCGTCGTGCGCTGGAAGAATCATTGAAGGTGGGTTCCGTTGGTGGTAATTTATTCCAAAATTGATCGGTCATTCAGGCGCGTACGTGACGCTATGCGCAAGCACTACGCCGTACGATGGAGGATGCGTTGCGTATTTCAGTGCAGTAGGGTTGATGGGTGAGTTGCTGGTCGACCCCGAGCCGGGCCGATGTGGGTGTTGTATTCGTCGCGATAGCGACACAGGGGACACAAGACCATCGCTTGAATATGGGGAGGGTTGGGATTCGGCAATTTTTGACCGTGGTTGGCAGGAGATCGTTGATGTCGACTTGGATCGAAAGCAGATATTTACGCAAATATTTTTGCTTGAGCTTCAGGGGAAAGCTTTCCTGTAGAAGGGCAAAAGCGTCAAAAGAACAGGTGAATGTTTGGATGTGTGTAGCGTAAGCAAATATGAATATGTTTAATTCGTTTTATAGCAGTGAATATGTTTTTATAAAATAGTGCAAGCGTCGCGAATTGCGTTGGACATAAGAGTCAGTTGCATATCTGGACGGTTATTTTGCATACAGGTTGAAAGTAAATGTTCACTCACTAACACACACTATGCGACTACACAAATGAATCACATTTTCTCACACAATCATAGCTCAGCTCATGGCCCATGTCAATTTCGAACGAGCTAACGACCTGCAACGTGAACGGAATGATAATATTCTCTTTGTTCTGTTTCGATTGCGAGCTTTCCAATCGTTTCTTGGGATGAAGTTTATCGCCTGTACTGCGACCACTTGGTACGACTTGGTGCGCTAAAATAAGACACACGCTGTACATACATTGCGTTTTCGGAAGAGCAGCCAGGAGGAGAGGTTTAATTGAATTCCTATGGCACACATAATTCCGAAGGCAAACCTCGATGAAGATTTGTTAATATGAATGATGAATGGGTAGTCTCTATTTCCAGCAAACGATAACCTTGAGAAGATTTTATTTACATATTTTATAAACTGACAGATAGCTAAACATGAAGTCGTTTTAGAAGTAACACACTGTAAGCATTTGTCATTGTACGCAGACTGTCGGTCTCTTTGGCTTATATCTGTACTTTCTGTGGTAAGACGCAGAAATTACCCATAATATCCCACACCATCCAAACGCCCTGGTGTAGTTTACAGTAGTCATCGGTAAAGCGTAAAAATATGTCTGGAATGCTAGCTGTAATCGATTAGATGCAATCGATAGACTATCAAGTAACTCCTCTTCACAAAGCGGGAAAATACCTCGGCCCCGAAAAGTAGGTTCGATTACTTTTCAGTTACTGTAGTGGTGGCGTTCGAGCATCGTGTACCCATCACATTCCGCGCATATTTCCCTGGTGCTACGGTGGGCAGCAGAACTAGAAGCATCACTCAACCGAACAGCCCTTCCAGCGCGCGTTGGATCGTGCCTTCAAATTTCATGCGGTTTAAAGTAGATGAAATATTTGGGCTGCTGTCGGTACCGTCCCACTTGGCACGGTAATCGATAATACCCGGGGTGTACCGGACCCGGGCTTCTCTGCCAGAAGAGCCACTTTATGGAGTGATCACAATGACGTACCAGTAATAATGTTGATGCCCGGCGTGTTTATGGGAATGACTTGCAACTTGCTGCTGGCCGATTGTCCGCGGTTGAACAACGCTGTTGAACCGCAGATCTCCGGAACGAACGCGCAATGTAAACAATGTAGCACCGGAGCAGTACCGGAACAGGTTGCAAGTCGTGGTGGTTTCATGTGGGCCATTCGGGAAATTGGAGAGTGTCCATAAGCACCTGCGAAGACAACCGCGGCCGGGGGCTGGCGCGGACGAAGAAAACGACGAGAAAAACTGAAACGGAGCTCCATTATGCTTATGATTATCAAATGAAATTGAGCTATGCTTCCGTCGAACCTCCGTCTGTGGGTTGGAGGGTACAAAACAGGCAAAGGTGCAATGTGCGCCATTGCTCGTGCTTGCAGCATGGGGCGGAAGCAAGAAAGAGATTGTGGTAGCGAAAAATTGTGATTTACGGTAGTTTTTTTTTCTCTCGTTGTTTGCTTCCTCAGCACCCTTCTTTCGCTCTTGGTACAACACCCTTGATTTCCCTGGTCGTCGATTGGCGATCAGGAAATTACTTTCTCACACCTTTTAATTTTTCGATAAAGATCCAATCCATTTGCCACACATCGCAACCACAGCTCGAGTACGGCCATAATGAAGTGATCTAGTGAGATCCCCGAGCATCCGCAGCTTCACGATGGGGAACGTTTTGGGGCGACGCTTTGAGGTAAGCGTTGAGCGTAGTACAGGTGTTTAGGTGTCCGCATGAATTTCACGTGAAATTTTACAAATGGATCCTGGAAGTTGTTAGATTGCGCGTGTAAGCAGCATGGTGCGAGGTGCGTACGTCAGCATGAGCCATACTTCCGGCTAGGGTTAGGCGGGGTATATTACCACCCGCTCCCGGCCACTGACGTGCACCATTCTTGGCGGCTACGGTCTAGATCGTCGTAATTTAGACCGGATCGAGCCGTCACTGAAATGAGCTAGAGGCGAATAATTGGATCTTCGGTCGGTCGGTATCCGCGTTCGGTAAACATCGAACACTAGTTGGAAAGTGAACCCAGATACCTTTTCGGCCTTTCGGAAAACCCATTCGGGTAAAGACACGGTGAGGATCGTTATTAGAGAAAGCTTTCCAGCCAGCCAACGATGACTATCTGTGGTGGCGGTAAATTGACTCGATCGTGGCACGTCAAGCACCGGAAAATCAACGGTACGGACACCACAGCAAAGCTTTTAATGACAATTTACGGATTTTGTCGATCTCGATTTGATCGAGCCCGTAGCCCGTTAGTGCGCTATTGCAAATGCTGGTTTACTGAAGGCCATGTTTTCGTTTGTGTTGGGTGTTTATCGATAGAGCACTATGGGTTATTCCGAGAGCAGAAAGCTATTGATGCAAAACAGCTTAAAGTTAAGCATTTTAGCATGCTTGTAATGATTGAATTGTACTTAAATTATTTGAATTTGGCGGATGCACAGATTACACTGCTTTGCCGTGTGTTATGTTGGTTATATTGGATCAAAATATTGAATTACTTGCCATGGTTATTTATTGTGACGGAAATTATGAACAACACTAGTTCATTGTGCGATCTTCGACCATCGATACATTGATATGTGTGCGCCCTGTAGGTGTGCGGGTGGAAAGCGCGAAGATGCAAATGTTGCACTTGCACACTCGACTCCAATGTCTAGGTTTGCCGTCGTGTAAGCGATGTCATCCACAGTGCCTCCTTTGCAGCACAAAACGACTGACATCTACAGTGTACACAGTTTCACAGTTTCACTCACGTAGTTGGCCAGCAAGAAAGCAAAGCTCTCTCCCCCGCACCAGATCCTATCGAGGGCTCGCCACGAATAAATGCAAGCCACCATCGCGCTGCACTCAGCTGCACCGAGCCAAAAACACGGAGACTGTAAGCGAAGATTGTATTAAATAAAATTAGCATTATCGAGAAATTTAATCTGCATTACGCTGAACTTTAGGTCGCGTAGTCCTTCCCCCCGGACGGCGAGGACCGTTTGTTTGGAGTTTTCGGAGAGGAAGGTGTAAGGTGTATGCAGCAACTAGCGAAATAAAGTTGTATACACATAGCGCGAGCACCGCGAGCCAGTTCCGCATCTAGTCACGGCTACCAACGTGTCGGATGCATAATAATATGCAAACGAAGCTGCACCAATGGTGGTGGTGCTGGTATGTGTTTCTGCAATGAAAGGAAACCAACAGTGGCGCGTACGTTGCTTACTTTACGATAGTTTGGTGTGCTTTCGTCTGTTACTAGTGTTGACCCTGACTGGGTGTCAACTTATGTTCTGCTTTGTGGCCTTTCCGATCATAGGACGTAGGAGTTTCGGTGCTCACAATGTTGTCCGAAAAATGTGTTTTTTTTCAGTTAGGTTCAAGAGATTACACGACATAAAAGCTCGAATAGATTAATCCTTGACATCTTGTTCAAAGCGTTGGTGGATTGGTTAGATTGAAGGAGGATAAATAAATTCATATGATCGTTTTTAATTCATATTACGCAAACAGGGATAAAACAATACTTTAGAAGCACGATTATTAAAAAGGTATTTTTAAACACTACTTTCATTTGCAACCGGACCTTATTTTTCGATCAATTTTTTTAAGTTATTTTATTAACATCCTTTCATTTTTTGTTAAGGATCTATCACTGCAGAGCAACACATGTAAAAATTGAGTGTATAAATCTTTTTCATATTTCTAGTTATATTCAACTTATATAGGTAGCTTTCTTGCTAATGTGTAAAAAGTTGATGTGTTAGGAGCTCGCAGTGAATATTTCCTCTAATTGTTGCTGTTGTTAAGCTTGACTAGTTAAATCGATTGTTTCGGTAGTTTTTTTTGTGTTGAAAAAGAAATCAGATGTTAATCCTTTCGAATCCATCATGTCAATTTCTCACAGCTTTGTAACTGTCCTCTGTAAGTGGGGCGAAACAGAAACCTCACAAATTTCTTCATTCGATTGAAAAAGTAGAGCTGTACCGTTGGCTTTTGCGTGTTCTGCGGTTAAACTGCATTTCACTCAATCGACGATCACACTGGATGGAATTTGAAGCGCTTCTTCTGTGACCAATGCAAAGTATCGATTTTATCCAATTCAATCCTGCATACTTACCTATGTTGTCTCCTTTTCTTCTCAATCAGGTTACAACTGATGCATTGAAAGCTAAGATCTTCTCCGTTCTTGCTCACGCTGCTTAGTTTCATCATTTACGATCGTTTGTTTTGCTGACCAAATTGTTTAATCGCTGCGATCACAGTGGTGAGAAAAGCTCCTTTTCCTCCATTTCAAGATGAGCACAAAATCTTTCCAAGCTCAAGGAATACTGCTGTGAATCGAATGATTGCACGGAGAGAAACGACCGATGACGTTGATTATGGAGCGCTTATACTTACACAAAGCTATCGACGATCGAAGATCGAAGGTGGCGTTTTATCGTTTGCGGGATGCATCGGTAGCGTGGTGCAAATATTGCAGCGAAACTAGCAACAAACATAAATCGATCTAATTTGGTATTTTATCTATTTCTCTTTCCTTTCCCAACCGGCCATTACTCGCAAACGCCTACCCCTGTTCAGGAGAAACAACGGTTAATGAAGATTTACCACAACGACTGGTGGTGGCCGCAGCAGTAGCAACAACGGCCGTTTCGCCCTCCCCGATAGTGCTACTGGCGCAGCAAGAAGAACGTCTACGGCAGAACTCCCAACGGCATCAGCAAGCGTCATCAAATCCATCTCGGTCGTCATCAGCTTCATCAGCATCAGTGTCATCGTCACCGTCCTCACCAGCAACTTCGCCGCACCCGCGCTCGGCTTCCGCATCCCGACAGGAAAGGCGACGGGTAAAGCGAAAATCAATCAACAGTACACTGCTGTTCAGCCAATCACCGGCAGTCGGGCTGGCAAGCAGCGCCATCGCGGCTGCCCTCGAAGCCGGTTCCGCAGCCTTACCTGTTAGCTCTCCCGGTGGACTTTTAGGGCTTTCCGCACATCGTCGTCGGGCTACAGGGACGCTGTACGATGGTCTATCAACCGAAGGTGGCAATGGTGCTCCGTTGCTGAGCAATCATTACGACCGTAACACCAAAAGCCAGCTAAACGAAGCCACCAGTGAGGAGGACCCGGACGGGGATACGCACGCACACGTAAAGGTAAAGGAAAGGCACGTGAAAAACAATCGTTTTGGTGTTATCGATACAAGACTGCTGCAGGAACGCGTTCAAGAGCGACAATCCAAGCTTCATATACTAGACAAGATGCTTAGTGAAAGAATTTACGATCGGAAGAAGTATCTGAACTCACCGACCGGCGGTGGTGGGGCCAGTGCAGTCGGCAGTTCTGCAGCAGCGAGTGCATTTTACGAAAAGTATCGTAACAGCACATCTGGTGATTCCACTGGCGAGTCTCAGCTGAACCTGATCAAGAATGGGGCGGGCAGTGGGGGCTCTATCGGGAGTCTCAACGGCGTTAACTCCAGTGCCCATCTCAGTGCAATAGCGGCAAGCATTATAGGTAGTAGTAATGGAAACAATAATGGTAGTAACGCTAGTAATAATAATAACGAAGGAAACGGCTCACTGTCTCTGCACAGTGGCAGCAACAGCAATAGTAACCAAATTAGTAGCAACAAAAACGGAAATAATAACAACAACAACAACAACAACAACAACAGCAATACTAACAACAACAACATCAGCAGTGGCAGTATCAGCAGCATCAACAACAGTAACACAAGCAGCATCAAGAGTGAGCGCTTCAGTCCCCCAAACAACGATGCGCAGTCGATGGCGTCCAGGTGAGTAGAGCAAGTTGATAGATAGTAACAAAATTCTACGAGCATTTAGAGCATGTTGGGATGAATAGACATTAATTTTCGAGTGCTTTTCTTTTCGTTATTCAGTTTTTTTTCATATTACGTGTACCTATGCACTTCCCAGTGGCACGCAACTTTTATAATCGATAGCTATAAAAAGAAAATTAACACAAAATTTTTCAAGAAAATAAATATGTGTAAAGAAGATCATTGGCCTTGCAATTGACTAGTTAGAGCTAAATAGTTTTTTGAGTATTTTCATATCATTTTAAGCGTCAGTTCGTCTTATCATAATCATCTTAAATTTGTTCGCAAATTTGTGTATGTAGAGAAATTGCATTTGTTTCATTGAATAATCGCTATAAAACCAAAGAAAAGTTTCAAATTGCAACTATTAAAAATAGTACAGCAAGATAGCAGGATTGTGAATATTCTTGATTGGCTTACATGCTCGTTATTCTTGGTTTCATGATTCAGCTAACGATCCAGAAATACGAGTCAAGGTAAAAGAAACCTCCCATTTGCACGAGGTGCAAAGCAGGAAGGTAACACAAATCAGCACATGTCTTGGTACAGATTTATACTCTCGTCATACCAACGAGAGGCTGTAAACGCCGCCTGTCTTGGCTGTCCACGTCCGGAATCAACTTTCGTAGTAGGTTGGCCGGAGTTCGTACGAAATGGTGCGCTCTAACCTGTGTTGTCCATTCGGACTTATGCTTCTGCAGCAGCCGAAGCTTATGTCGCCCGGTAGCGGATTCAATGGAGCTTTCTGTTCACTGCGTTACGCTTCCTCTCGTCCTTCTCACTTTCTTGTGCACGCGTGAGCTCTAGCTACGCCTATGGTGGTGGTGCACCGATCTTGCGACGACACTAACATCATTTGTCAGCAAAACGTGTGGTCCGGTGATCGTGTCCGTCTCCCGGATCCCGGTTCACAAGACGGTGTGGCGGTGCCTGTACGGTGCTTTGCGACTGTTAAATTTATGACTAATTTGATTTACAAGTTTGACACGGACATGCGTGAAACGACCTTTCCGGTGGAATGGAGAGCGCACAGAACGCTCGGCTATGGCCCGGTAGCTACCGACGAGCGGCTAGTCATCGTCGTCGTCGTCGTCAGCGATGGTTATGTTTGATTACTTTTACCTTTCCCTCATCATTTACTGTAAATTCAACACGGCAATGTTGGGCTATGGCACGCGAGAGGTTCAAGAGGGAATAAAAGTCCAAGGTTGTTTTATCGGTGAGCTGATTTGAATTGGCCCGTCTATTTAAGTAAAAAGAGTTACATCATTGGTAATTTTCTGTTTGATGATTCGCCTTAAGAATGAAGTTCAAATACGAAGAAGTCAATTGATCCGCAGATTATATTAAATCGGCATTTTGAGTGAGGGAAGAATGTTATTGCACTTTCGTGTTAATTACTCAACACCTTTTAAGAAACGGTTGAAAAATTGGATTATCCAATCAAGCAATTAACATTTGTATGCATTTTAAAAGAATTCATACACAAGCAACATCAGATCCATAAGCAACATGTAATCACAAATAAAAGGTTTACACAGATATAATTGTTATTCACGGCTTATTTGGACTATAAGATTTACACTAGAGAAAGGTAGGAAGAAAAAAGAAAAGGAAAAAATAGTTTTCTTGTCCATTCGGGCGTGAAGTGAACATCCGGGGATCCGGGTATAGCATCCCGCTATAGAAACTGGCCCAGGTGACAATCAAATAGAGGTGGTGTAATTTACGAAATAGTCTCGATGATTGATCCATTTTGAACCGTTAGACCTGGATCTGTTTCTTCCATTCTAATTGGCCGGTGGTTTGTCTCTTATTTGTAGTACAAAAACGAGGTCTATTGTCCATCGTTTACAGAGGTCTGAGGCTGGGCAGCAATCGTCATGTTAATGGGTATTAGGTTGTTTGGAGGATTAGTGAATTTGTCATAAACATCAGCCGCAGTCGTATAAACAGGTTTTATTGCGCGAAACCTCGCGCCGCATCTCGGACAATGGGGAAATGTTAGTAGCATAGGGTAGCGCGTGGAAGGCTTTATGATTTGATCGTTCGTTTTATGGCGGTGACCTTTCATGCGTTGATTTCACTGCGATGCTGCTATGATTCCATGCATTGTAATGGCATCTGTTTATTGAAGGGCACAACGTTTGGAACGGAGCTGGATAATTAGTCGTATAACTGTCTAACTCAGGACTATTTTACGTGTGCTCTATAGTTGATTACTCAAAGAAGTTTTTAAATAGTTCCATCGCTCTCTCTCGATCGCTGGTACAAAATGAATTTTAATACATCATCCAGCAACGAACATCAGTACTACAATTTGAAGTAGGTGAGGTGTGAAATTTAGCGCCATTTTTTCCTGTGCCACCATCAAAGGCATCGGAGAAAAGCCAGCACGGGGCGTTGTCACACGAACCGTAACGAACCAGAACGCAGGTTGACACATAATTAAAAGTCTATCAGACCTTCTTTAGGTGGAGAAACACGATGACGCTACTTCTCATCGAATCGTATCGCACGGTGTCACATTCGCTCATCAGTTTCGGTTATTGAACCTGAGTGGTTGATCATTAATTTCATTAAGCTGTTTGCTCGTGGCTGAGAAAGAGCTGCTTTAACAAACGTGGTGGTGGGAGACAGCAGAACAGAACAGGCTAAGGATGGTCGTCGATGAAACGGCCGTCGCTTGGTCGCTACTTTTTTGTTTTTGTTTTGTAACTTGACAGAAGAAACAATTTTAGCGCAAGGTATGACGACTGCACACACAGTATGATGAGGAGGACTCTGTTTATTACGCCACGGGGGTAAAATTAATTTCCTTCATCTTGACTTCGCTCGCTATCCATTCGCTGCTTCACTCTTTCCAGCTCCAAACCCTGAGGCTCTATCAATTTGTTTACCGTTTTCAATTTTTGCTTGTTTTTAACAATGATCATACATGCTCGTAGATGTTCGCATAGCCCACAGCAGCAATTAGTCAAACAATTCATACTTCTTTTATCACATTCGACCATTCACCACTGTTTCCTTTCGTTTTTCCTTTTCTCGCCAAAGGTCGCGGAGTGTGACACCGTCTTCCTTCTCCGGAACGCCACCGCAGACGATGCACACGAGCGATGTCGGCTTCTCTAGCAGTATTTCTACCGGCGGGTTACTTCCGTCCCCGAACTCGTCCACCGGTGCGGGGCATTCTGTTGGACGGTCCGACTTTCAGACGCGAAATTATTCCGATTTCATGCGCAACCTGGCCGCCAAGTACAACAACAATAACAACACTAATGAGTAAGTATTATGCCATATCGGGTAGCTGCCGGAGCAGTAAAGAATCTTTCTTTGGTAGTTTTTCTATATAAGGTGTATGAACAGTAAGGAGAAGTTTCCATCATATACGTCATACTTTGGCACTTCGCATTATTGAATTGTCGATTCAATTGTGCTCAAACAGTATCATCGATTGCATGTCGAACAGATTCAAAAGCAAACGCCGAATAAACCACTTGTTTCTTTCTTTGTTAAGATCATTAAGACTATTCTTTCATTCTCATCTGCAGTATTTCGAGTATCAAAAATTCATTTCTTGAACCAAAAATGCGCCTCACTCAGCCAAAATCTTACATCGAGAGCTCGTTGAGTAGTAAGAAAGGTAGCCCTCTAACCTCCACTCAAGTAAGTAGCGCACAGTGGAGAATATGGTTCTTCGCGCCTTGAGATTCCCGTACCTAATTAATGACCGTAATTTTGATTACTCAGGTACCTAATCCAAGTATTATGACGTCACTGTTTTCGGGTCTTCCATTCCAATCGACCGTGTTTCCACCGCTGATAGATATGAGTAGCACGCAAGCGCTGGTTACGCTGGTAAGTACATGTCGGAGAAAGTAATACTAATACTGAGCAAACTTGTACAGCAACATAAACGATTATGTATCATGAATTTCGTTCACTCGTTTATAGGCTCGAGCAGCAAAAGACTCCGAAGTTCAAAACATTCTCAAGGTGGACACGGGCGGAGGGCTGAAAAAGCCGGCTTCTCTGTCGCGTGGTTCATCTCCACCACCGGTATCCGCCCTTGGAAGTCATCACTTTCCTTCGCCCTTCGGAACGGCGTATCTGCCGGGGCTTCTTCCAAACCACCATCACCATTTGGCCAGTTTCCCCTCTCAGTCTCCGGCGTTAGCGGCCAGTGGTCCACTGAAGTCTCCCTCCAGAGCATCTGAACCGACTGCCCTTGTTTCCACCTTTCCGCTTGACCTGAGCGCCACGACACCGTCCGGCAGCAAGAGGATAAAGCTGTCGCCTACCCCTAGTCGCCACCAGGAAACCTCTCCAGCGCCCAGCTCCACCAACAGCCAACCGTCGGCGGACTCGCTCGATCTCAAATCGACCCGGAAGTGCCACGCACGCGTTGAAGAAATCAGCGCCTGGACGGTGGACAACGTGTGCGACTTTGTTGCCAGCATCGATATTTGCGCCGAGTATGTGCAGGTAAGCCAAAAGTGTCATCGAACCACGATCGCAACTGCATCGCGCGACGACCTAACGGGTATCTTCACTCGTGCTCACCAATACCAGTGCATCGATGGTGATCGCGATGAAGCAATAAAACTAGTTAGTCAATTAGCTCACGATTGAAGTCTGGGCGCAAGGGCTTGACGATCGTCTCGTGCAGCCCGTATAAGGCCATCCACGGATCCACGGGAGCATCCCCTAGTACATTCTTTCGCCTGCATCGACCTATCCCGCACGATGCGCACCTGTCTTGGAATGGTTTGCGCCGACAGGTTTATTTGGCATTTTTATGGGTCTCATTTAAAGCTGCTTAAGACGTTTCTTGACACCTTTTGCTAGCAGCCACACAAATCGCTCCGCGCTTGTTCTCGAGATCTCCTTCCGCTCCATGCTACGACAGTGCTAAGCAGCGAGGGTTTTCCTGCTTGTACTACGATTGAAGTCTCTTATTGCCACCCCTCTCGGGAGCCGTTCATAAAATGTCGAGTATTGTGATGCTGCTGCGACACTTGCTATAGATGAGGAAACCATAGTCTAATGCCACACGAAATTTAACGTGACACAAATGCACAATCTTGAGAAATTGTTCGTGATTTAGGCCAATCCCTCGTTCAATCGAAGCATGTTTGCGAAGGAAAGGCATGAGCGGGTTTGTTATTTGTTTTTGTTTGATGCTAAGTGTTTGCACGTTTACATTCGCTGGAAGATGCTCCGAAACCAGAGTGCAAATGTTGCAACAAATGCATTTGGTTTTGCGCCATCTAGTTAAAAAAGCGTTGGCTGCATTATTGGCAATTTATAGTGGCTAAAAGTATTTCGCAAATTAGTGGCATTTTCACAAAAATATTGTACGAAATGATTACAGCATATTTTTAATTGCTTATTGAAGTTGTTTATAAAGCATTTATAAATTAAACTCTTCTCCGCTCGTGTGTACTTTATTTAAACTGTATTTGTGTGTCTCTCATATTTTCTTTCCTTCCTTTTTTCCCGTTCATGATCATGTAAGTCCAGGCATCAAACGGCTAACATCACTTTATAACTTCATCTTCTTAGTGTCGGTTGATTCGACAGGAGCTATTCCGTTGCCGATTTATGCACCTTCTTTCGTTCCTTTTTTCCATTGCATCCCTCGGCCCGTTTCACCCTTTTTACGATCGTAACAGTATTATTACCATTATACTCTCATTCGTACCGCATTTATCATCGATTTGTAAGATTAACATTCACCGGAGCGAATGAAACCCAAGCCCGAGTGCAGGAGTCGACCGATGCGAAACGCACGGAAGCGCGGTGTGAAGGACGTAGGAAAACAAATATACTTTTTCCACTTTGCTCCCGCTCTTGTTCAGTTAATCTCTCAATTTAAATTGTGTTTTAATGCTTCTGGTTTGGAGTGAGCCAGGGTAGATTTCCATACGAGTTACGCAGGCCCGTCTCCTGCTGGCCAATGCAACAGGGTGGTAGGTGCTTAACCAATTACATGCTGCTGAAATCTAACGCGTTTTACAGCTTATTGGTGGTACTTACTCGTAGGTGAGCGCAAGATATCCAATGCACACTGCACTGATCAAAAACGGTTCCGGTTGGTATCGTTAGTGAGAAGGAAACGTAAAACGAAACTCAAGGCATAAGCTAACATCAAATTGTAAGAATGTTTGCCATTTTCTCCCTGTATGTAACGTGTTTGAAATCTAAATTGAAATTGCCAAGGTGTACTATCAGTTTATCGGTGAAAAGGGTAGTTTTTAAATAATTATTCTAACTGGCGGCACTGGTCTAAAATTATGAAGTGATAATTCGCCTTAATGACACAGCGCGTATGTTGATTTAGTTTGTTTTAATCGTTCATGGCTAAATCTATGCAATCATAGATCAGGCAAGACTGGTTTGACGGTGTTAATTATTCGTTTAGCTGGGGCTGAAATTTGAATATTTAATTTTATGAGGCTTATTAGTGCGTGTAAGGGTACGGTATAAGTGTATCGGCTAGTGGTGCCAACGGTGCTGCTAAGGACAGCATATGTAACACATAGTTAAACACAATTGTTGCAGCATCAAATGCTCCCTAAACCCCATATTAAGTTGTATGGTGGAAGCTGTGTGTGAAAATGTCTATGTTGTTTATCAAATAATTGCACGCTTTAGCTAGTTGGTTTTTTTCATTGGCAGAGGTTAGGGATTTGATTGGTGACTTAATATATCATTATCATCTTGTTTATAATTATATGAAAGTACTTAAAGTGTGGCATTATGTAAACAATTTTCTATAAAACAGATTCCAAATATAATTTGATAAACTTGTTAACTTCATTTCAACTATGAATGCAAGCCACCGGAATACAATCATTGTTTGAGGATTTTATCAATCAGCAATAACTATGACAGCAAAGACAGTATCGGCCCTGTTCACAGTTCACTGCTCACATCAATTGCTGTAGTAATGGCGCAGCAGTGCCTGTATCTAACCGCGAACATCCTGCTCGTGGGAAGTGGAAGCCGTTACTTTACCCATGTCCCTTGCACCTTTTCCTTCCCTGTGCGTTGAATCCGGTGGTACTGGTTGACCACAGTTGTGTGCAGCGGTACACGTTTTTCAGCACGTTTTTCCGCTTCCAGTTCCTTCACGAGTGGTAGCGGCTGCTGCTGTTCCTCAATTCGGTATCAAACTGCCTCCAATCGTTGTCCGGTAAGGCAAAAATTATGATATCATCTAGATCGGAACCCACTTCAACGCATTCCACTGCGTGGCCCGTGTGCGGGACTCAACTGATAGTAGCAGGGGAGCATGCGTTACCCGATGTCGCCATGCCCCTCGTGCGAAGCGGAGCAGAATGTTGCCACCTTCCCAACAGGTTGTCCACCGGTTTGCCGGTAGCTAAGCGCGGCAGCACGTTTCGTGTATTCTGCAGTGCACCGAGACGCGGGCGCACGTTACTCGATCCAGTTCTGTTTCGTTACCAGTGCACGGAGCTGTCCTCCTCCGCATGTGCACGACGACATGGCAAGGCCACGGCCCGTCGTAGTAAACAAATGACACTTTGGAACTCGGAAAATTGGATCCTGTCAGCATACAGGCAAGACGGAGGCAGGCAAGACTCGGAACGGTTCCGCGAGCCCTTCGGCACTGTGTTGGTACCGCCGAACGCGCGAAGATTAATCGGCGAAGATTAGCGCCTGCACATGATTTACAACTGGCACCTGGAATAGGCGAATTGCACGAAACCGTTCCGATGGCACCGTGTGCACCGGAAGGAACGAAGGGACAGATCACCGCCAGCCAGCCAACCAGCCATCAGCGGTGTAGATCACGAACGTCAGTAGACGCCACACAGTAATCGTGGTTGCGGGCGCGAACAGGGAAATTGGCGCGTGTATGCCTGAGCCCTAGCTCAAACTGTCAATCGTAATTATCGCGTGAGCGTGAACACAAATCCCTTACTCTTGTGACATGGGTTCGAGCGTACCCCGACCTGAAAGCGCTATTTAGTGAAGGGGTGTTGATGTTTAAAGTATTGCAAAGGACTGCAGTAGCGAAAAGGTAGAACAGAGCTGAAATTCAATCATACCAGTAGTAAATTTGAGCTAACTTTTCAAAAAAAACTCCTCAATCATGCGTCGTCTAACAAATGGTCTCAAAACTGTACAAATTAATGCCATGCCATTATTGTTGCTTTAAAACCAAGTCGGATCGCTTCAAAGTCCTATGCGACGAATTTACCTAACCCAACTCATTGCACCTTGTGACCCTAAACTTTCACCCGAGAGGTTTTCCAACAAATGTGTCGCATTTTTTCTTCTTCCTTTCCTACCTTTCTGCCTGAGCGGTATAATTTGGGCGGATCTCGGGCTAAAAGGTTAAACAGCGGAAAGCGATACATTCCGGCCTGATCGTCGCATGATTCGATCCGGGGCGGAGAATTAGATCGATGTGTTTTTGAACGGCTTAGTTAAAGGTGATGCTGTGCGGCTTGCGTGTTTGTCTGGCTGGCTGGGCGCGAACGTGGACAAAAAGTGGAGTGGAAAAAACAATCTCATTTCTTGCGCCGGGCCGTGCATGCGAGAGCGACCTAGCGCGACACAGGGAATGGAATAGGGCAAGAACAAGATCCACCAGATCTCGATGTCACGATAGATGTCATTGATCCCGTCTCGAACTATGGCCACATCGCTGATCGGGCAGCTGCCGGGTCGAGCTGAACCTGCTCCAACATCTTATGGCGTCGCGCTGCGGCTAGGGCAGGAAGAGTGTAACACAAATCCAAGAAGAACGAGTTCCGTCCGGGTTCGTCGCTTTTGAAAGCTCCGCTAGATCACTCGATCCACGGACACGGTGCCTCATAGGTGAACGACGATGGGGAAGGTACAGCGGGGTGGGTGGCATGGGCGAAGAACGGGAAGTTGGTGCAGCGGCAGTTCAAGGATAGATGCTGGGTGCACCCCAACCGTTCGCCGAGGCCCGAGGTGAACCTGGGTGGAACGAGAACTTTGATCTCGTTTTCAGAGCCTTGCCCGGTTTTCAACGACTTTGCACCACACACCGTGGCATTCTGTCGCGGTTTGGCGTGCCGTTGCTTCGCGTCTAGCTTGGACGGGTTTGTGTTAGTGTATCAGAGACGGTTTTTTATTCGTTCATTGTGCTTCAGATCATCATCATCAGCAGCAGCATCAACATCAACATCATGATCTTCATCATGCGCTTCGTGTGGGGAAGCCATCGCGCCATACACGGAGCATGATCCCGTTTTACCGTTGACATTGCGCCCCGACACTGCACACACCGCGATAGCTCCGGCGCCCTTCCCCCGCTAACTGTGTATGCTGAAACTAGTCTCGTTGCATTCCTGTTCTATGTGTCCATATCGAGGCGCGTTCGCGAGATGCCAAAGATAGAGTTCAACCCAAAGTTAAGTGATTCGAATTCGAAGCGGGACGCCTTTTTCCCGCTAACGACGACCTCGCGGGCTAAACGTTAGATGACAATGTTCTTCGTGGCAACAACCTGCTGGTGGCAACGTGACATCGAGCGTCCAAGACAAATTAGGCACGAAAAGTCACCACGTACAGGCACAGTAACGAACGCGCGGCGAAACTATCTTTAGCTGGTCTTCCAGCTCGGCCGAATTCATGCCGAACTGGATTTCTGCCCAAAAACCATCTCACCTCGCCGCGATTCTACCGCATGATTTCCATCCACAAACACACACACACACTGCTTTATGCGGGAGACTCATTCACAAAAGATAAAAAATACACCGGTTGTGCCCACCGGTGGCCTTTCCTACCCCATTGGGCATGTGGATCTTCGCCGTGAACGGTGACCGTGTTATTTTTGTTTTGTTTCTCGGGATTTTAGAAACAGTTTTATGCAAATGCTAACCTTTTTCGCTATTTATTGTTAACCCGTTTGGGTTGTGGCCGTCGATTGCGGTGATATGCGCGAACGTTGTTTGTTTCGATGACTTTTTTCTTTCTTTTGCTCCTCCACGTTTCCAATGCTCAGCTGGATGGCCGAATTCGCGTTTGGATCCGTGGCCAGGTCGGTCGGTCGGTCGGTTTTGAATATTGAATCGGGCGACATCGGTGGCAAAAATAGTCGTGAACCATGATTGGGATCAACAGTTAGTTGAAATTAGCAACCGAGGCCAGCAACCGGTCATCGGGTGGGAATTGTGGAAGATGTGAACTCGGACGTCACACTATCATATTCTACGTAATTCCATCGGTTAAGAAATGCTTGCACACACAGAGTTGGCAACCTTTAACATAGCCCATCTTGCGTGAGAACGCCTGCGATGACCCGGTAATGTAATCTAATTAGATCGTTTAGGCCAAGCCTGAGTTTGCAATTAATTCAGCTCACTTAAGCCTTACCATGAAGATGAATACAACCGAACGCAAACATAATTAAATAAAAAGATTCAAGCTTCGCTAATCCTCCGGTTTCCCTTGAGAACATTGGCCGAATTTTGCGGTTGCCTAACGAACTCTTGATAAACCGGAGGACCGAGGCGCGAGCGTCACAATTAGAACGATCCATGGGAGCTCGCACAGGATTACACCGATTTGTTGCTCTGCTCTGATATTAACCTATGATCTTTGGGGGGTTTTAATATTTTTTTTTGCGGTGTGCACCGCAACGTGCCCTCATCCATTATGCATGAAAGGCGTAGTCATAGGTTTGAACTTCTTGCCAAATCAAGAACTTTGAAGCAACCAGTGGCGGGCCGGGGGGAGGTTGGGGGGGGGGGAACGGTGGAATGGACGCGCGTGTGACCGGTTGTGTGTGTCGTCTTCTCGCGATTCCAAAATAACTCCACAGGCAATGAATTATTCAGCAGCTCTCGAAATAAATTCTACGCAGCCGTGATACAAGAACAGGTTTCTGATGGCTGTAGCCTCTGACCTAGAGGGTTCCTCCCCTAACTAATGACCGCACAGGTGCGTGCGCGGGTTTTTCGATCGGCATCGATCGTTCTGGATCGGAAGGGAATCGGAAATTCCACAGATTACAATCGAATGCGTTTGTGCGTTGACATTGTTAAAGGAAGCTTGTCTAGAGGGTAAGTGCTCTCGTGCCCTTCCGGTCTTGCTGGAACGTGTCCATCTGGAGCTACCCGGTTCGGATGTATCCTGCGCATCTTGCTGTCTGAACCTCCAATTTCCGATAGCCATCGGGTGCTTTCCGAACTCTTAGCAGCGCACCAAAGGCGCAGCAGGGCTACACATAAATAGACAAAACATTTCCTGTTATTAATTCACCATCTACGGCTTCCCGCGATCCAGAGGTTCGGTGATTCGCGGTGGTCTACCAGAACGATGGCCCACCGGGAACGGATTAGTTCTCATTAATTGGATTCGTTACGCAACGCCACCGTCGCCGCGCTCTTGGCAACGCTGAGAAAGCCATCCAAGCCAAGTCCCATCGTCCGGACAGGTCTTTGCGGGTTTGTCTCTCTCTCTGGGCCAGAAATGATGTGATTCCTTCTAAACAGCTAATACACTAGCGGACAATTGAGGTGAGAGCATAATGTGCAACCGTTGAAGGAAGGGCTGGTGTTGGGGAAATTAGAACGGTACGGAAGATGTGAAATATGGAATGAAATAGGCGCAATTCGCTTCCGACGCCCTTTCGTGGACGCCAGCTGGATCGGACCGTGATGATGTGGGATTTTCATAAGCACTCCCCGCCTGTAGATGAGGCTAAGCCATCGCGGAGCCGTTTAAGTGGCCAGCATCATCGATGATCCATCAAGAGACTTCTGATCTTGCTACGATTACCTTGTGCATGTGTTTGTTTGTATGATCGCGCGCGGGCACCCGCGTGTGTGTTTGTGTGTATCGCGGTAAATTTCGAGCAATTGAGGTGCGCTAGAGGGCAATGTAAAAACAAAGCAGCCCACTGAAACTAGCTGAAGCATGCACACGAGGGCATGAGTGCTGTGGGTACAAAAGGGGAACAAAATAAAAACAGTACGGTTCCTGAACATCTGTTCTGTGATTTTGGGAGAAATCGCCGGAATGCTGGTGGGAAACCCGTTCGCGTCTCTGGGAATGTTATTTCAACTACGTCAGGTGGCTCGCCATCGGCTTCTGACGCGAACCGTTGCAATACATGGAGGGAATTTATGTCATGCTGCGGGAAGGAGAAGGTGCTTTGTGGCCGACCATATTTGCTGATGTAAATGTCGCGTTCATATTTCACGCAATAGATTCGATGACCTGTTGTACACACGGAATTGGTTGGCAGTGTTCGCTTTCTAGTAGACAATGTTGCAATACAATTTTTATTTGTAAAACATACGTATTGTTTTCTATTTATTGCTTAAAGAAATAAATTGCTTAATCTGTAATTTAACACTTCTTGATACATTTATTTATCTATAATTCAAGTTTGGACCTTTAGCAGTTTTAGTCTATTATTCTTAGTCTAGGTAAACTAAGGCAAAATATATACACTTAATGCAGTAACGTTGTTTTATACGGAAATCTTTTTCAAGTCCGTACGTTGCAACAGAATTTCATATTTTATCGTTGAGTGTTGATACATAAAATAGGTTGTCCAACTTTAAGCATCTTGATCCCATGATACCATCTAAAGGTTTTTTTTTGAGTGTTTTAGATTATTTTTCAAACCATGTCGTCTATTCTTTCTTAAGAGTAGGTTTGAGTTCGTCATCAATGTTCATAAACTTGATATAATATTCATTACATTTTTTCTTTTATTCTTAAAAATCCATTACACAGGTCATTTTATCAAAAACTAAAATAATTTTCACAAACTTTAAAGATTAGACATTTTTGAGCTTCACTTTGGTTGCTCTCTGCGTTTTTAATTTCTTCACTTTCCTGGAATGCGAAATTATTATTAACGAAAACGAAATTATTATTAAATTTTGTAACAATTGTAAACAACATACCATTTTATGGAAGTCAGACTTTGGCCAATACAACTTCACTTCATTTGTGTGTAAAGAAATTTATAAAGTAATTAATCTTCAGTGATAACTTTCAATATTGTTTTCCAGTATCAATTCCAATTATATCTAATGGCAATATGAAAAATTAGATGACATTGAAGACAATTGATAACTATTCAGATCTAGGGTGTGCTTACATTGCCGTTTAGTACAGCACCTCGCAATGTGAGTCCTTTAGGACGGTCTAGATGAAAATATAATCATAAGAACACAAAAGCTTAAGTTGAATTAAAGCGTATGCAATTTCGTATGCGTTTCAATGCAATTAAATGTTAAGCTTTAATCTACCTTTTTTGCACTATCCACCAATAATCTAACTTGTAACTTCCGTTCGTCTTTTTTTGCTGCCGATAACAACAATAGGTGTGCAACTACTGCGAAAAAGGTCTGCATGGTTTTATTACGGTGTAGATAGAGTGTGCCCAACAGATTCATTACGTTTCTAGAGCTGTTTACAAAAAGATCGAGCTACCTTCTGCGGCTTCTGCATCTTTCCACGTGCAGTACAGTGAAGCTGTGTGCATCTTCGCACTTCTTACCATGGTAACACGCTAGATGCCCGGTGATATGCGCCGATGGATAAAGGGAGCGCAACGGATGCTTGGCAAAAACGCAACAAAAAAGAAGTGCACATTGCATCGCAAGCTCTTACCGTTGAAGTGAGCAGTGCAGTTCTGGTTTACCACCCGCCAACACTAATTCTGCCCCCCGGCTGGGAAACGAAAGGAAAGGGAAGGGAAGGAATGGAAGGAGTTACGGCAGAAACTAGTCTTAGGTTAAGTACGCTGCTCATTTTTCTTAAGGCTACTGCGCACCGTCAGAGCTCGCCTGACCCGACCCATCAGCGTACGGATTTGAGCCTCCGGAAAGGCCAGTTGCTTTGCGTTGCTGCTTTTCAAAGAATCGCTTTTCTTTCATCAGATGCGATCGTATTGCTGTGATACGGTGGTATTTTCCGTGCCTATTAGAAGCGATTGCGCGAATGCATTCTTTGCGCATATCACGGCGAAGGCGGCCGCTGCCATCGGGAAGGGTAATTGTAGCCGAGCAGCTTCGTCGTTGGCGCTTGCAGATGACCTTTTGGGAGCAAAATGCTACCGCACCGGTGAGCGAGATTGAGCTATTGAGAGGACGATCATATCTAAAGTGTGATAGCATCTAGGTTGATTTGAATAGCGTACAATATATAGTGTTCCTTTCTTCGTTCTTACTCATTGTGGGTTGAGATTTAAATTCAGCTTTTTTTATGACAGCCCATTGAAAAGTTTGTGACATAATCATTGAGCAAATATGTGGAATTTTAAAAGCTCACCACGAGATCATGCTATTTGCGTGGCATGTTTTTTTTTTGCCTGGCCTGTTCAGCGCGCGATCTGCCGAAAGGAGTGGCTGTGAAAATCCAATTTTCCTGCCGGCAGAATGTCGAACTAACTGTTAATTCTTTTCCATCATCTGCGAACGAGAAGTTAATTACCGAAATGCGTTTCGACAGGTTAACAAGTGTTTTACTCTCACCTTAATTAAGCAGCGAAAGGTGGCAGTGCGAACAGGCACAACGGCGAACGATGCGAACAGGCAAGATGCACAAAACAAGCAAATCTTTATGCGCTTGGCCCGACCCTGCCCCGTGAGACAACGGCGCAAATCGTCGCAGAAAGAAAGGCGATCGAAAGGCAACGAGGAGCGCTGAAGGAGATATAAAATGAAAGGTTCGTCCCCGCAGCCAGCGATCGAGAATGCAATCATTGCGCAGCTAAGCTTCATAACTGCTTATTTGTATCCTTTCTTCCACGAGTGTCTTTCCGTTTTCTTGAAGGAATTGAAATGTACCCTGTCTGACACACGCGCTCTCAGCAAACTTTGTCTGCAGCTAATTAAGAGCTTAAGAAGCCGGCCTAAAATTCGATTGCGACCGAAGCGGCCGAGTGAAGATTACACAAGCCCGTACAAGATCGTTCGAATATTATTAGAGCCTGCACAAATCTGTTCCCCATTACGCATCGATAAAGTCTGCGGCAGAGTCGATTGTGATTAACTTTCTCATTTTATTGTCCAAGGGTAATGAAGGGAACCGAAACCGTGGTGTGGAAGAGCGAAAGAAACAAAACCCGCCCGATGCTGCTACCTCGAAAGTAAAAGGTGCTCCAGTTCGCCGTCAGTCGTAATAAGATTTGGGGAGTAAACTCGGGCAAAAGTTCCGCAGATGAAGCATTCCGTTTTGCAGCTTCGCGCTCTTGCTTGTTGTGGTGTTCCCGTCTCCGGGAACGGTTTTCGAATTTTACGAATGTCCTCCGGGGTTGAGCACTGGGCTGTGGCAATCGTAACATATTATTAGCATAAAATTATTCCAGTATTCTATTCCCGGACTTTTGTTTGATTGGGTGTGAGTCCGTTGGTTGAATTTAAGATGTTTTTTTGTTGCCTTGATCGTGATTCCAGACATAGGCCAAGATGGGAGCCTTCAGAGAATTGAGCGAAGGATTTTTATGTTCTTACGAAAACCAGTAAAACTTTGCTCAAAACTCGCCCGTTTCCTATCGTTTACGACAGACGCCAGCGTTGATTGTGCAAAAAGGATATTTTACTAAAGGGGCACAGAATCAGGCTAGGGAGGAAGGCTTTTTATGGCCAGACAGGCGCTCTTCGTCTGTGTGCGATGATTTTTGTGCTGAATTCCAGGACCCATTCGGTGCAAGGTCGATCGTCAATCTTCGAAAGTCAGAGGATTCGCTTTTCGAAGCACACGTTCATTAAAAATGCTATCGATGCTGTTGGTTCCTACCGCTTTGACGAGAGCGACGACGACGACGACGGCGACGCCTTACTCGGCCCCAGGGCAAAGGTCTCGCCAGACAGAGTCCCAGGCATACAAAAAGGGCTCAGCAAAGCCAACCCCTTTACGGATGTCGTTTGCACAGGTGAAGGGTAGCTGTACGGCTATGGGTAGCTAGAGGCATTGTCCGAACGGAGCCTCCGCCGAAGAAAAAAGGATCTAATCAAGAGCGGACTCACCAGTGGGCCCCTTATTTTGTATGGGCTTTGTTTGGAGCTGGAAGCTGTGCGAGCAGATATTCCAGGAATCCCGAAACAACGGACGCATTGCGCGGGGTCTTCGAGGTCAGGACCCGGGAGGCTAACTGGGGTGGCTGATGATGTTGCTGCTGTTGCCGTTACTGGTGCTCACTGCATAGGAAGGCGGTTGCGAAACGAACGGCAAATGTGTAGCAAATATTTTATTCAAGTAGCCGCGGGGATCAATTATTTCGCCCGTGCTGCTGCTGCTGCACCTCTATCGCCGTTTTGTGTGGGGCCGATGCAATCGTCGCTTTTCGCTGCCTTCGAACACGGCCGTTTTGTGCACGCAACTCTTCAAGCTCTCTTCTTAGCCGCGGATCGTCTTCCTTCGGCCGGTTTGTTGCGGGGCGTTCTGCTGCTTGCGAGCGGGTTTAATGCATCGCGTCGGTGCAATG
The DNA here is from genome assembly GCA_000349105.1 of Anopheles epiroticus. Classification (NCBI taxonomy): domain Eukaryota; kingdom Metazoa; phylum Arthropoda; class Insecta; order Diptera; family Culicidae; genus Anopheles; species Anopheles epiroticus. Next base: position 68,560 of record KB671623.1, read on the forward strand.
GGATGCGCTCTGGTGATTGTAATTTCCGATGAATTACTGCAGCATTATGCTTCCTGAGCAGCGGCAACAGCAGCAGCAGCTCCAAACGGTGTCCAATGTGCCACTGCGACGTCGCTGTGATATCGATATCACGCTGGCTTTACACCTTTCTCGCGTTCTACTGCATCAGGAATGCGTTCAAGGGCGTGTTTTTTTTCTTTCGTATGCAGACATGGTAAACTTTTTGCAAGCTATGAAGCACTCTCTAATTTTTTCGCCTCTGCTTGTTCGATAGAGCAGCATATTAGATGGTCCATTAGATGATGCAAGTGTTGATGGTAACGGGGAATATCAGAAGCGAGTATGCTTTAAGATGTAGGAATGTTTTTGGTGATGTTGGAATGTTTGAATAATAATGAAGGCATTTTGTTCATAGTTTTTTCTTGAACAAGTGAATCAAATTTAAGTTGAAAGATTTGTACTGACAAACCCTCAAGTGAATTAAGGGTTCAATGGTACTCATAAAAAAAGTTAGTGCTACACTTTCTAAGTTAACATACGAACGATGTAATGCTATTCTCTTACTAGCATACAATCGTAAAATCGTTTACATCAATCCAAACATATTAAAAACGTTGCAATTTCGCCCTTCCTACAAAACCACCTTGCCGGCAACCGAAAGCACACTGTACTCCACTCCGCTGCAGCCAAACATCTCGATCACGGGCAATTTAGACGTTCGATCCTAACCTTTTACGACCTCCAGGAGCGCACACCGGTCACTTGGTAGGATGGTCGGCGGTGTCTACACGTATGCGCGCCGGGCAGAATTAAAATGTGCCCCCGAGCGTGCAATCTTCCGTGCCCGTTCGTTCCGTTGCCGGTTGCGCCAGGAGCGGCTTTGTTCTCGCTGCGCGCTGCTTCCTTTATTGGCTGGTGCCATTCGCTCGCCACGCTCGCTCATCGTCGAAGGGTAAAGAGATGTAGGTTGCTGTGTAACAAAGTGTACGAGTCGCATGTTCGAGCGACCTGACGCACACGGCCCGTAGTGGGTAGCGGATGGATGGTCGACCGCGGGATGATCGGCTTGATTGGAGCAGGCAAATATATTGCACTTTGCACCAAATGCCTAGCACTTCTGGTGTGAGTCAGTGATGGTTTTTTCTTGTGCACTCTTTTCGCTCAAGGGATCTGCAGGAATCTGGTTCTGTTCGATGCACGTTGATATTCTAAACCTTGTAAGAGTGAATTTAGAAGTTCATCATGTCTTTGGGCGAGTCTCATAAAAAGGATCGATTTACTCATTCTCTAGCGCGATCCTCTCGATCTAAATCTCCACTTCTACTAATTTTCCTCATCACATCTCGAGCCAATTTCCGATCGCAGGTTTGCTTCCTTTGAAGCTTCTATGAAAAGTTCCAACGACACGGAGCTTATATTCTTTTATGTGTATATTGCACAGGTTTTAATCATAACAATTTGCTCCGACTGCTCTCACACCCCACCGGGGACGTGTTCCGACGTTTAATGGAGCGTTTCGTTGGTGGCAAAGCGGATCAAGCGATCGCTCATGAGGAATACATAAGTGAAACATTGTTGAGTGAGTTGTACTGGTAAGCTTCCTTCCCGAAGCCACACGATCACTCTACCCGGTGTGTATCGTGTTACCGTTTTGTACAATGTTGTACGATGCGGGATCGATTAATTGCCACAAATTTCAGCACATTTACAATGTTTTTGGGCAATGGAGTGGAAGTGTTTTCATAAAATAATTATGTACCGACATGGATAAGACGGTAGTCGATGACATTGTTGAGTTCAGTTGTGATCAGAGATATAACTCTTGTGCCTTTCGATCTCAGGTGCTTTATTATATTTGAGGTTATTATGTTGCATATATCAACGATATATATTTTAAATCAAATAAATTATGCTCAGCCACTAAAATAATTATGATCAAATTCAAAATGTTTCATGCTAGTTCCTATGGAGGACGACTTCTATGCTTCGTTATAAAAACAATTTTTTTTAATTATTTCATGCATAATTGTCTTTGTTAAATATAAAACGCAAAAAAAAAATTAATGCTAAAACCACCAAGCGTTTTAAAAGATTTTGTAAGAATTTGGCATCTAAATAATAAAACATTTTAAATTGAGTTAGCTTACTTTATCATGCGTTGGGAGTTTACAGTGAAGACAAAATAGTTTAATATCACTGCCTTAAATTTTTGAGCTAGTGAACAAAACTTGTTTAAAGTTAAGCGCTTGCAGTAAAAATTACTGACCCGGTAGTTTTAATATCATCACTTTTTATTACTTTAAGAACATTTGTGAAATAAAGAATAAATAGTATCTTACATTCCCATTAACATTAAAGGCTTCAAGGTTTAAATCATAAATTCATTTAAACTAAATTCAGCAGTCCTAAAACAGATGTATATTACCACTTAACACAGAACTGTTTTCTTGGATTGCAACAATAGGTACTTAAGAAATGTATATATATATTAAAAATTCGTTTGTATTGATTTTTTAGATATTATCAGATTTATCTTGTGTATGATATTGTAAAATCGACGAATGTGATTGAATATCTCGTAGATGGATCTGTTTTTCCCCATCTTAACATGCACCGAGAAGAAGAGAAAGGCACACACGACCATTTGCACAAAACGACACTTTATAACAGCAACATTGATTTATTGCTTTTTATAGTGAAAACGTGGCTGCTACTTACAAAAAGAATAATGAAACGATTTTGAAGTTAAAATGTAGCTACCTCCGGAAGAGGGTACCCGCGATACATAAGTGGTATCGGTGATTAAGGTGCCGTACAACCAAGTCATACGGTGCCAAAGGTATCGACGATGATCGAAGCTTAAAGAAAGGGATCTCAATCAAAGTGTCTGATTGCCCTGTTGCTACTATGCACCCGTTGATCACGTTCGCAATGGGAATGTCTCGGTACCTTTGGCATTTGCCTGTTCACTAATCTACCTTAAAGCATTGCCATCATGTTTGAAGTGCATCATTCGATTGAAAGAGGGAAATCTTTCATAGGGAAATGATTAATTAGCATGTAACCTTGGGTCTTTCGGTGATCCAGCGGTACTGCCTTTGGGGCAACGAGTCTACTTTTAATACAGTTTATAGTTAGGGAGATTTCTGTTCTTTTAAACATTGCTACAAACTTGACGATTAAATCAAGCCCCAAAAAGGAGCGAGTTCCAGGATGCCCCTTCCTGGCGGATTTGATTTGCTACACAAACGGATGGCTATCTCTCTCTCTCATCAAGACAAACACAGGATTGAATTGATTATGATTATTAAGATAATTGACACACCACTTGCTTGTGTATGGACAGCGTCATGTCCGAGCGCCTGATTGTTAGAAGTTTAGAGGCTGCCGTAAATCTTTTAAATCTGCATCAAAGGCACAGCTTATCACGGTACTCCCCCGAGCTTCGAGCCCCGAGCGCAAGAAACCCCGTTGTTTAAATGTTGACCAACAACACAACCACCGGCACCGACAATATGGGGACTAGAGCATAGCAATTTGCAGCCCACCTATCCTGATGCCGGTAGCCCATCAAGGGCTCGCTCGGGCTTCGATAAGATTTATGAACGAAAGCGAGCCAGTGTTCCTCTCGCCGTGGTAAACGCTCGGTTCATTGAGTAAAACGTAAGCATTCAATTGCACAAATTGTCGGTTTTCGCAGGGGCAGCACCGACTCCCGTTCGGGGGGGGGGGGGGGCTGAGTGTGGTTTTACGCAACAGACCCATTTCGATGAACAGCAGCGCCATGGTTTGAGAGCTGCCGCCTTTTTACTGCTCAAATTATGCGCCGTACAAAAGTTGTGGGAGAACGAACAGGCCTGTTGCCCGCACCCGTATGTGCTGATCCGTTTTCCAGCCGGATGATTGAAGCCCAACTGAAGACGAGGCCATTTTTTATGGGGCACCTTTTCCGGAGCAAGAAGGAACCATCCCGGGTCCTAGCGTCAGGTGCCCCGGAGCAACAGCGGCAGCAAGGTTGGCACAAAACGGTACTCGGCTGCAGCAATCACTCATTCTCAAATGAGGGGTGGCGCTCGGCTGGCCGAAGCCTTCCGGTGCATCGATGCAGTACACGAGTGCACGCGCATGCTATTCCCCCGATAATTGCCGTTGTTGGCGGCGTGTGCGAGCGCGCGCGCGCGCCCGCGCTCGTTTACTACGTACCTGCACACGCGCAGCGTTGTACTCCTTTTCTTTGCTCCTTGAGTGAATTTTCTTAATGTGCATATAGATAATGCCGGCCGCAACGCTGGCCACTCTCCCCGGCGTGTGCAGTAAATCGAAACGACGAGCGGTGCAGGTTGGAATAGTTAACATTTCGATCCCCCGGTTCCCGGTTAGACTGCTGAAGACTGATTCCTTCCTACATCGAACCGTGCTGTTGGAGGTGGTAAGGGAGATGGGGAGAGGTGGTAGTGTGAAGGCCCGGGAAGCCAACCGTTTAGCCCTTCGCACAAACTCAAGCGAAAAGTCCAGAGTGTCTAAATGCGAATGCGCTAATTACCGGGCATCGGTTTTGAGAGGCAAACGCCTGAAACTGAAACCCGTACGTAGCTATAATCAATTGCAAGTGGGAGCGCTTGCCATGGCAATCACCTGCTTACATGGGTGGGAGGTGTAAGAGTTGCTCGGACGATTGGCCAAACGGTTCATTCGTCATAGTTGACATGTTTCCGCCTTGATTTGCTGGTTTGGAATTTGTAAGTCGTCTAATCTGAATAACGCGTTCTTGAAGGACCTTGACGACCTATGCGCACACAAACACACACACATACAAAAACATAGCAACTATGTTTAAATAATTGTGGGTTAGCAAAGCTTAGCTTGGACATGTTTCAGCAGCAACAAAGATGATATTTAGATAAGGTGGTTTGGTTGAGATCTAAATTGCACCATATACTTGTTTGAACACCAATCGTTTGATAAAGTGGCTAAACATAAATATTTTCCAAAAAATTGATCAACTTTTTATTTTTCTTTTTATTTTTCCATATAAACTTTTATCAAATAAACGCTAATAAATTAGCTAAAATTTAATTTTATTGTTAATTCCTCTTATCTTATCTATTTCATCTTACCATTTGTATGCATAAGTGCATTATTACAAATGCATAATTCCTTACCTAATACATATTTATCAATCTTTTAACTATATGAGAAGGATCTATATAAGCCCATGAATGTAACAAAGTATATAAGTTATTACAAAAACAAATTATACTCTGATTAGTACTTCAGTACTTTTTGATAGCAGCGTGTTGTGCGATTTGTTTTATATTTTTATATTCTAGTTTGATTTTGTTAGAACTTTCTCTACTTTTTATTTTATAATACAGCTGCCTCCAGTAAAATACTGTATACCGTCATCTTTTTATTCTGCTTCGTCTTGACTTTATAACTTCTCCTAGAATAAGTCGGCAGCTTCCGACTTACCGAGACTTGTAGCGCATAGTTGAAAGTCAGTTCTCATAACGGGGTATTATTCTCTTTTAGTGACAACAATGACAAAACTGATTATTATGTTTGTGATAAAAACTCTAGTTGTAGTTTTCAGGTAAAACAGGTAGATAAAATATTTTATCTGAGTTCAACTTATAAAAATGTGATTTTAAATTTTAGAAAATAATGAGTGCGGTTTGTTTCACAAGAATTGCATTAAGTACTTGGCACTAATCTGGTCAAATCATCTCGCCACAGGGAGCATGGAAATAGTATGGTAATTTCGTTAAATGAGATGAATTTCTGTCTAATTCCATCTTTTGACAAGTGTTCGATTTTGATCGTATTTCCCAACAAACGCAAATTTTTCAGATATTGCAGGGTGAAGAATTTCTTCCTCAAATTGATAAAAGATTTAATGCTGTAGAAAAAGTGGTAGAAAAACAAAGTAGGCAGGCATATGATACTGATGATGCCGGCCGGCATCGTAGCATAATGTAGCCCGTTTTTTTTCTATGTTGAACACTTACACCCGATTCCAGCCGGCTGCCCGCCGTGTCCCATTCGCCCATTCGTCGCTTAACGCTTGAGGCGTTCGTGTAGCGTTAAATACCAGCACGAGCACAACATGAAGCATGTGCATCTGTGCACTGCACCGGAACACGAACTATCCATTCCATTTGGATAGGCTAGAGTGCGAACTAAGTACAACTTTGGTCGGTAGTCAAAACGAATACTTTAAGCAGCACTACTGACCCCCCCCCTCCCCTCGGTCGTTAATTATATGTTAAACGATTAGTAAATGTTGAATTCAAAAGCTTATGCTTGTAAGATGTTTTACCGTTGAAGGAGCTATATGTTTCGTTCATGTTTGTAAAAGTATGAAACTGTCTCAAAATCTCAAGAAAATAAACATTATTATGATCCACATCTATCGGTATTAGAATTCGCCAGTCCGTGTGCCACCCTTCCGCGCCAGCCCAACAGTTCGTGGAGACCAGTTTCATGGTGTGGTCTGTTATTACAGAAGCGTAATGGTAGGATCGTGACGTTGGCAGCCAGAAGGCGCGTGCCTATAGTTTCGTTCCCGTTTTTTGATTTGGTTGTCAGGTTGGTAGGGTCGTTTGGATCATTCGCGATTAGAAGGGTTTTATGATATGCATAATCTTTCCATTCACCTCGATGCACGTACCAGGATCGCTAACATCGCTAACTGGCAACTGAGCTCGTATCCTGCCCGTATGCATGTGTCTGTCTGTGTTTCTCCAGCGTTCCCCGAAGGGGGTACAGAGAGCCCAGCCAGCGACGGGAACAACAGGGATGCAAGCATAAACTGGTCGGTGGCCGGTGTGCATTGTTTATGTATCATCAAACTGCCAACTTGCCCTGATTTTGCTGTACCATTTGTGGCCGTTTTATGGTTTTGTTTTTGCACCACATGCACGCTGCTGTTTGTCCGCAAGGTAGGAAACAGAGAGCGCTATCATTACGATTGTTGGTGTCCGTTTTCTGTTACCCTTCTTTCCTCTAGCAGCATGAGGGTGAATGTGCTGATAGGCTCAAGCACCCTTTTAACAGTACAGAAGCAGGAGCTAGGAGAGGACAATTCTCCGCACGGGTTAACCATCCAAAATATTAAAGAAAATGTGGGCCAATCATTCGGGGAAAAAATAGTAAAAACTGCTACGAACCATGTAGTTTTTAGTTGATATGCCACGACTCTACGATACAATCTGCGACCGTTTCCCGAGCGTGACCTCGGCCAGCGTTCGAACCACATTCATGGTAGAAAATCTATCGCTCGATCCAATGACTAATGTTTGTGTTTTGTTTCCTCCTTTCCCACCCTCCATCGTTGCAGAACTTTCGTGACCAGAGCATCGACGGTGCGGGGCTGCCCCTGCTAACGGAGGAACACCTGACGAACTCGCTCGGCATGAAGCTGGGCCCGGCCCTGAAGCTACGCTCGATGTTGGCCAAAAAGTTGGGTGGTCCCTGTCCGTGCGCACTGTGCAGCGTGCCAACGCCGCCACCACCGCCGGCCCGGACGAACAGCAGCGGTAGCGGTAGCAGCAAAGGCGACACAACTCCCACCGCCAACCGGCCACCAAGCAATGACGGTTCGATTGGTTGATTCGAGCGGTTGCATGGTTTCCGGCGTGCTGCCCACTTTTCCATCCAGTTTATTGTTTCGTTTCTCGTCGTACGTACTTACTAAGGCAGGCAGACCGCGTTATCCAGTTTGACAAGCCGGGACATGTACAATACTAACGATTAAGTTGAATTATTTTTATTAAACGTTAACGAAACACCTCCCTGCTGCCGGTAATGGTTGATTGCTGTGGCGCAACGATGCAGCAGCGTAAATTTTGGCATCACGTTTGGCCACGAACGGGTTTTGTGTGTACCAAAAAAAAGGGCAAATGGGTGTTTCCTTCTATATTTCTGACGCTTCCCGTTAGTGGTGTACTACATCAATTTTAGATACGTTTTAGAACACCGACGTTGTCCAGTGTCGATCATCAGTTGTTGGGTGTACTTTACGACCAAAGAAACAGGAGCACACTACAATGAAAATGTTTTACATTCACACATCATCGCCAGTCGCTATCTCACCAACGACAGGAGAAAAAATTAATGACAAAAAACACAAGACACAAAACAAGAAAAGTGGGAAACACCCATGCTTTAGATGGAAAACGATACAGCAGGAAAAGGGAAACGTTCTTTCAGTGGGGCCTTTTAAAATGGCCTGTCGCTAGGTGCAATGTGTAACTAATTAATATGAAACCCAGGAAACGCTAGATAAAATTAGTAAAGTAAGCAACAATAGTTTTAAAGAAACTCCCCAACACATACACACACAGTGCAACGCGACTCAATGTTGTTAATTTGTCGTTATTTATTCAGTTAGCTTATGGACTGTAGCAGTGAATCGCTTGTTACAAGGGTCAGATGTACAGCTTTTGTAACTCGGTTAGCAGGGCAGTGCAGGAAAAGGTAGAACATGATAAGGAAACTCATCAAAGGCACGGCGTTACGGTTCGATCTTCTCGAGATCGAGGAGATGTTTGCTCCAAAATGTGTGAAAACGTTACAACGAACCAATTATACATGTTATTGTTGCACACTAAACTCTCTCAATAAGCGCTCCTACTTGTTCTCAGTAAATTCCACTACACGCCGAATGAAAATAGGCAACTTTTATCTCTTCCTATCGAAGCACACACATGCAACGTTGCACGCAACGAAATTGATTTCACTGGCAACACTGATTTCACTGAATTCTGCTATCCCTTGCGGGGATTAGATTTCATCCCAGGTTCAGCGGGAGTAAAACAGGGCGTATGGTAGCGAATGCATTATTTAAAATGTTAACGATAGCAATATCAGTATTTAAACAAAAGCAAACGTTTAATGTTATACAGATGCGCTACGGGCGTCGAAGCTACAATCTCGAGCCTGTTGTGGTTGAAGCGAACGCAGTGTATGTATGAAAAAGACATTACAATGAAATAAATTAATAATGAATCACACGTACGATATTGTCCTTTGGAAATAGCTGTTCTCTTTGATTTGAGAAATAATTTTCTAAATGTAAGTAGAAATTTTTAGTTCTGAATTGAAACTTTAAAAATATTAACATTCCTTTCTTCGGAAGGTAGGTAGATAACACGAATTTCAAATTTCAAAATGTTTTAATAGAAAAAAGCTATATAACAAGCAAATGCGATTTGCTTGTAGTATTTGTCTGAACCATCTAAATCATCTTAATCTTTGATATTGTTTGTGCTACTGCACTTCAGACATTGTAAAATGCCACAAAAAATTGAAAGTTGCTTTCTGCTTTAATTTGCAATCTCCTGCATTTGTATTTAAATACAATAGTAAATAAAAAGTATATTTCAATTCTGTTGTAAACACTTAATTTTAAGCAATACGGCCTGGCCGTCACTACCGAAATAATAAAAAAATACTTCAATTCTATTATAACTATTTTTAATTAATTTTTTTTTTTAATTTCCGTGCGATATGTTTTGCTTTAATTTCTGTGGTTCTTTAATCGCAGATTTCTCTATGATACTTTAAAGCAATAAAAATACTTTCTAATACATCAACGACACCAGCTTCAGTAAATAGATCATTTAGAAAATTAATTATGAATTCCCACGGATTTCCTGAAGTTGAAAACACCCTGTTTCAACTTTCATCTGCAATATAATCAAATGTAGTGAACGTTTTCCCATAGTTTGTAAAGTAAAAAAGGGGTTTTTAAGTGTGACATAAGAAAATGTTCACTTATATTTTAATCCTCTCAAAATACAACATAATTATCATGAATTATATGAAGTGTACGAAAAGGTACAAAACAATTACAAAGCTAAATAAATCCTGTTCATCCTGTAACGGCTCGTTTCATTCTCTAACGGCTAGTTTGAAATAGCCTTATCCCTACAGAAACGTCAACAAAAAAGTCCACTATGGGCTGTCTTAACCATACGGTCAAAAAATAAGCGCTTCGTAACATTGAAACGTTACACAGTTTGAATTAGCAGTGTTTGTGAAAAGATTATCTAGACAATACGCAATTCTCAAAAAAACGCAACAAAATGCACCAGAACAACGGAGGAGAAAAAGTCAATAAAACAAAATAAATAAACATGAAAGTACAGTAGATTCCCGAGTTACACGGTTCTCGAGTTACGCGGATTCGGAGATACGCGGTTTTGGAAATTTGACAGCTTCATGGGCTAATTGTAGTGATTTGACACATAAATTGTCAAATGGAAAAAATTGAAATTTTTGGCAATGTTTTAAAAAAAACGAAAATATTTAATTACATGGAGATTCTGTACAAATCCATAAACTAAAAAATGAACATGAAAATGATGATGAATTAAAAAACTAAAAACGAGCTGAAAATATATTTTACAAACACAAATTACACGATTTTGACAGTATTTCGGCTGATTTTGGTTAGATTCGACTTACGCGGATATTGGAATTACGCGATTTTCTGTGGAACGTATTATCCGCGAAACTCGGGAATCTACTGTAGTTTGAAATTTGAAAATTGTAAGCGGAAGGGTTTTAGTGCGAATTAGATGTGACATCTGCAGGAATAGAATTTCGATACGAATAACTTAACGATTCGAAGACGATTTGAAACAATTTAATAACAACATCAATCATTAACTCTAATAATAAGATTTTTAATATGGTTAAATATTTAAACTAGTATTTTTCAACTAGCATGGAAAATCAGTCCGAGGGTCGTTTTAAAAGAAGTTCACTGTGCTCACTAAAACACGGTAAACTGATTCAAAAACATGTTTGTTCACTGAGGAACTTAATTAACCATAATCATAACCATTTCATATAAGAAACTTAATATTCTTAGATGTACCTGAAGCTAGTCCAAAAAGCTGTGTTGGAATCACATTATCTTACAAAAATGATTTTAAACACTGAAACGAATGTATTTTAAGATTTCTCAATTACAAACATTTGTAAATTTGTCTTGAAAATCATTAATATTTGATATAAAAAAATACGGTTCAAAATGTCAATTTCTTACGATTTTCCTTGCAGAATGACAGCAGTTTTCAGTTGCATGAATTTTTTTTACAATTTAAGATGAAATGTAATTATCTTATTATCATTTTATTAGCATAAAAATTGTGATAATTTTATGAAACTAAAATCAATACAAATAAGAAATTGTTCAAAACTTATTATATAATTATGTACACAGCACCACTTTAACATTAAGACACTATGCATTAACATTAAGATACAATTTTTACAGTTATTCATATAAGTAAATCATAATTCAAATAAGCCTAAGATATCTAATCACTTTGCGTAAAGTGATGCCTTCTTATGATTTTTCTTCTTGCTTGCCCTATTCTTAAGAATAGGACAAAAATTGGTACATGACAGTTTTCCTTGCACCAATTGTTGTGTTATTTTTCAACTCGATAAAATTATTACAAAGCATAATCAAATGGCCAAAATTATACTGTTTCATCGTAAATGACTCATAAACGATTTTTTAACATGATTTTGCTATGGTATTATGCTCTTGATAAGTTATAAATTCAAATCAAATAATGGAATAAAAATAAATAATTTTTATTCGCTCATTGCTACGGAGTGATTGATTTTTTGAAAGTGAAATTAAATATTGAGGTTATTTGATTAATTTACTTCCAAAACATGTAAATATTTGAAGCAAATAAGGAAATAAGATACATTTCCAGAATTTATTCATAGAAATCCGCAAATAGCCCGAATTTGCTCAAAATCTTGAGTTTTTTGGCGGTAGCACAACGTTTGGTGCTAGCACAACAATTGGTACACATACCCTACCTGTAAGTCTACATTAAGACGAATGTGTATGCTGTAGTAAATCATTATTTCATTAAGTACTTACACAATACTCGACAACTTTTATATTCACCAATAGATGCTTTGAAAACTTAGCCAAAAGAGTGTTTTTCTATGTACAAATGTTGTGTCCATTCAGTATAATTTGGCCCTGAATTTGCCATTGCCATGCAAAATTTCCAAAACTGTGTACATCGGAGACCGTGTTTTTTTCTGGAATAATCTGTATGTTTAAAAAAATCGCAAAAATATTGTCATACTATACTTTGACATTTTATTATTTCAGAAGTGACGGCCCTGTTGCTTGTACTCCGACAATTATGATGCAATACATTAATATGAAACCATTTTGCATTGGTTTTAGTCTCTACGCTGAAACAATACGACCTGGTCGTTCTTATAGATTAGAAAAATAAATCTATGCGTTGAGATAGAACCGAATTAACGATTTGAAGAGCCCAGTGTCATCATGTTCTTTGTCCATCTTGTTTGATATAATCCTCTTGCTCTAGGCAAGGACCAAAGCGTTTATTAGATAGGTAGATAAATATGCACAATGTTTTTTTGTTTGCATGTTTTTTTTTTTAAATGAGCTATATTTGTTCGGTGGCAAGGTCGGTCAAATGTTATTTTACATTCGAGCAGAACATTTCCAATTTTTTTTACAATTGTTCGGCATTTTTAATACTACAATTCAATAGATACCAACAAAAATAAAAATGTAAAGAAACGTTTCTAAAAAGTAACATAATAGTTCAATTTAAAAAGCCAGCATTGTTGCTTACTGCTCCATAACTGCGCTTCGGCGAAAACGAAATAAATTACAAAAATATGCAATCTACACTTGAATACATTTCGAGGTATTGCATTCATTAATCGGTTGCTCTTTTCGAGCAATAACCGGGACGATATAGCTGTACAGCAAACTTAGGCGTGAAAAAGTTACGCCTGTTCGGCCATGCACAAAGAAAGTAGCTCTCTTATTTCGTGGAAATGGAATTCTTCAATATTTCGTTAGTATTTTTAAAGTAACGAAGGCAAATGCAAATATTGACATCATCGTAGACGGCGTTGCAAAACGCCCGTAAGCGGCAAGGAAAAGCTATGTGTGTATTAGAGTGAGTAGCATCCGTACCATCTAAGTGACCGGTGATATCGTTTTGTTAACATTGTGAACGGAAGAGGAATAGCGACGAACCGAAGCAACACGTGTAGAAGCTGTGCAGCTTTACTGCCGATGGGTGACCGGATCGTGGATGTCGCCGTTCTTTGACGCAAAACTCGTCACCTTACGCTAAAGTAGCAGACATGCGACGATAGACGGTTTGCCTTTGCATCTTGGCGAAAGATTTTGCACGTAACACAACTTTTCATCTTGAACAGCCGTAAGGAATGTGACCGACAAGAGATCAGCAGGCAAGTAAGCCTCCCGGCTTGAGAAAAGGTAAGTCGATACACTTTTATCACATTCATATACATGACGCACACAGTAGGAGAGGGACCGGAGGTCAAGCGGGGCGAGAGGGACAGTTCGCCACCCATATCATCCTTCTTAGCCTTATGATATTTTGATGAAAGAGAAGTGTAACGTGACGACAGTCAACAGTATGGGGATAAATTATGCAAGGCCTTAATCTGTGTTTCTTTTGCTATCCACCCGCCCTGGTTGGTGGCGGGCTGGTTTGATCAAACATTCCGACGAAGAAACCGTGTCTTCAACACACATTGCACGTGCTTCTCGTGCAACTGTCGAGGTGAAATCAAATTTAACCAAACCGTTCTCATTTGCTGGTAACAAGCACTTGAGAGTAAACAATTTTCTCTCCTTCGCGTACTTTTGCGATGATTGAATTAACGCACCTGAAATGGGGTAAGAAAGCTAAATGCCAGGAGAAAAACCAACACAACGCCAACGTGTCTTCTGTACCAAACATACGTTATACGTCTTTTTACAGCAGCTCTAGTTTTATTGAGATTTACGATAAATATATGTGTGTGTACGTATGAATAAACACATTGTGTGTGCATTTAGAGGCGTCAATTGTCCTGGGTTGATGTATTTGGATGTGTGTTGAAGGTCGAGCGATGGTGGCTATTGACTTTGCAACGCTTACTAAGATGTTAGAAGTGTGCTGTGATGCTGCAGTTCGAATCTTTGCTGAGCCTGTTCTATTCTGGATTGGTCGAACATATAAAAGGTAGCCTGTTGGCCTGCGAATCTGCGAGCCGGATGCTGCTTTTCATCTTACCCTTCCCCCCTAAAGGAATTGGCTGTGAAAGGTGGTTCACAGTGTCGTTCGCCCAGCAATCAGATAAATGCAGTCTTTCAATTAAAGCGCGTTACACAGCCTACCTTTTCGCAATGCCTGCTTTTTACTTGGCGACCTTCTATATACCCTCTTGCACTGACAGATGTAACGAAACCGGAAACTTGAGAAGTGGTTGTCAAACGTTTTAATTTATCGGCTACCTGGTTTGTGTTTGATGCTATTGTACTTTTGCCATTTCTACTTCATTTGAGGTAAATGATAGAAAACGGAACAGTTCAGTAGTTAGTGGTTTATTGTTTAGGATGAAAATTGCCGATTACAAAACAGATTACGGCACGGTAGAAAAACAAGAGGATTTGGTGGATTTTGTTTGGTTTGATATTTTTCTACACCATTCAACAACCCATCTCAATTTGTTTACACGCAGTTACATATATTGTGAATTCCATTGCAAAGAGAAACGGTAATAGGGCCATTTTTGTTTATTTGCTAAAGAGTGTATGCACTAATATACTCGCCATATAGTGTGTGTTTTTTTATCTGTGTTTTACTACAATAGTCTTTCGTTTGCTGGTTTCAACTTCCTGCCCATCCATGCTCATCATCTGCCTAATATTTCGAGGATAAAATATGACTTTTAAACATTTACAAACATCCCTGTCACACCAAATAGATTAGCAGCAACCGATGCCGGAGAAGCTCTCGTTACACGAGGTCTTGTGAATGTATAGTGTTGTGTTATGTGTTTTTTGTTTGTTTGATTTTGGTTGGTTGTATCTTTTGCGTGTTTCTTTTTTTTTGTATATTTTTGTATCGTTCCATTTCGAAAATCAACAAACATTACGAAACGCAATCTTCCACTCTTTCTCTTCTTCTCTCTTACTTCACCCTATAACACACCTCCTTCGGGGAATGTGTTTCCCGCTGTAAGAAGTGCTCACGTTGAAATTTCTTTTCATTTCTTGCGCTTAACGGCTAACGACTGGATAGAGATGCTGGCGAAGGCCGAACAGGAGCTTACACTACTACGGGGATGGAAGATTGAAAGGAACTGGAAAGGTGGCCCGCACTCCTGCTCGTCCGCTCTGCGTGTCGGGTTCCCTCGAGGACATGGTTTCTGTAGTGGCGTCAAACGAAGGGCGATGACGGGTGACGGGTACTTACTTCTTGAAGCAGGAAATGGGATTGAAGTAACACTGACGGTACCGAATTTGACGCTTCATTTCGGGTGCCCGATACAGCTGATCCCATCCACCACCGCCTCCACCGCTGATGGCGCTGGACACGTCGGCAAGGTCGGAAGAAGGGCGAGAAGGGTGAATAGGGCGAATTTAGTTGTTTAATCGGTTGGCGGCTGTACACACCGTGCGGGAAACTTACTTGCTCTGAGCGTATTGGGCCAACAGTTGCAGCTGTAACGGATCCAGCCCGTAGTTGTCCAACTGGTTCGATACGTATGAGTTGTAGTTTGTGTAGAGTTTTCTTAGCTCGTTCGGGTTGATCTCGGGCAGATCCTGCAAAGACAATTCAGGTTGGTTAACGACAATGGGTTGTGGCAAGTGAATATTTCATTTTCCCGTCCACCGACCCGTCTGATGACTGTTGGCACGTGGCAAGGAAGCGAAGGTGGTATCGGGTTTCAGATTTGCTTTCACCTTCACTGACTAGTTTTAGTCTAGGAAAACCGTATTTTGATACAAGGCAAATTCGCCTGAAGGCAATATGCTTGTAACAGTTGTTTGCTGAATTTTGTAAAATGTTTAAATTACCTACTACTTCAGAGTAGCTCCTGCTATGTAGGAACAAATGAAATCCTTTAGTAACAATAATTTAGGCCATCAATTTCAAGGATACGCAGGAATAACTGTTTTGGCTAAAATGTATGATATCTGTAATGTGTAGTTTTTGTGGTTTACAACTACATTACATTCTAACTGATTTCATAACCGCAGATAATATGAATTGCCTACATGCAAGAAACTACTATCACTTAAAAAAGTACGATGGAACCTGTTTAAAATATACTCTGGTGTACAATAGTAACAATAAATGCAACTATGAAGCTGACTCATTTAAAATATGCGCTGTCACGAATGATCCTGGGTGGAATGCTGAGTTTATTTGCGGTGGTAATGATGGCGAGTAAAATAACTGGGACTCGAGTTTATGTCCCAGTGTTATTTTTATCAGTATCCCTGAGGACAATCAGTGACTAGTATAAATTTATGTTGAAAAAATACAGCAACACTAAATCGAGCGAATTTATATGGCTTTATTAAAGCACTTTTCTACTCATCGCTGGGAAGGAACAAAATAACGTTTGGTAAATCTGCTGTGAGTTTCATATCGCATTGATTACAATGAAATAAGTTTTGTTGTACCACAATTCCAACCAATTTATTCCGAAATGGAATATTTTTCCTATAGAACTGTAATTGCCGCTCATGTTGGCGCTACAAGGAACTAATGTTATTACGGTCAGAATTTAAATAGTTGAATGCTTTTTAGTAAAACTGTATTTTGATTTTCTACAACATTGTGATTTCTTTATTAAATAAGTAAAAGTCGTACCTTGAAATCTGACATGAAAAGGATCATGCTGCTTCAAACTTTATATCAGATCTAGGTTTGTGCCAAAATGGGGGAGATGTTGATATGTCTGACATATTAAATATCTTGCTAATATGCTTAAAAGTAAACAATTTTTTTTTAAAGGGTTGTTTTTCAATCCTTGTACAAGAATTATATTTTTACATTTGTCTATTAAAGTGTTGTCATAAATTTGAGGAACAATGAATCCTTTAAGACAGAATAATCGAAATATATAATTCTAGCTACTGTGACCCCATTGTTCTCGAACTTCAAACGGTTAAAAGCGCACTGCTAATATGTAGCATGTTTGTACACAAAAAATGATCGATTCAATGAATTTATATTACTAATAATACGATTATAAGTTTAGTTTATTAGGCAATGGCTTTCCAAAAACGGAGTAATTTGCGTATGAAATTTGATACGCTGGGTTTTTTATATAATTGGTTGATATTTGACGAAAAATTGAAACTCTAGCAATGAATGCTACTTACACCACGTTTATTAAAATAAATAAGATTATTTTAGTTATCTATGAATCAATGGAAACTTGTGGAATCTTTGTTCTGAGACATGCATTTGCTTGGACTATGTATGCACTTCGTTATATTGATTGTTATGTAAATTTTGAGCTAAACATTGATATTGATGCATAGTTTTTCAATTAACGTCAATCTACGCCACCGATCGTGTTAATTCGTTCCAGCTATTGAGTTTCATATCGTTTCATTTAGCTTCCTGCGTTGTAAATGTACGCCCCACAAACACAAATTAGCAAACGTGTCACCTTAAACATACCCATGTCTTTAAACATTTGCTTTTGACACCGTTCAGTCTAGTGACAGGGTACATGGCTACAAAACACCTGTTGACTAGCAAAGTGAGTCGTCACAAACAACGGTACGACACACAGCGTTGAAGGGAAAATTCCCATGCAGTGTGAAGTCAAACGAGTAAGAATTACGTACGAGAAAGGAAGCCCTTCCGTTTCACACAGAAGGATCATAAACTTGTGACATGGAGCTGCTAACACGATAAATCTCATCTCATCGAAACGACCGATTACGTATGGAACGGAGCATCCTTAGCCACCGAAGCCACACCATGCACAATGTTTGAGCAATCTGCTCCTGGTAAGGTGAACCGTGCCACGCTGGTAAGCTGAATCAGGAAGCTAGCCCTCCGTTCGTTTGTCAAAGGGCGGCCCTGCGGGTAACCACTTGTCGTCAATTTCCGGCTCCTTTCCATACTGATTGCTTGTTTATGTGCTCAGAATTTATGGTGACAAGCGAATCGTTTGCCTTGCATTGCTGAACAGGCGAACCTGCAACGACGAAATGCGAATGAAGTGCGATAGTCTCCACACAAACTATGAGCTTATGGTGACTTTGCTGGTCTCCTGTTGCTCTTTAGGTTTTTGTGCCATCGCCATTTGCTGCCCTCGATGGCTATTAGTGGAGAAATGCATTTAAAAATATTCGCGACGTACCGTCTAACTCAATGACACTAGCTGGGAGTGGAAAATAGAATGTAAACTATCTCACCATGATGCTTTCACAAAGGCATGGCAAAGAATAGCAACGAAGGCAAATGCTTAAAAAGGCACAAGGACAAACACTTCCTGCATTGTTGCGCCAAGTTGACAGTGGTCAACAGCGGTACGGTGATTGTAATAAAATGCTACAAATTGAAAAATAATAAACCGTGTGCCGGTCGGTGCGAATGTTGCTTCCACATTGTTAGCAGTCGTCGTTTCTGCGAACCGGACCAAGTTCCGTCCCAGCAGCCAAACAGGCTGATAAGTACCTGTACAGCACTAACCACAAGCACCTACCTGATTATCGATTGCATTTTGCGGTCGACCAGAGCCCAGCTTCACGACAAACAATAGCGCCAGGACGAAGAGTATCTGTCGCGAGGGTGTCGCTGGTGCAGCCATGGATGCGGTCGGTGAGCAGATGGTTGTCGCTTTCGGAAAGATTCGGTGCACTTTTCACCGTGTCGTCCTGCCTGCTCCTGGGATGCTCCTTCCGTTCTGTTCTGCTGTGCACTCTTTCACGTCTTACTGTAGCCGGGCTGTTTCTTGGCGTGCTGTGGGGACGATAGGAGGGATAAATCAACGCTAAGTTTAGAAAGGCAGAAAAGGTGCTGCAGTAGGTAGTGTAGCTGTTGGAGGAGCGTTATGAAAATAAAATACAATTAATTCTGTGGTGGTGGTGGTGCATGCTGCATGGATGAAAGGTGAGCAGCGGTGGTATGAAGAGTCCGGTTAAGATTATGCAGTAAATTGAAATTCCGCCAGCGGCTGTCGATTGATGATGTAGTTTGATGAAGATTAATATTTATCAGACGTAAACCCTTACAGAATTGGTCAGATTATGCATTGGTGCCGTCGGTGGCATAGATTGGTGAACTGGCAAATACTATGTAAAGTAAGAATTGTTTGCATGATATTGCCGAGCCGCTGATTGTTGCTACTGTTTGAGTATTACGTGAGAAGTAACCGATAAAGTTAATTTTTGTTCATCCTTCAATCAAGATAAAGTGATAAAACCACCTTCGGTTTGTAGGAAAATGTTGAAAAAATGTTATCTATATTTATTGATGGCATTGTTACATACATGATTGACCATTTACTTAAATCTTTAATGGAGCATGTGTCGTCGTCCATCAAGTGCTACTCATTTTGAATTTAGCTATCCAACTTTTTCTATCAAGGCCACTAGTGATTATGCTAGAGCTGACAAGGGACGTTATCTGACGTTTGTAGTTGTAGAGTGTAGTTAACATATAAATATGTTAAAAGCCCATTTGATAACGAGTAATGCTAGACCGATATTTTTAAGGAACAGTGGTTTATTTGAAACTTTTTATCATCATTTAATTGAAGTCATTAAAAATAATTTTTATAGATAATTCATTTTAACTTGCAACCCTCCAGGGATTTTCAAGTGTAAAAATTGTGTTTTATTTAAACCTTTGTTTTCATCTCAGCCTTATTTTTAAGAACTCTTTAATGGCCACCGCTCCAAACCACCATTCATAGTCACTGTTCATCGCTCCACCACCAACACTTGCGTATGATTGTGCTTTTAGCAGACTGCCATGCGGATGCAAATGACATCTTCAGGCTAACCGTGCACTAGCACCTAGTGTTGATCAGACATAAACAGTACCACGATTACACAAACGTCCCTCGTCGTCAGTGGTCAGCTGACATAGGAGGGGGTAGTCAGCCTAAAGAGCTATCATACTCGGCTAATTAACTCGTAACCCACGTACGGCCCACCTTCTGAGCAGTCTAACATACGTTACTCGTGCAAGGCAAAAAGACATAAGTAGTTAGCATTCAAGTCTAACGGGAAGAGATGTCCAAGGAGTAACAGTTTTATTATCTCAAAACCGCTGCCACAAGATGTACAGTAAAGAGAGGATGATAAAAAAATCCACCGGGTGGTTCTTTTATGTCGAGTGGTTTTTTTTCGGTGTTTGTTTTTTATGCGCTTGCAATTGTGCTGCCTGCTGTCTATTACAGAATCTGCTTATCGATCCTGCCAATGACAGTTCGATTGTACCGGGCATATAGTCGAGTAAAGCGATGTGCGTGTTTTGTACGGTATTGTTTTGTTGTTTTTTTTGCTCCCCACTGTAAAATGCAAAATAGATGTTAATTTCTCTGCTCCCTTCTGTATCACCATATTCATTTCAACGCTTGACAACTTTGGAGAGAAAATCATGCTCCTGACCCTTGTACCGCTCATTAATCACGGATCGCTAGAAATACCATGCGTCTCCATTGAGCGGCCGTTGCAATAAAAAAATCGTTGCGCTTGGTCAGGGTTTTAAAAACAGCATCAAGCGCACGTTGCCCATTTTCTAGGTGGATATGCTAGATTGCAGCATACGAAGAAGGGAGCAATGGTATTTCCAATTCGGTGGAGCGTAAAATTAAGCACAAACTTAACCCTTTTTCACTCCATCTTGTGGTTTTGGATCATGTCATGTCAAACCCGTTCAAAATACGATTATCCTAGCCGTAGAATGAAAGCGAATGTGTGTGTGTGTGTGTGCGTTGTGTGACGAGAGTCATTTTTGCGGTGTTTTGAACGATGTAATTATCTCTCCATTGCCAAACGATGTGTGGCTAATTATTCCCAAACTGCCTTGCAGCCACCGAATGTATGTATCGTGTTTCGTTTAATCAGCAACAGAAGGTTGCAAGACGTCGCCATGAAATAGGACGCAATGCTTTACCCATCCCCACAAGGGATTGGATGTTCTCAAGCAATTAGAGGTTAATGAAGAAAGTTTGCGTTCGGCTGAAAAAGTTAACCTGGTTGCGGGTACTAAAGGAAAGGGACGTTTGTATAGTTCGTTGTTTAGCTGGCATTTAAATCAATCCCGCTGAGCTCATTATAAAACACCACACATGCACATACAGCGCTATGCGTTCCAAAAACATTGCTTTTGTTCGTATGTGGATATGAAAATCGTCTACACAAGCTGACGTCACGAGCTGACGCTTCCGGTGGATTTTACGCAATAAAAAAAACAAACCTCTGAAAAGGACCATAGGTTCACTGTATTTTTTACGACTTAAACCTGTTGATAGCTGTCAACGTGATTGACGAAGGATCCTGTTTTGGTGAACTTTCCATCAGCAAAAGAATCAATTCGAAATAATGGACAACACTGTGGGATATGATGGATGTAAATCATGCTGCACGCATAACTAAGCCGTACAAAAACACACGACCAACTATGCCAATATTGAAAATGACAAGTATTTGAAGGCAATTAAAAGCGACCTTTTTCCGAATCCGAACATCCTTCCTATATCCTTCCGTCGTATGCCCCAAGCGGATGGCAAAAGTCTGTCATGGAACGTATCAAAACAATAGTGTTAACTTACTTCTTTCTTTTTTTGGTTCATTCTCGGAACGCAACACATACTCCGTAAAGGGAGAATGGATCCGGAAAAAGAAAAAACAAAATGTTGCTTCTATCCGCAAGCAAATTGTGGACGACGATGAAACAGTTTGGTCCACAAAAGAATGAGGAAGGATACGATGGCCCAGGTTAATATTTTCCTTTCCTTGACACACGATATTTTAATGCGTTCAGTTTGCCATCCGTTGCATGACGCCTGCTCTACATTTGCATATCATATGAGCACGATGAGGTAGTCTTGTTCGGTGGTAATGGCAAGCAAATGAACGGTTTTAAAGAAGCTGCTGCTATTAAATACTTAGGGGAAAATGGAACGGAAATCAAACTAGGTTGACGCATCGAAACGGGAAGAGCATTTTGTGTAAATTTTATGTGAGTTGTGCAAAGTATTTCAGTTACTTTTAATATGCCATCTGCTTCGTGTATGTTTTTAAATTCCTTTACTATTTCTGGTTGTATATTATTAAACTCGATGGAATATAAATGGTGTAATTGAATTTAAAATAATTTAAAATTATAGTGTTAATACCATTATTAGTAACAAGAAATCATTATAGTCGTCTTTTCTTAATTTCTTATGACATTTTATTGTTGATTTCGTTATTGAAATTGTAAAATTAAATTCCCAGCTTCTTGTTAATTAATTAGTTTATTGTATTAGTTAATCTATGAATTATGTTGTTTAATTTTTTAAAAAATCCTAAAATATGAACTCTGGTTTCTAACTTAAACGAGTATTTCAATTAGATTGCAAAATAAAAGTATCTTTACTACAGTGACTAAAAAAGGTAAGCGAGTATAGTTTAATAAAAAAAAAACTATGTATATAAATAAAACATTTTTATACCAATTCTATATGTAATCCTTTTAGTTTGGAGTTTGAAAATATCAAATATTCAAACAAAAATAAAATCGAATAGCATAATCGTACTTTAGAAAAAGTAATATATCTAACTTTTGATCTATGCGTTAATGAACCAGAAATAAACACGTCATGATTCTTTTGGCAATGAAACTTGTTTCTGGCAGATAAATTGTCAGTATAAAGTAGCTTAGAAGTATAATGACATATGGTTGGAATCATAATTGTTATTTAATTGTTAAGAACTGTCATCATTTTCGTACAGAAGCCTATTTGCTCAAAGTAGGTAACACTGTACGCTATTAATTAGCCACTACATGACATGATTTTCCTCACATCTCAAGGTCATAAAAACGGCCAAGAAGGCATAAAATGGTTCCTAATGGGGTTTACGATTCGCACGCATCCAATAAATCAATCAGCCTGCCCCCTGTATTTCTAGTGCACTTGACCTATCAGCCAAATACGTATCGCTAATACGGTTTCATTGTTTCTTTGTGTGTTGCGGACACGGCTAGATGCATTTATATTTGTACATTTGTGCCTTGTGTTTGCGTTTTTCCAACGGTCAAGAAGGATAGCGCCAAAGCAGTAATGAGTGCTGAGCGCAACAGGGACTGAAACGGAAGCACTCGGGCAGCATTTATCCATTAGAAGCGGTAGGAGAACATTGTAATGGCTCAATGTAACAGCCAACCAAGCTACCGAGCTTAATCGGTGTGTAATAATGCTAGCTCTACTCACTGGAAATCTTGCTAGGATCTAGAGACAATTTGATGAGAGTTCGGTTTTGATGCAGCCACACACTACACACCACACACGTCCCATAAGCTAGCCACTGGGAAGAATGTACAATCTACACTAAATATACTAAAACGGGACCCACACATGCACATACACAGGTTCACAATACACACACAGGATGGTCGTTGCAAGGAAGTTAGATCACTTGGGCCGTCGCTACTTACAGCAAGTGTCGATGAATTCTTGCGTCAACTGTTGCGTTCCAAAAGTGAGTCTGCTACGGTATGAGCGATCCGGAAGCGACCGTTACAATATTTATACAAACCGAATATCCCATGCCGGGGCGCAGAACCGTCGCACGCATGGCTCCACGGATGACAGTTTTGCTCCATTTGTGTGTCTCTGTCTCTATCGCCCCGTTGGCATGTCGTTCGCGTCCTTTCTTTTCTGTTGCGTTTGCCTCGGCTGTGTTTGTCCGATGTTGATTTCTCTGTCACACCACTAGGTGACTATGAGGAGGGAAGAAAATTCGCACTCTGGTCTACTACGATCGCACACTTCTCAGTGACGCGCGCGAAAGGCTCCTTTTGCGGGCTTGCCCTGTTCATCGTACCAACCAAATAGCTGTTCTTCGTTTTGTACGCGTGAAAACATGAAATGGGGCTAGTGTGGGCTGTTGATGATGAGTCGCTTTTGCCTACCAAGCTTGCTACCACCTCTACCTATCAACAAGTGAATGCAACAATCTTGCCCCTCACCGCTCGAGGTCCCCTGCAAAACGATGAGGAGGTCGCTTTTCTAGCATAAAACGCTCTCGATTGAAACGGTTACGTTCGTTTAGGACAAAAATAACAAATGTTTAAATGCATGCGCTTGTTTGCGACTACATTTTCCAACATTGTATTCCCACCGGCTCGTACTTTGTTGATTGAAACAAATATTTATATCTGTGCCATTTCTGTGTCACCTTAGTGTAGAAAGCACAAACAATATTTTTGCTTTTGCTCATCAAATCATACTTAAGGGAAATCGTGATACAACCGATTACAAATGATTTATAACCTTTTCTCAAAAATCCTTCCGTCACACGAAACGCTTGACGCGTGACGCACTGCTGACGAATGTGACTTTTCGCCGTCGAGCAAACCCTATATGAATATTATGTATGAAAATCCTTCGCATCTCAAGATTCACCCATCACCGAAATCAATGACAGCGTTTGGCGCGCTGGAGGCGCATTATTTATCGCAGCATCACACCAGCGACTCCCGTCGAAGGGAAAAGGTGAGGGATGAGCGATTACAACACAACATAACCGCGCTGAACAAAACGAATTAGCATATAGATATGTGTGAGCCGGTGGGATCAAAGAAAAGCCCACATTGGTGGGGGAGCCTTTTCGTCATGGCGTAAATTACTGCCTTTAGCGCCGTTCGGTCCAAACCCTTCCATTGTGAGAAACGAGGGTCCTTTAAATTGGGTCAGCAAAGAAAAAATGTCACCGTACCGTTTTTTCCTTTTCTTCCTGTGCGTGAGATTCTTTCAATATTCGCATCATTAGCTCAACAAAAAGGGAAGTTCGCACTGCATTGGAGTGAGCCTGGTGGCCGGTGGACAACTGTACAACATGGTTGCCATTTATCAGCGAACGGATCATGCTGGCTGTGGTATTAGAAATGCACGAAGCGTGACTTTGAATTTTCACCCAAAGCCATCGTCACCTTCGAGTTTGCGTTCTGATTGAGGCCGCCATACGCCATACTGGCAGTGCCAATGAAGCAAAAACCGGGATGACTTTTAGCTTTTCCGCATTGTGTGAAAGATATTTAGATTAATGTGCACCTCACTTGCGAAAGGACCCCCTGCACGATTTTTTTTTTGCGCTGCATTCAAGGGTGCAACGTCAGTCTAGATGGCAATGGGGCAATTTTAACTGCAGCTTTCAGTGGATGGAGACAGAGTCTCGTCAAAAATAGCTATTATTTTATTTATTCCGCTATCACATTTGGATGCCGAGAATCAATCGCTTCGGGCCAGCATCTTGCTGTAAATAAGCTCAGCGCACTGACGCCATGCCTGTTAGTGGCGTTTGGAACCATGTTAAATCAAACGGTTGTAGAAGGAGATGGATTTTATTCGGTAATAAATAGCAAACACATTTCTTCCATTTCCCACACCGTTCTGTTGTTGTGAGAGTTCGCTTTAAAACACAATTATACGTGGGAAATCCAAAAACACCCGTAGGAAAAATGTCTTTTGCTGTCTGTTTTCCCGAAACTCTCAGAAGCGGGAAGTGTAAAGGTTTAGTGTTACAGACCGTACAAAAAAAAACATGTATAATGACGTAAAAAGAGCAAGACTATCCCCGTCTGACATTCTCAGTCCTCATTCTCTACCCGCCGTCAACCTGCCTTTTTGATATCCGGTAAGATTAATCAACTATCTAATCTTACGTCAATTTTTGGCAAGCCCGATAAACTATGACGACGTGCCGGGTGCCAACTAAACGCGAGCCCGGGGTCTGCAAGATTTTCCCACAGCGTTCGAGCAGCGGTGCTATATGAGACACCAGTTAATTAATACGCAACGATAATTTATGTTCCACGACCAACAGCGGAGCCGCGCGTTGGGTTTTATCATTCATCAAACGCTTTCACCACTGCCTGCCAGGTGCTTATCAACTAGGGCATTTTTGGTCCAGAGGTGTGCAGTCATTATCTTACTTTACAGCTTGCAGCACCCACTCTGTGTCCTGTTCGAGTGCGGCACATCCTCTCCCTGTGACGCTGCCGGGGTAGATTGCTAGAATTCCGGGCAATAGTTTAGCAGCGTGGCCACCCGTGGCTGCCACATTCTGGCGAAATATTTATGAGTAATTTGGTAAATTTGATTTTTCCCATGGAATCAATGGTGCTATTATCTTGAAAAGGATGGTTTTCCCCAGTTAAGAGTTCTATCAGCATCATTCAAGGTTGAGCGTTTTCTTACGTAAAACAAATTGCTAATCAACAGCATTACACAACGGACCGGATTTCCAATTGGACATGAGCTTTGCGGCCAAGCTGAACGTACATGAAACGCACTACTTCAAACGATATCTGACGCAAGACGCAGCAAACCGGGCTGGTTGAAACTCTATCTTTCACTTATGCTGTCGGCTACTGGCGGTCATTGGCTAGTTCGTCGATCGAACAAATCAAAAGGGATGGCAGGCGAAACAGCCCGTCATATGAGAAACATCTTTTTTGCCCACAGTGTCTGTGGGTGTGAATGTCTTAGCCGTCCTCTGCAAACGGCATGATGTGGCAAAGGCGGCAATGGGCTACCTGTTGCTGTTGCGGGCATCCTGACATCCGAGACATCCTTTTGCCTGGCACGGGGAACAATTTTTATAATCTGGTAATTGAATTTTATGAAACGGATTGTCATTTCCGGCGAGCCGTACAAAACACAAAAACAATGACCACCACTAAGGAACGGTGAGTTCAGAGGAATTCGACCTCGTTAGTGTATATTTTAAAGCAGTTGCCGCAAGCAGTGTCGAACATCGAGCTTGTAATTGAGAAGCAGCTTTGGATTGGGGATTGATTTAGAAATCATCTCAAAAACGGCTATTTAATCAATAAACCTGACAAGTGCCTGTAGGCCACAGGAGCATGACGCTTACGTTTCTTCAAATCTACGAAACGCTCTCGAGGCGTATCAAAACGATAGTCAGCTATATTCTCAGAAAGTATATTTTTGAAACCAACTATCTTACAGTGGTGGCGAGAAAAACTAGGACCCTTGGTGATTTTGTTGTTTTTCTTACTTCATGCCATAAGCAAACAGAATAAGCTTACTGTAAAAGCTTTCACAAAAGCTCGTCCAAGCTTGATATTCTGGCGAACAGGCGAAAATGAAAGCTAGTAAAGCCTTTTCATGCAGTCTATTGAGGTTGTCAAACGAGGTTTTGCTTCGTTTCCTTTAACAATTGATTTGACATATGTTTGTTTTTCACGCATAATACGAGCCTACGTAGTGCTTTAAGCTTCTAGCTTAACGCGTTCCATCTGTTCATAGATTCAAACGCCGCATATGACAACCCAACCAGGGTAAAACTTTACCACGCAGTGAGCTCTTTTGGAATCCCGGTTAAACTGATCAGCCTATCAATGACCATAGCCAACGTCAAATACCAAGGTGAAGGTGGATGGAAAACTCTCAGGATCCTTCGCTACCACCAAGGGTCTGCGACAGGAGGATGGGCTTGCCTGTCTCTTCTTTAACCTGGTGCTAGAGATGGCCATCCACGAGCCGGAGGCTCTTCTATGTGAGCCTCCCCATACGTGAGGAGAGACAATGGAGAAATGCCGTTACAACGACGAGTTGTACAACGATCTCACTGTTGTGCAGCAAATTAAGCTCGCCTGGCTCTGGTAGGCTGTTCATGTTATTTGTTATTTGTTATGGCCGTGAAAGGTTTCGGAATTTGCTGCAGCAGTCCAAGACGCGATGTAGTGCCCGATAAGTAAGTATGTAAGCTAGGTTGTTATTCTTTTTTTAATAATTTGCAATTGTCTGTTATTAGAAAGAATTTTCTCTTTTCATGCCATAGGCAAGAGCATCATGGAAGAGTAAAAAAGTTCAATCGTTTAGAAATGTATGTTAAATGTAAAGTGTTATCACCAGGGAAACTAAATGTTGGACCAAATAATGGGAATATGCACAGAATTTGGTGACCCTATGTGCCTGAAAACTCTATACTGGAGAAAACTGTGTTGCCTAGTGTCCTCTTACAGTTCAAACAAATGGTCGCTTAGAAAGCATCTAACGTTAATTCACGTCGTTCGCACTTTACATTGTGATTAAGTCCAACGGTGTTTTCTGATTGGCCTAGATCTGTTAAAATAAAGGCTTGAGAACATTTAGCGCTTGTTTGGGTTCTTGCAACTGTAAGGCAAAATTGATTCACCGGTGCTTCTTAACTACCAAAATGTTCACAACAATCAGAAAAGTAGCTCAAGCATAAATTTTTGTTCTGATCATACCAGAAATCTTAGATAATGCTGATATGTAGTGAACTAAATGTTGTATTGGGTTTATTTGATTTTAAGTTGTCAACATCAGTGTTAAGAGATAACTGGTGATATCAATGTTGAGATTGTATCTGTGTAGCTGGGATAACTAGCTCACGAAAGTTATGTATTATTATTTATGCTATTGATGTAGACATACTACATCCGACAAATTTATGAAAT